>CM041721.1:14573011-15125511 GCA_023373845.1 Nibea coibor | reverse complement strand
GCATATTAAACTCGGGATTATGTTGATTGCTCCTTAATTTGTATGTCATTTTACTGACAAACTCAGAGGCTACCGACTCTCGCGCAATTAACCATTTTCACTTGCCCTAACGCCACACATCCACGTCCAAACTGCTGAACCATAATTTCTGAAAAAGGTTTATACACCTGACCCCACAACAGGGAAATTTACATATTACAGCAGCAGAGTGTAATATACACTACAGAATTAAAGTAGTAAAGTATCTTATAACCTACACAATAAAACAAAAGAACAGAAGGATTTTAGCTTAGCTAACATCCTTCTTTCCCCCACTTCCTCTACAGAGTCCAGAGGACAGTCCAGGACAGAGCTTACTTTCCTAATCAGTCTATTGAGTCTGCTCCTGTCTGCTCCCAGCAGACCACAGCATAAAAGAGGGCTGAGGCCACCACAGAGTCATAGAAAGTCCTGAGGAGAGTCCTGCACACTCCAAAGGACCTCCTCAGTCTCCTCGGTAGGTGGAGGCGACTCTGGACCTTCTTGTAAAGCGCCTGTGAGTTATCAGTCCAGAGTAGTACCAGTTTATTGTTTAGATGAACACCCAGGAATTTGTATTTCTATACCACCTCTATGTCCAATCCCTGGATGTTTACTGGTGTGAAGTGGGATGTTTTCCTCCTGAAGATGACCATCATCTCCTTCTTTCTCGTCTTTCTAGTGTTGAGCTGGAGCTGGTGTTGAGCTCACACCAGCTGACAAAGTCCCTGATCCCTGACCGTCCTGTATTCCAGGTCATCAGGCACATTCATCTCTTTGATCCATAATTTCTGAAAAAGGTTGATGCAGTTGACCCCAGGAATATCATATTTGGACCACATCAACCATATTATCACACTGTGAATCCATCACCGTATCCTAGAGAAAGATCTACAAATATGAAAAAACTGTACCTGTATTAAGTGTTTCAAAGAAGCAAATATTAACTTATGGATCATGGTTATCTGGTGACCATCATGGCTAGATATTAAAGTTTATTCTTGCATGTGCAATATATAAGACATAAGAAAATATGAGCATTTTAGTAGACTGTGTGTAAGTTTGCTCGCTCCGTATCATGCACTACCTGCATTTGCCAAACATTCTGTAATACGGGCGCACTCGAAATTTCGGTGCGGCTGATTTGACCACGAAAAGACGAACGACTGCTCGCTTGACCGCACTCCATTTAACCCACACGTCAACATAGGCCGTGTTGCTTTTTGTTCTGATGGTCTGAAGGGCTGCTTCTCTGTCCCTGTGCTGTCGACGTATAAATTATGTATGTGTTTTCGACGGCGCCACAGACCTGTTTTGTCATTTCAGACTCGGTTCTTAAAGTAGCCTCGCCCATACACCGCTGAACACAGGTAGAGTGACTGACAGGGAAAATCAGTAAGAGAGACAGACCTAAATCTGTTCACTTTTCATCTGCACAGAGACTTTTATAGTATTTGTATTTTAGGGGCTTTTGTGTATTTTGAAAATGACCCCAGTGTAAAATAGTGTACAGTGTTGCAGCCCTGTTGGTTAATGGTTGGATGGTTAACAGACTTTACTTAACGTCTGCAGTTACACACAGCCAGCATCGAGCAGCACATGTCAGCAACATGGTTACACCTCTGTGTACCTCTGGGGGGGTCAGAGGCTTCTTCTCCGAGGACGAACAGGATCTGATCTGATCCTCCGGCTCTCTCACAGGGACACTGGTGTCATTTTACGGATGTGATCTGTCTCCTGTGTAATTAACGGCCCAGCACTGTTTGTTGAATAAAGGTGGGTAGCAGGAAGAGTTAATGGATTATTCCAAATACTTTATTAAATCATTTAAATCAAATCTTTGTTTTGCTCTGGTGGTTCTTTCTTTCTTTCTTTCTTTCTTTCTTTCTTTCTTTCTTTCTTTCTTTCTTTCAGTTCAGGATTACATTAGTGTGGGAACATTACTCTCACCTGGGAGGGTCTGTATCCTCTCTCTTTCGGAGAGGGTTTTTTCTTTGTTTTGTTTGCTCGCTTGACAGTAGACAAATAAATCACAAGAGAATAGACACACAATGGGCACACAATCCATACAGTAAAGTATAAGTGCTAACCCACTCAGTGTTTGCTGTATGCAATTTTAATTGTTTAACTGATTTCCTATGTTGGATGATAGAGTATACAGTCATCTTAGTTAAATGTATTCCTAAAAACAGTGAAATGAGGAATAGCACAAAGCAGACAAATCAAGGAAATTATGGTTTATATTGTTAATCGTGTCCATCCCCCCTTTCACTCAGTCAACCTGTTTTTCTACACACCTCCTGGCCAGCATGATGTTTTTGTGATCCTGCGTCTCTCTTTACTACACAGTTTTAATTTAATTTAATTGAAACTAATTCCTCCTATATCCTCGTTTATTTGTGGGATTATTTCTCTGTAATCATCTAATTTCCTAATTTTGTATTGATAAGCATATTTAATTAACCTGCCTTTTTCTCCAGTTACTTTTGCTGATGGTTTATGATGTAATGTTGACTATAGGTTACTATGTTTGGACTGGCGTCTTATAATTGCATGAGTGAAAGGTTAAAGCAGCAGCCCAGCGGACAAAGTGCTAACCGTTGATAGTGAGTAGTCTAATGTGAGGCTACATATACGTTTAGTTATATAACTTGTTTAAAGTGGCGGTGTTGTGTTTAAAACCGGACGGGTGTATTTTTAAATGTGGTCTCAACCTCATACAGGTGGGTGCTGTCCATTTTTACCCCACCCTGCAATCTCAGGGGCGAGTGGCGGCGGCGTCAAGTTAGTTAGGTACAATAAAGTGCATCCTGTAACGGATTTCAAAATAAACCACACAGTTACAAACATTGACGTATAACATTACTGTGTACCAAAGTATTTGTAAAAAATAAACAGTATTTTAGTAATATCTAGTACGTTGATAATACTAGTACTATATATTACGTTGTAATCACCGATATCCTTGCGGTTTTTTTTTCCGTCGGCGTGACACACGTGCTTTTACTTTGAAGGTAAGTTGTCTGTGTTCCGGTCTCTTTCCTGCATCTTCACTCGTGAAGTTGTCCGGCGTTAAAAGGGCTGATGTGATGTTTCACACTGCTCTTACACCGTTGTTTTTGCCACCTAATGCAAGGACGACAGCACTCCGTGAACAGGAGCAAACCCTCTTGAAAGTTTTATATGTTCGAAAGTGGTCCGCGTCGAGTGCCGGTTTTCACGGGTCATAGTAGGATTGGTTTTTAGCGGGATGAGAGCCACCAGCCACCGGCTGCGCGCATTAGTTCACGCCGCCTAGGAGTAGCGGTGAGCGGCAGGCGGTCTAACGGTGAAGTCGGTCCGCTCCTGGTGACAAAGACCTGACGGATAAGTAACTCGCTGGGAGGGCAAGATGATCTCGATGCTTTTCCCATTGAAGAAACTGCGGCGCAGCAGCAAATATTTTCTGCTCGGGACCGTCCTGCTGGCCGTACTCTTAGCTGTCCACCACGAGATGACGGCTGTAAAAGTAAGGAGCGATGGTAGCGGTAAGTTTGTGGATGCACACTGTCATGACAGGTCTCACACAGTAAGTGTGAGTCCATTCATCATTTAGACTGCGGTTTGATTAACAAACAACCTGTAAAGGTAACTCCTTTAGTCCACTGAAGCTGTACTGTTGTGTGCTGTTTAATAGGACTGCTTTGTAGTGCAACTTGCAAATCTTAACCTAAATATATGTAGTAATTAATATATGTTCTATGTAGATAAGTGTTAGTACAATAAGTCTCTTTGTCTATATATATATATATATATATATATATATATATATATATATATATATATATATATATATATATATATATATATATATATATATACCTTTTCAGTATATGATGCTGGATGCATTTGCACAGGAAACATGAGCCCACAGCAGGTGAAACAACAGGTTGACTTAAAGGTGCAGTGTGTAAGATTACGGCCCTTTTTTATATTCATGATAAGGCAATACATGAAATGTAATATTCCTATAAACATTATATTGTTTGTCGGGGTGATGATGAGGAGATTGCAATGCAGCAAGTAGACCACTAGGTGCAACTATATTTTACACACTTTAAGGAGATGGAGCTGCTGCATGTGTGTGTGTCTGTGTGTGTGTTAGGGGGGATGGGGAGGTCAGACTTCAGGTTTTTACACTCGAAAGGAAGTCATGTCTCACACTGGGTAACCAAACTTCCTGGCCTTCACCGTATTTACACCTCAGCTTGCCATCTGTTGCACTGCACTTCACACACAAGTAAAACATCAAGGTGTCACCACACTGGCATGGCTGGAGATGAAAACCAGTGAGAATAGTCGGGTTGGTGCCTACACGAGGGTAACAGGAAAACATGACATAGGCACTTTGAACAAAGCCTGACATGTAAACGCATGCCTGAGACCTACATTAAAGGGCTCGCCTGTCTACACATTCCTGGCCTGTAAGCCCCCTCGTCACAGTGGGACTTCTCTCAAGGAAAGGACTCCTCTTAGCCTTTAAACAGAGCTATGTAAAGATCTAAATGTGTTTAGAGAAGACTGTCAGTTGTGTTACAGGTGTTTGTGGTGGTTTCAGGTAGCATCCACTTTAATGACCCCTTTAATGAGATGAAGATGAAACGGTAAATGGTTTTAAAGCAGTTGTAATATAGATTTTGATTATTTTAATTTAAAAATAAAATATTTTTTAAAAATATTTTTAAATTGAATTATTTCAGGGTGTGTCCAACATTTGGTGCCTGCTGCTTTGTCGTGAGCCATTTGTTTGATGAACCAGTGCAGTTTGTCTTTTGGCACCAAGTTGTGTTGATGACAATCACCTCGTCACACTAGAAACTGCTGCGATATGTAAAAAGGTCATTTATGTGGAAGAGGAAGTAATGTGTGTACTTATATGAAAAGTTTATTCTAATTTAACAAAAACATACTGATCCACATTTTCACATGAATATACCCCAATGAAAACATTTCTGCTGTATTTTGTAAATGGAACATCCTGAATTTTTAAGGTTTATTTTTATTTTTTAAGGTGTTTCTTTTAAGGAGAAACACATTGTATAGACCAATGCCCCATAACTTAATACTTATTTTTAAACTTCTTTGTAATATTTGTATATTTGTATTCTGTCAAAATTCTGAAATCAAAGATTCAGTTCCTCTTAAACACCCTTCTGTCCTAACTAAACACAGCTTACGGTAGCTATTGCGCTGCTTGCACATCACATCTGTGTTAACCTTTTTAAAGTCATAAAAGTTAAAAGGGAGCATCAAAGAGAATGAAAGGAAATAGATCTGTCCGCGTCCTCGTAAAACTATGGATCGTTCATCTAAAAAAAAAAAAACGGGCGAGATCATCGCTCTAAAACTCATGTGTTCGCCGCAGTCAAGCTAAAAACCACAAGGCATTCTCGCTGCAAATGGTTATTGTTGTGGTTTCCTCCTGTGCAGCAGAGCAGGAACATGTTCATCACAAATGAACTGTAGAGACCAAACTGACTAAGACTGTCGACATCAGTTACCACAGTAGCGCTCTTAGCCGCCCCTGCACATATGGGTCTTTAAGGGACAGGTTGTTTTTCCCACACGTAGGTCACATGGGCACTTAAGAACACAGATAACGTATGAAGCGCTGAGGTTAATAAATGTCTCAATGGAAAAATGACTGAGTGTGTGAGTGGGTGATTGTTATGTGGTAATTGTGTCTACGGGGCACCTCTCCAACATTTCTGTTGAGTTAATGATAAGATGATAATGGTCGGGTTTGGAGGACCAGACATTACGATATGACACATTTCAATATGATACTTTCCCATAACTGTTTGTATGACAATGTAAACTGCGTATTTTACTGTCTCCCCTGTTCCCTGAAATCTACATGCAAGTGCAACAGTGTTTGAAAGTCTGACTAATTGTTTAGTAGGATCAGTTTTTGCTGCATCAGGAGAGTGGCTCTGCCAAACCAGGAATAGGGTTAACAGAGTCACATTAATACAGTAACCACATAAAAAGGCCTCCAGACCCTGGAGACATTTTAACTTTGAGTCACTGGACCTCCCCAAATGAAGCGCTGTCAGTCACTGTGACACGATTCGTGCCACGTGCTACGTACTGACCGTTGTGACAACGCGCAATTTCAAAAATGATGGGCTGCTGCATAAAAAAACATATACTTAACCCAGAGGACACAAAGTCCACAATTTCCAAAAACAGTTTTAAACGTGGACTCGTTAGACCACAGCACAATTTCCACTCTCCTCTAGTTCACCTCAGATGAGCTTCGATTTTGTTATACGCTCTCAATTTGCATAGCAGAATCTAAACGTGCTTTACTAGATATCGTCAGATTGTACCGTATT
Organism: Nibea coibor; assembly: GCA_023373845.1. NCBI lineage: Eukaryota > Metazoa > Chordata > Actinopteri > Sciaenidae > Nibea > Nibea coibor. The sequence continues at coordinate 15,119,116 of CM041721.1, read as the reverse complement.
CATTTGAATATAAGGATTTGCATATCATTGCATTCTATTTTCTATATTCTATTTTCATCCAAACTCTTTTGGAATACGGGTTGTAGGAAGACCGAATGGGTGCGGACGGAGATAAAAATATTCCTCTGTTTCTTTTCTTAACTCCCGTCTAGAATTACTTGTGTTGCCAAAATTGGCCCGTGTGTGTGTGTTTGTGGATCTCCACCCTGGTGATAATGGCCACAAACCTCACTAGCTCAAAAAATAGCAAGCTTCTCTTTTACATGCTCCATTCTGTAATTTGAAAGAAGAAGAATAGTTCTCCTCTCCTCTGCGAAAGAATTTTTGCCAACACAGGAGTGCCATAGCAGCTCAGTGGCTCAAGGCTGTGACTGAGATGAGTTACATGCAGTGGTCATCAGCAATGAGTTGGAACAGGGAGTGGGCGGGACTCTGGTGGGACACTGGGCTTCATTGAGTGTGTCTGAAAGAGCACACTCTTTACTATCCACCCGGCTTCTTCTTCTTCTTCTTCTTATTCTTACGTTTCTTCCGTGTTTTTTTTCGCCACCAACACCCACCTCCTGCCCAATATACTCCCATGTTAATTTGAGAGGAGAAATTTTCAGAAGCAGCAGGGAGCATCTGCTCTTTACCTGACGACCCAGACCAGAGTTTTTAACATTTAGCTCTCAAACTGGGCACAGAAATGGTCGACAAGAAGCCCTCGACCACGAATATTTCAGCTTTTGGATACGACACACCGTTTGGCATTTGGTTTCTCTCTCTCTCTCTCTGGGCATTTCCAACTAACAGTCTAACAGGTGCTCCTAACTGCTCTGCTGATTAGACCCCACCCTGGTTGCAACCTGAATCCTGAGGGAGGAGAGGGGGGAGGCAATATTTTTTGGATTAATACTGATTTTACTGAGCAGTGTCAATAATAGTGGATGGGGGTGACGGGGCCAGAGTCAGGCACACTCAAAATTTCTTTAGAAATTTTTCTAGTTGTTCATGCAACGTAAACCACAATAAATGGATGAAAATCCATCTTCCATCTTGCATATAGGTAGACTGGAAATCTGCTGACACCTGTGTTATACATGACTGACTGCATCATGCAAGTTAGACAATAGAGAGGATATTTTTGAGGAGTGGTTGTTTTCATGTAATCCATGCATTGTATGATTTATCCTCTCCTCTCCGCAGCGTGAGTTGTTTAATTAACTGATTTACCTGTGCAGCTTCTGTATTACATTTGAATACATTTTGTTTGAATGCAAAGTCAGGCAGACCGTTTAAGAAGAACAATTTGTTTCACCTCATGGAGGGGAAATCACAAATCTCTTTCAAATCAGGAGATAGTGTCCACAGTCGCTGCATGTTTGCATATCAGCCCTGCGCTGCTCTGACTGTTTTCGCCCACTTTCTCAGGTATGAATTCTGACGTTGACGGCAGCAGTTGGAGGAAGCCCTTTTTTACGGAAAGGGTAAGGATGATGCATGGAAAAAAGAAGCAAAAGAAAATATGATGAGGCAAGGGGTGTTTGCACAGGGCGGGGTGGAAGAAAACAAGCTAAAGTTAGTAATTATTTGTACGTGTGTGTGTGTTTTCAGGTCAGAAGGGATCATCAACAAGACTCTGTCGAGGATTCAGCTGCTTGGAGCTTCAACTACACTCTACAAACCTGGAAACCAGAGGTGTGTGTGTGTATGTGTGTGTGTCCACACTCAATCTCACCTCTTCTGAACTCTGAATAACCTGCCCAGGCCTGCCCAATTCCCTCCCACCTCAGTGTGTTTGCCTATGTGTACACTATATTTCCTGCAGTAGAGTCTGCTTCAGCAGCTTCCATTGCCCTGTATTAGGGTCATCATATTTCCACTATATTAGGCAGCACTGCGCTTTGACCAGTTGCTTGCACCTCATATTTCATGTATGGGGAACACTGGTGCTGGCTCTACAGACCAGTGTAACTTTACATAAGCAGTGTAACAGTCCCGGTGATCATGTTTGTGTGGGTTTCCCTCTTAGTTATTGGTTGGATGCAATGACAGTATAAAGATTGGACAGAGCCTGAGTGACGTCACCTGAGTGAGCGCTATTTTGAAGCCGAAAATATGCGGCGCTGGACGCCGCGATGTTGGATGTGATGCTTTTCCATCTCCCGTCTAATCTAAATCTCGCCAAAGATGTGGATCGTTGGCGGACCTAAGGCAGGAGAATGATGATGAGCTATAGAGACGGATGGAAATTAACTCAGCGGCTGCTTGAGGCTTTATTTCCTAGCACAGGAGGAGGCATGATTAGATGCTCTAAAATGAATTGTCCAACCTGTTGAACTATGCTCAAAACATAACAAAGAAACAACAACTTTTATCATTTTCAGGCATGAGACAAGAGGAATTTGTATGAATTCAGAGAGGTCAGGGCAGACACACTAATTGTAGGTTCCAGTAGGTCACCTCTCTGGTATTACCTGCATTATTCTGCCGTAATCAGCACACATGTATCAGATAACATGGTGTATGTTTACATGACATCTGGGCCCCTGCTAATACTGAACTGCTGTCTTATTTGTGTCTGTGTGTGAGGTTGGGTAGGGTAATTTGACTGCGATTTCCATTGTCCCACAACTTCTGTGATCCACCCACCTGTGTTTAAAAAAAATCTATCCAAGATCAAATTACCCAAATAACAAATAAAAAAAAGCTAAAAAAATAAAATAAAACAATAGTGGAAACTAGGGCTAAACTAAAACCTGTGCTAATGACTAGCCGTCATCCAGGTAGATAAAATGTGCAGAGAAGCACCAAGGTGGTGTTTAAAGAATCCTGTGTTTGTTGTTTTTTACACTGCACTACTGAGGACTGACAGTGCAGATGTCAGATTAATAACTGTCTAGGTTTCGGCTGACTGCAAGACAAACACTGCTGCTGCTAACACTGTCATCGCTCACTCTTCTCTTTGTGCAGTACATGGGACAGGCCAATCTGCACGTCTTTGAGGACTGGTGCGGCAGCACTACAGCCGGGCTCTCCAAGAACATACACTATCCGCTGTATCCTCATGTAAGTCAAAGCCTTATCTTCTGACTTCATGCGGTCTTGTTTAACTTGATCATTCACATGTTTAGCAAAGGGTGGCAGTGTCCGTCGGTTCCAGAGTAAAATATTGAAGCGATTTCTGGAGGAAATTTTCACTTTCTCATGCATACCTTTCAGAAGGAAAATGCCTGAATTGTTCAGCTGACTGAAAAGTGTTTTATGTGGCAAAGACATCCCTGTGCACACAAGCGCAGGCAAACAGACCAACACTCAGTTTTCCCTCAGAGGTGCATTCTGCACTCATGTGCGAAGTCCTCATGTGCCTAGACTCAAGGTGTAGTCTCACTTTGAGTAGACATCATGGCTGATTCTCTGTTCTTTTCAGTCCAGGACTACAGTGCAGAAGTTGGCCGTCTCTCCTCAGTGGACCAACTACGGGCTCAGGATATTTGGTTATTTACATCCATACTCTGACGGTACGGCGCTTTCTAGTTCAGCTGTGTTACCACATATGTGAAAACAAATTCCTGTATCGCTCAAACTATATCTTTATGTCTTTGTTTTCCTTCTCCCCCCTGTCTCTCAGGAGACTTTGTGTTTGCTGTGAGCTCTGACGACAACTCCGATTTTTGGCTCAGCACCGATGAGTCTCCTCTCAATGTGCGGCTCTTGGCATGGGTTGGAAAGGTATGCACACCTGTCATTTTCAGAGTGACAGAGGAACATTGGGCCCCTTGATTTGAATATTTAAATGCTCTGTCATATTGTCAGTTACGCACGTCATTTATTTTTTCCCAGAGTGGCAGAGAGTGGACAGCCCCAGGCGAATATGAGAAATATGCCAGTCAGACCTCCAGACCAGTTTGGTGAGTTGAGTTCAAACTACATATTACGATAAGATAACCAGCCAGTGGCAACTGTTTTACAAGTAATTATGTGTGAGTGTGGTTTCCACATAAAATAACAACCTGAAGACAGTCAGATTTCCAATCAAATGTTGAAATTGTGGTCAGTGCACCGATATATTGAATATCACGTTTGTCCTGCTGAGGTCCTTTCTCTGCCAAACAACCTGAGAACTTAATAAGAACCATACTGAGGATTTAATGTGAAGATTGCAAAAAAAGCTGCACTATTGTTGCAGCAGAGGCTTTTTTTTTCTTTTTTAAGTGTCTACCTTTTTATAGGAATGCAAAAACTAGAATGCAGGAGTCCTTCTTTAATCACATCAAACCAATGCTTAAACCTAAGCACCTGTAACGTGCTAACCCAAGCATAGGCATTTCTGTGTAAAAATGTATATGTCAGGAAGTCCAAACTAGAATTGTGCTGATGTGGTTAAAAACTCAACATTATCGTTGCGACAAAGGCGCTGGGAGAAAAAAAAAAAAACCCACACTGCTTCATGCCATATAATATAACCTATGGGAAAGCTTTGTCACACTGTGTCGGTGTGGTTTACCGTAACAGGGCAGGAAATTTAGTACGCTATAGAATTTAGACCAGTTTGTTGACTGAGAGCGAGAATGTATATCAGCAAATAATCAGACCACGCCGAGCTTATGATGAGTCGACGGTTTGAAGGAACATGTTTGAACAGCAGGGCGTATTACGCTTAACCCACAAGTGTTTGAACATTTGAAGTTATGATTTATTGATGATGAAACTAATTCACTGAGGACACACGCGTACACACAGACAGTTGTTGGTTGTTACAGTACATGTGTGACAGTATGATGAGCCGAAATATACATACATAGGAGTGTATTCAGAGAAGGTGTGCAGTAGATTTTTTTTTAAATGTGTGCAGTACTCAGGAAAAAACCTGATTAATATGATATGCAATCTGCTTGATCTGCCACAGAAAAGGCCAAGTGGAAAGACACTTCTTGTAGCCTTTATGTTGATTTCAGCAGCGGGGTTAACAAAGACCTGCGCAGCTGTATGATTGTATTTATTTGGTATTCACTTTAGTGTTTTTTTTTTCTTTTCTGATGTGCCTATAACGTAGAACTGGTTTATTGTCTGATAGGCTGTCTGCTGGGAAGAGGTATTTCTTTGAAGTTATCCACAAGCAAGACGAGAAAGGGACTGACCACGTGGAGGTGGCAGTAAGTAGTCGGCCTCAGCAGTCGCTCCTTCTTGATTTGTCTCATTTCATTGGTTCCATCTCTCATGTCAGATCTGTTGTCATTTTCATGTGCAATGTTTGGAAGGTGGCATGCAGTTTTTTGTGTTTGTTTTCACACAGTGGAAGCTCCAGGACCGTGGCTTTAGGTTCAGGGTTATTGAATCCACTCACATCTCCCTCTATTTTAGTAAGTAGACAAAACCCGCACACCATTCCTGCTGTCTTATTGAATCTTTATTAGTTTAGAGCTCATCATCATCATCATCATCGCGAGTTGTCTCACAGTCCTGTTTGCCTTTTATTATTCTGCCAGGATGCCTTAATCAAAACAAGTCTGCGGTTTTGGGGGTGGTGTTTAGCTCAGTCAGTAGAGCAGCCGCCCCATGTGCAAAGGCTCGGCCCTTGCTGCGGAGGCCCAGGGTTCGAATCCGACCTGTGGCTCGTTCCTGCATGTCATTCCCTGTCTCTCTCTCCCCACATTCCTGTCACTCTTCAGCTGTCTCTGTCAAATAAAGCTTGAAAAGGCCAAAAAATATAGTATTTAAAAAAAAAAAACTCTGCGGTTTTGGTGCACAACAAATACAGAGCATTTCCTTCCTTACCCTCTTTGGCTTCGTTCTACAGATGAGTCAGCCTTGACACTGGGTGAAGTTGCCCACATACCACAGACTGCTGCAAGCCACCGTTACACCCCCACGAAAGAGCACGGCACCGTAGCAGACATGCTGAGGGAAGATCCTCGAGACACAATCTACCAAAGTGAGCCGTCTACCTCAAATACATCATTCATTTCCTTCCAAGCAGGACACTAATATTTTTTGCGACTTGTACACAAAGTAATCTTGTCTCAAATCTTTGTTTGTTTGTAGTGACTCTGATGAACGCAAAGTATCTTCACGGTGTCTTGCCTGACTGCACATACAAACCCAGTTACTTAATGAAAAACCATCCTCTGCAGCGCTACCAAGGACTGCAGTTAGTATGTATTATTATTTTTTATTTCACGTTCACGGAGCTCATCACTCACACATACAAGCTCCCACACACAATGTTGGCATTAACAATCCCTGTTAAAGATAACAGGAGAGAATAGTAAGCATTTTTTGTTTTTAATGTTTGTGTATGTTGCCCCAGAGGGATACAGGAAGGTTTTCTCATCAGATTTTTCATGGCCCTCTCTTATTTTGTTTTTAAATTTCTTCCTGTTTTGCTGAGTAATGGCATCTTAATTATGCCAGCATACAAAATGACATCTGAGGGCCTATTTAAAGGGAATCGAGACAAGCTAGTGACACAGCTTCTGGTCTCTCTCAGTTGATTCTCCGACTTATTATACTAAAGTCTCATTATTAGTCACTTCGCAGTGACTTCCTGGAGTCTCTTCTGGTTACCTGGCAACCCCATAGTGACGACTAGACCCCAGGATGTCACTGCTCAGCCAAGAAATAGTCCCGTATCCCTGTGAGGCGCGTCTAACAAACAAGATGTAACATGTTAGTGAGCTATAAAGGCGCTGGCAGGCTGATATTTTGACTATTAAACTACCCAACAGCATACATGTACCAGTGCAGCTGTAATTTTGGATGATTAATTGATTTGTCGGTAGCTCAGAAAAATCAGTCAACAGAAAATTAATTGGCAGCTATTTTCCTTTTCAATAATCTGAACTTGTTTTCAAAAAGTTTGAGTTTCGGACTATTGATTGGACAAAAACAATCATTGTGTGAGTGCCTCTTTGGATTGTGAGTGTGAATGTGAATTGTTTGGTTTCTAAAAAAGATGAATCCATACTGAATAATAATTAGTTGCTGTTTTTAATGAGCACATTTTGGTGATTACACTTACTTTTAAGTACTTTTAAGCACCATTTTAATGCATTAAAATGTTAATCTCGATATCTGAAATCTGAACGTCCACATGCAGTATGTTCTCATTTATCCATTTAACCTTTATCATACAAAACCTTGATGATTCATCTCATCTGTAAACTCTGATATCTTTAAGAGCGTGTCATTTCCTCCCGTCTCTCTAGATCCACTTGTCCTACATCTACCCCAATGACTACACCCGGCTCACACACATGGAGTCACAGACAAGCTGCTTCTACCCCGCGGGCCCCAACTATGAGTGAGACCTCACAGTCTATACAAAAATGACAAATGAAAATACATACAGTAGGACTGGTCAAAATGAGAGTAGGGTTACACAGAAGAAGAAAGTGTGAACGTATACACAGGCGCTGAAGGGCGTGTCACGTTGGTAGCTGACGTGACGGGAACGGGTTGGTTGACTTTGTCTGGAGAATATTTGACCACACCGTGTCATTTAGGGGCTTTTCTGGCAGCAGTACATTACCTATACTTACCCTCTGGCGCTGTGTGTTCCCATTGTTTAACAGCCTGATGTAACACCATACTCAACACTAGGGTTAATGCAGAAGAAGAAAGTGTAAACATATTCTAAATCTTTGCATCATTTTATGTTTTGTACTCTTGTCTTAAGTGCTCGCTACTCAAAATACATGAGAATGGACCATCCTGATGCTCAGGAAAAAACATCCGAAGCCAGAGGTACTTTGTGTTTTCCTTAAAAACAAAAATTAATGAATTATGTATGTCTGTTTGCGTTGCCAGTCCTTTAAACTTTCCTTTTCTCTCTCTGCTTCGGGTCAATGTTAGATTCTAGTCTCCAGTGGAGGAAATCAGTGCTCGATGAGGAGGATGAGTTTGACTATGAAGCCTATCGAAGAGAAAAGGAAGCCACGATGCATAAGTCCCTTTTTCCGGACTATGGTGACGATTATGATGATTATGCCAATAAACGCAGGCGTAGACTCTTCTCCTTAGTCAAAGAAACAAACAACATGCTAAAGAACACCTCTGATACAAGACCGCACGCAAAGAAGCTGCAGAGGCGTCGTGCTGTCCCACTACAAAAGTCTCACTCAAAGAAACCAGTTGAACCTCTGCGGTCGGGGCCAACTGAAGCCTCAAAACATCAACTGGACCTGCAACAGAACCAGACAAACCCAGAGACCCAGGTTAAAAAAGGAGAACCGATGAAACCAAAAGTAAAGTTAAGACGAAGAAAGAGACAAAAGCTAAAATCAGCAGGGTCAGCTGTGAGATCAGGACATCCAGCAGTGCCATTGGACAAGGAGCAGCCTAAAGCAAACGAACAACCAGCTGTCCCAGCAGAGCAGCTCAATGATAAACAGCATCACATCCAGAGATCCCGTAAAATGAACCATACCCAACTCCAGAGACTCGAAGACTCAAAGCTTCGACTCTTAGAAAGGGATGCTCCTCTGCCTGAAAAACTCCCAGTCGCCGAGCAGCAAGGATTTGAAACCAGAGACAGGCATCTTAACACTTCCAACAGGGACCGTCCTATATTAAAGCTGAATCAGGGGGACGCGGATAACAGAAACCACTTCAGGGATAAGGAGATAGAGATAAATATGCCTCTGCAAGAGGACAGAGAAAATGACATGATGATGGTAAAAGTAAAAAGGGGCAGAAAGCAGTCAGATACAAAAAGACAGGAGGATCAAACATGGGACAAGGTTCAAAACCGGGATGTGAGGACGAGAGACGTCAAGGAGGGTGAGCATGTTTTTGTATGGGAAAAAGGGGAAGACTATGTGGATCCAGAAGACGAAGAACTCACCGTTCCACCAGTGTATGATAACGTGATCATCTGGAACCAGACCTTCGATGTCAGCCACCTGGACCTTCAATTGCAGCGATCGGATTGGATCGACCTACGATGCAACATCTCAGGCAACCTGCTGCTCCAGTCCAGTGAAACTCTGCCCATTGTTAACAATTTCATGGATAAACTCAACCAAAAGCACAACGGGTAAGCACTGTTTTCATATACGAACCTATGCCTGTGCGTCACCTGAATTACATGTATTAATGCTAAAAAAAAATAGACTCCTTAAAATCAATCCAAATGTCTCATACAGACGCTCAAGGAATGTCTCTTGTTAATCTGTATGAGACACTGAAGGGTGTGTCACATGTGTCTGGAGAACATTTAACCACTCGGCGTCATTTAGCGGCTTTTCTGGCAGCAGTGCAGCGACTCTACCTACCCTCTGGCGCTGTATTTCCCATTGTTGCGGGAACGCCTTGAAACTTGATTCTGGATAACTTTCGTGAATGTAACCTGATGTACCTCAACCCTGAAATCGTGCATTGTAACTGTTTTGCCGCACAGTTGAACTTGGTGGCTTTTATTCTCTCTGTTAATGCAGGAGGTTCACATTGGTGCGTGTTCTTCATGTGGTGAAACGTGTGGATGGGGTCCAGGGTGGACGCTACCTCCTGGAGCTGGAGGTTAAAGATGAAGTGAAGGACCAGCTGCTGCGCCTGACGCACTACATCTACACACTGCTTCACTACAGCAAGCAAAGCGACACAGACTTCAGTTTCCAAGAGTCGCGACCTCACCTTCTGCTGTGTAACCCCGTGGGCTTCCAATGGAATCCAGCTGCCACCGTCCACATTATAGTACCAGGTATGCAGACCTTTAATCATGCCCAGTTTTTCCTTGTCCTTTTCAGCTGTAGGCGATTTTAGCCACTTAAATTTAAAAACTATTTTGTGTGTGGGGAGGTACCACGCCTTTCACCCAAACTCAGCTAGGAGAGGCTCCATCCCCACCGTCACCATTATGACTGTTGCTTTTAGCAAGAACATTCATCATCAAGTCGCAGTTCATCATAAGCAATTCGCTTTAGGAAACGGCAAGCATTTTTCATAATATGCATAAGAGCAACTGAACTGACCCTCAATATGTCAACATTTACTTATTAGACTCTTTTGTAGGCAGCACCGTGTTGATATATACAGTATAGGTGTGTCTTAAGCTCTTAAACACAGAATCCTTTTCAGTTGCAGTTCACTGAATCAATAAAAGGAAGAAAGGCCTCTATTATGTGCCTTTGACCTTTATTTTTCCACCAGTGTCAGATTCAAAGTTGTGTAAATACTCCGATTTCAGTGAAGTTTTTTTTCTGGCCGTGATCCATAAAAACCAGTCTCTCAAAACTTACTAATGAGCACCACATTGTTGAATCCAATCTAATAAAATATTTTAAAAAAAACGTGTTTTCTGATAAGCACTGAACTGACTGATTGTGGCTGCATGTATTGTGTGTAAGTGCACACGCCTCGTTATACCTTTCTGTGTAATTGTGCATGAGCTCAACAGCTGATGATTTGTCTGCATGTCTCCCTCAGTGAAAAACCAGGCTCGGTGGGTGCGGCTGCTGATTTCTGACATGGAGCAAGTGTCCAGTGTGACTCGGGACGCCAACTTCAATCTCATCATCACCGACTTCAACAGCACTGACATGGATGTGAAGAAGGCTCTACAGGAATCCTCACTCCCGATGTATGTATTTAATTTTTTACCCTGAATCTGAACTTGTAAAGCTCATTAAGTGGGATATGTATGTACCACGTGCTGACTATGCATGTGAAATTCATCAGGTACAGGTACGTGAGATTGAAAGGATCCTTTCAGCGCGCTTACGGTTTGCAAGCAGGTGTGAACCTCATAAAAGTGAGTATTGCAGCATCACTCCGCAATAAAGCATCAAGATAAGTGTATGAATAAGCCATAAAAACAAATCTCTTTTTTTCACCCAATACTCCGTCAGGACAAGCACAGCATTGTGTTTCTTAGTGACCTCCACATCACCTTCCCTACCTTCATCATTGATACCATCAGGAAACACACTGTGGAGGGATACATGGCATTTGCTCCAGTAGTCATGAGACTGGACTGTGGGGCTACGCCATTCGACGCCAAAGGTGGGCGCTGATACATCCATCTGTTGGTTTATGTAACATTTTTGTTTTTGTTTGTTTTGTTAATAGCGTTAATAGTGAACTACACTGCCAAGGAAGTGGGAATAAAATAGTTTTACCTCTTCTCATGAAATAATTGTGACAATGTGATTTATTCTTGATCGATAAAGTGCATCTTCTCAAAACTTTATTGATCAACCTCTTCCAAACATACCACAGTGCAAATTGAACCACAGTAAGGAACAAAAAGAGGAATGTGTCTGAAAACATTCATGGGTAACAGTGTAGTTTTAAAATTAACAAAACTCGTCATGTCTTACTTAGTCATTATTTAATGTGTTAAGAATATGTTAAGTCAGTGAGAAATTCATGTCTGTCCAAATGCGTGTATGAACTAGAGCTGAAACATTTAGTCAATCAATCGGTAATCGGTTATTTGTCAACTGTTAAATGAATACACCATGTCAGTAGTCGATTAATTCACTCTTTAGTCCTTTAGACAAAATATTTATCTGTCATTTCAAGCGTTTTTTTTCCTTTCAGCATACAGGCTTCCATCCTGTTTGTTGTTGTGCTACTGCTGGCCCATGTTTTTTAGGAAGCCCACTCCTGTCTGTTCAGGGATTCAGTATTAAAGAAGCAGATACCTGAATCTACACAACACCCTCATGTCACATCATGTCACATCATGTCATTATGTGATGTTGCACTGACATGTTTGGTTCGTCTGTTATCGCGTTGCCTATAGGCAGACACAGAGCAATATATCTGCTTTACTGGCTACACCAGTTTAAATGACTCATAGGATTGATTCTGTACTGTAACACGTGGGTATATAAAGAACATGCATTTCTTCACATTGATATGTGTGGGGGAGGTACCACACCCCTCACTGGAGGATGGATGGATGGATGGATGGATGGATGTAAGTGACCTTTTTAAATTAAATTTTAAAACGTGACCATCTGTGTTGCAGGTTACTGGGAGGTGAATGGCTTAGGCATGCTGGGGATCTATAAGTCAGATCTGGATACAGTGGGAGGACTGAACACCAGAGAATACAAAAACCGCTGGGGAGGAGAGGACTGGGAGCTCATTGACAGGTGTGTTTCTTTCTAAATGTCACTTGGACAGACTTCATTTCAGTCTATTTCCTCTATTTGTACTTTCTGTTCCCACTGAAATGTATAGAAAAAAAAGTTTTAGAAACATTTGAATGCTGTTTCTGGTTTTCCTTCAACCATAAAAAAGGATGAGGCTCATTTCTGCACCAACAGAAGTAGACACATTTTGAACGAGAGGCTTGGCTTGTTTTTGACAGAAGAACTAGATGTTTTATGCAGGGGAAAAGTCACTATGTTGCTGTTGCCGACAGTGATAAGTCTCTCCACTTGCATGCGCCGAGTGGAACAAGTTGATGCACGTTACTTCAGCATTGTTTTAAATCATTCTGAGAAGAGTATGTGAACGCTGAATGTAGCAGATACAGTATGAATGCATCACAAAATAACAGCTGGAAGGCATTTGAACATGGCAGACTGGGAAGGTTATAATTATAGTTTTCAATTTGCTTAGAGCAGTGGATCCTGAAGTGGGCGCCTCAGGGACAGATGCAGCACAAATGAACACTACCACAGTTTCACAACATGAAGAAATTTTTATATTCAAACGTCAAGCCGAAATATTTTTTAAATATGCTGTATGCCTCAGCTTAGTCTAGTGACAGCTTCTGTTTGGCTGCTGACATAGTAACACTAAGCATAATTTCCAAAGTGCACATCGATCAGGAGAACAGCTTTACTTAGAGAGTGAAATGAAAAACAGAATTAATTAACGCTTGATGAGTTGTGTGTGTGTGTGTGTGTGTGTTTTTTCCCCTTGCTTACTTTCTGCTATAATCAATACCTAATAATTAAAACAAAACTATGTGAAAGGGGTCATTCGTAGTGACAAACCACCACCATCAGTTGCTCTCTTGGCTTTACGGAGCTTTCTAGTGAGTTTCAGCTGATTCTGTAGCTGTCAGGCTGCTGTCTTACTGTAGTTCACTCTCACTACTGTCATAGCTTAAGCTTTAAAAAAGTCTCTGTACACTCCCTACTCAACATCAAACAGAAACAGACACGGATAGAGAACAGCTAGTAAAAACAGTTGCGCATTTAACATCTAAAGAGACCAATATTATTCTTAGGAGTGAATACTGGACCAGATGACTACACTGGAAGATAATGTTGCTCTGTAACTGTCTGTTATGTAAAGCAACCATTTGCAAACAACACCCACTATGTTAATGTTCGTTTCCTGTATATCTTCAGCTGCTCTGTCCAAATAAAGACGAGCAACAGCTCTGTTTAGTTATTTCAGGTTTAATTTTGAACAGAACAAAAGCAATGCGTTGAACCACTGATTAGTTTATATTCCTATGTTTATCTGTGTATCCGCACTGTGGTATAAAACCCCCTCAAAACATCTGTATTTCTTTCACTTAATATTGATATTAAAGGCTAACAAAATACAAAGTAAATAAACGTCTGTTCTCTGCTCCAGGGTCTTCCAGGCAGGACTGGAAGTGGACAGGATTTACTTGAGGAACTTCTACCACCACTATCACTCCAAACGTGGCATGTGGAACCATCAGATACCTGCCCGCCACAGGTGACCTTGTCACCTGCCGCAGCAACTTGACCACCGCCGTCATGGTTACCACCACGGCAACCAAAGCACTTTAAGGCTGAAGCATTATTCCTGCTACATTATGGTAATAACCTGCTGAACAACGGAGACGGTGACATGGGATTCTGGCCCAGACTCACCTCAGTCACTTATGCTCTGTGAAACAGAGATATACTAAAGATATACTACTGATATAGTGAGAGTGATTTCACTGGATGTATTGTTGACTACTAAGAGGGTACTGGTTGATGAATGCCGCTGACCACTGCAATATTACATATGAAGATAACTGCTGTTCACGCCGATGATCTGCACTACTAGCTGATCCAAAGACAAAGTGTAAATTAAATGACCGTTCACACTTCAAGGGTGTATACGTACACAAATGTCCTGCGTCTTAATAAAGATCGTCTTGCACATGAGTCTTAACTGGAGAAAAAAAAAGTGTTTGTGACCAAATGAAAATGTGTATTTTACAGCAGATTGTGTATTTGGTAATCACAGCCTTATTTGTCTTGTTTGTACATTATGGGAATTTTTTTATTTATTATATCAAGGTTTGTAGGATTTTTCTTTCTTCTAAAAATGGACAATAACATGTCAGACATGTGTACCTCAGTTTAGTTACTACCCTCCCTTATTTGTTCTCATTAATATTAATTAGTCCTCCTGTTGTGACTGTTACTCAGGTACTGGGGCCACACAGGCAGGAAAAGCCCTAAACTGGAACAATACTTCATGCTTGTAAAGGTCAGGTTTTTTTTTTTAAGACAGTCAATGAAAAAACTTTGAACATGTATGTTTGTGCTGCATTTGAAACTAATCAAATATCAGATGATCAGAAAACTCAAATAATGAATTACTGTGACAATTTTAAATATGTTGCAAACATGTCTGCCCATTTGTCTTACACTGCCACTTACCAAAGATAATATTTAAGTAGAAGGACAGCATATGTAACACTGTCAACACAGGAAATGTGGACAGGAAATGTGGTGAAAATTATTGATGAAATTTTGTATTTTTATTGTTTTATGTTTATTTATGATTTATGGCAGCATTTTCTGATTGTTCACATTCCAGTTTAACAAACTCGGTGTGCCTTTTTTAGTCTTTTGGAATGAGTACACACTGAACAATTGTCATGTAGGGCATTTAACATGGCATATTTTTTTTTATGTCAGACCTGGTTGTGGTTTACGTGGTTTGTGGTTGTAACAATGCCAAAGATAATGTGATAATGTGTTTTGGGGGGTTCTTACTAAAGAATCGACAGTTTTTTTAAAATTTGGTTTCTGGTTTGGTCCGAATGTTTGTTTGTTTTTTCCTTTTTTATTCTGTTTTTTTAGTAGTATTCTTAACTGTTCATTCACCTCTTTGTTGTCTTTTATATATACCTCATCCCTCTCTTTGTGGTGGGACTTACCCTCTGCCTTAATGTACACTTCTGGAGTCTCTTTTCTCAGGGACAGTTTTGGTTGTTTGTGTCTTTTCTACACTGCCTTGACAAATCTGAGGAATAAATGTCTTTGGTCTTCATTCTTATTGGGTTCTCCTTTGTAGTTGGCATATGCTATGTAAAAGGTTGACAGATGTCATATCCTAGACCAAATGGTATTGTTTACATTTTAATATTTTCGTGCATGTGTATTCAACTAAAAATAGGAATCTTTAAAATGAGCCTTTTATATCTACACCGGGAACAGGTCCTCTCTCACGGAGGCCACCATGTTGAAACACCATATTTCTACAGCAGCCCAGAATGGACACACTAAATACTGACTATAGACAGGGCTGTTCAAGTGTTGTGTCCCTGTACACTAGGGACACGAGACAGCAAACCTAAATTAAACATATTAAAAGTTTGATATTTTTTATTTTGGTGTGTTAATAAGAAACTTGTACTTATAATTTAATTTCTTTTTTGACATTTACGATCTTCACCAGGTAGTAGGGTCACGCAGAAAATAAAATCTTCAAAGTAAGCAGAAACAGAGCATGAGGAGGAGAAACACAAATTTGGCTCAACAGCCGCTCATGCGTCTCATGGAAATCTTTAGAGAAGAACCTAGGATAAATAAAAGATAAATACTGTATGTTGCACTGTGGTCCTATTATTGCCAACTCAATCAGGAATTTCAGGGTTGTTGATAGACTTGAAGGGCACAATGATGCCCCCTTGTGGCACAATATGAATGCACTGATTGGAAACAAATCACTGGACTTAAACCATGGTCGTTGGACGGTATTAATGTTACTGGGGACCTGTATGATGGCAAGGGCATGCTTAGCTGTCAGGATTTCCTTCCCTCCAGGGGCTTCAAAATCAAAAGTCTACTCCAAACTATCCGGACAACGAGAGACTCCATCGATGCTCAGAGCGTGGCAGAGAGACTTTGATCTGAAAGATGATCTGTGGGAGAACATCTTCCTCGCCTCTGATTCACCAACTTATTCATTTTAAAGTGTGTCACAGACTCCACTATACACCTGTCACTAGATTTCGTGTGAAACTGATACCAAGTCCAAGCTGTGCCAGCTCAATGCAATAGGTTGTTACAGACACATGATGTGGGAGTGTCCCTCTATTCAGGCCTATAGGGCTGGGTATACAAAGTCTGAATTGCTGGGTACCGCCCTAACATGCAATCCAATCTTATTTCTCCTTAATGATGATTCTCGACCACATGTGAGAAAAAGCGCAAACTGAGCAGCCTCACAGCTGCCATAAAACTTCTAGTGCAAAGATGGCTACCACCTCATGATCTTAGTACTAGGAAATGGTTGATTTACTTTCATGATGATGATGATAAAAACATTAAAACATGTATGTGTCTGACATACAATAAACTGCAATTCAGACCGAGAGACAGCATTGTTGTGATTGTTATGAGGAGCACGCTTTGTGCACAACTCTGTGTGTTATGCAGACTTCAGAAACAACAGCAAAGTTTCATCCGGCAAGACTCACCCATCCTTCATGGGAGACAGACTGGCTGGAGTCCCTGCATGCCCCAGCTCACCTTACTTAGGTAAACACAAACAAACAAGACAGCTAGGAAATCCAATATTCCTCATATTTCTGA
Source organism: Nibea coibor (assembly GCA_023373845.1). NCBI lineage: Eukaryota > Metazoa > Chordata > Actinopteri > Sciaenidae > Nibea > Nibea coibor. The sequence goes on along the minus strand of CM041721.1, from coordinate 15,102,377 downwards.
CAGGATGTTTACAGGTTCAGGCAGGTTTACCATAACTGTCCTGTCATCACTTTCAAGGCGGAGTTTGAGTTGTACCCTTCAGTCTCATGTTTGGACTGACAACACAAAACATTTGCAAATCAGCTTTGGTGCATAGCATATGTGGTTTTATGGCGTTATTAAAACGTGTAATCCATGCAATCAACACTGTTTCGACATGTATTGCATCTTTTTCTTCTTTATGACACGTAGCTGGTAGCGTTGTTAACCTTGATGGTGTTTACTTCTTCTGACATGCTTCATTTCTGAGAGCCTACATAAAATATGTTTTTATATAAAGGCAGATTCAGTGTAGTCCCCACTGTTACTGTGTCTCATGCATCTATCTATCTATCTATCTATCTATCTATCTATCTATCGCCTCTGTCGCTTGGAAATGAGGCGGCACGTGATGCGCATGCCCACAAATCTAAGGGCGCTGCCTTTAAGTAGCTTCGGAATATTGCGATAAAAAAATGACCAGTCCAATTGTGGTGCTTACTGTGCGAATATTTATAAATATGTTTCAGTTTAAGTTTAAGTGTAAGTGACGGTAGTTGTTATAATGTTTGTTTTATTTTATTTCTAAACGGAGAGGCATTGGTGTCGCGTTTCCAACGGAAATACGAGCTTACGAGCTGCACCTGAAGGCAGCACACGCTAACCCCCGAAAGCTCATTCATCACGGGTTGTATCCTTATCAAGCTAGCCGCTGACGTTGGGCGCTAACCAGCGACATGTGTAACGACTAAACAAGTCTGTCGCGACCTCGCTCGTACAGCTCCGTCTATTTAGCCGTAATTTCAGCTGATGAATATTTCCAACGCGAGGGACACACTTCTGCCTGGAGGATTGGGAACTAACGTCTCGTGTTATGGGAGAAACACGGAGATCAGACGAGCGGGGGACTGTCAACAGTAATGTCCGAGCTAAACGAGCCTGCTGCCGCTCTGACAGCTGTCTTTTGATATTATAGCATTGGTAAGGATGGTACCGTTTGCACTGGGAGTAGCGAGAGGTGATATTGTTGTTACATGGGTGGTGGCTTTGCAGTATGCTTATAAAAACATGGCCGATCAGGTAGAGCTAAGGAGATTGTGACTGCAATGCAGTTCACCTAAGTGGCTTTTCCTGCTAGCTTTGCTAACGCAGTCTAGCTAGCGTTAACTGACAGTTGGTTGCCGTGTTGGTGAACGGCAGCTCGAAAGATAACTCAAAACGGGGTCTACGGGCTATTTATAGTTAAGTTGGTGGCGTTTAAGTCTGGTTTAGCTGAGGGGAGCTTGCTTGTTCGCTAACGAGCATGTAAATAGTGAAAGGGGCTCTCCACGCTGTCAACAACATATGCCCACGCAGCTAAGAAGCCCACTCTGAAGGGCGACATTGTTGTTGGAGTCAGCTGTCGGCGATTACAGCAGTTGAAAAGCTAATGATGTTAATTGTTGTTGTATGTGTGTTAACAGATTAACCTAAAGTTAAGCCATGCCTGGGAAACTGAAGGCCAAAATTGTGGCAGGGCGCCACTTGCCTGTGATGGACAGAGCCAGTGACCTGACTGATGCTTTTGTGGAGGTGAGTGAGGAACACAACTCGTATTTCCTCTCAGTGTGGCTTGTCATCATTCAAAATCTGAGTCTTATTTATTTTTCAGGTTAAGTTTGGAAACACAACTTTCAAAACCGACGTCTGTCCCAAGTCCCTCAATCCACAGTGGAACTCGGAGTGGTTCAAGTTTGAGGTAACACGCAGTATTATTTTAATGAATTCATTGTTACACAATGCGGATGAATTCCTAACATCTCTTATGTCTGCCCTCCGTTTGTCTTCTTTCCCGCCCCTTCTCTCTCGGCCCAGGTTGATGATGAGGACTTGCAGGACGAGCCATTGCAGGTCACAGTGTTGGATCACGACACATACAGTGCTAATGATGCCATAGGGAAAGTTTACATCGACATTGACCCGCTGCTGTGCAGTGAGGCCGCCTCTGTCATTTCTGGCTGGTTTCCCATCTATGATACCATCCACGGTACAAGAATGAACTCCTCTGACCACGATTATCACACTTTTTTTTTCATGTGTGTGTGTGTGTTATTTTTTTTAATGTGTGTATTATTTGTTATCAGGTATCCGAGGGGAAATCAATGTCCTCGTTAAAGTGGAGCTTTTTAACGATTTGAACCGCTTCAGGCAGTCCTCCTGCGGGGTCAAGTTCTTCTGCAGTACGTCCGACTTGAGTTTTGGTTCAAGATTTTTTGTTTACGGTTTCAAAATACATCACAAGACACAATTTATGTGAATGAAGTGCATGTCGACAGTTATCCAGGAAGCAAAGCATTAAAGATATTTATTTATATGATATTTTGATGCTATTATCGTCTTTTTAGTCTCATAATGACGGCGCCTTTTTCCAGCTACTTTTACCACTGCATCTAATCTAATATTTCACTTGTGTGTCTAATAGCCACATCCATTCCACGGTGCTACCGGGCAGCGATGGTGCATGGGTTTGTGGAGGAACTTGTGGTGAACGAAGATCCAGAATACCAGTGGATCGACCGTATTAGAACTCCCCGAGCCTCCAACGAGGCCCGTCAGAGGCTCATCTCTCTAATGTCTGGTAGGGAAATTCACAGTAATCCTCTTTTTGTGTTTGTGTGGAGGAGGAGGAATTGGTTCCTCTCGTTTCTTCCTCTCTCTTGTTAATGTGGCTTTGTGTTACTTCCTATTTAGGAGAGCTACAGAGGAAAATAGGGCTTAAAGTACTGGAGATGGGAGGGAATGCAGTGGTGGGCTACTTGCAGTGTTTTGACCTGGAAGGAGAGTCTGGCCTGGTGGTGCGGGCCATAGGTACTGCCTGCACACTGGACAAAATCAGCTCGGGAAGTGCCCCCAACACCACCACACATATGCACCCTAACACAGCCCCTGCTTCAAATGCCTGCAATTCCCCATCCAAGGATGGAAAGGAGTGAGTATGACCCAGCAACACAAGCATGGACCCTGCCTCGTTTTATGTTTCACTGCAAATCTAGTTTGTAGAATGGGGAAAGACGATCGGCGTGTGTGCATGAGAGGGAGAACGCGTGGATGAAATATACTGTATGTTGTGTTTGTTTCTAGTCTCGCAGTTAGTCCTGTGTGTGTGTGTGTCTCAGTATCTTCAGTTTCCCTTTGTAGTTTGTGTGTCTATTGCGTCATGTGTATTGCGTCATGAAACTAACAGCACACTACATATCCTGAGACACGCACGTTAGAGTGCACACACGGCCATCCTCAAACCCCCTCCTCCCTTGTCTGCTCTTTTAGACTGCTCTTGCATGGCTTTCTCCTCTGCCTCTGCATGCTTTAGTGCTGCGTCTTTTAGTGAGCATCTAGTACACATGCTCTGCCCAGCCTCGGTGTGCTCTTTAACCTTGTTTCTTACCCTGGCTATTGAGTGCTTAGCTTGTGTTTTCATCCAAGCATAGCTACAGTTGAGTGCATGTGTTCCTCTTATTTGCCTTCATACTGCATATGCGTGTGTTTGTTTCAGGGATGTAAATATTGTGTGAATTTTGTTCATGTCATTATGGTTATATAATGGCTGAGTGACCGTGGGGATTCATGAAATGATGTTTTTCTATACACTGTGCAATTTTCAAGACACATTTTGCTCATCTTAGTTTCTCTTTTAGTGTTTATTCAATGAACTAGTTACCTTGATGAAGACAACATAAACCTGTTAATCTGTTTTTAATCATTAGTTAAATATAGTCTTTTATCATAGATTACTGACTGCAGTCAGTATTATTATATATAAAGAGAAACTCAACAGTAGATTATGTATAGATTTTTTTTTTTCTTTTACCATGGATTTATCTGTGGATTTAAGTTCACCTTGGTCATCTGCTTCTTGTCTTTGCATCTTTGCTGTCTATGATTGTGCGAGACTGAGCTCATGAGCTGAGCGCTATGCATGAGTTTCCTGCCAAGGCGAAGACGGGGAGTAAAAACGTCTTTTCCTTTTTTTTTTGTCTCCTTTCTTACTCTACTGCAATGTTGTGCTGTTGGTTCTTTGTGTGCGTCTCTTTTCTTCCTCTCTGGCTACATTCGGATTGGGACGTGTCTCGCTGCTTGTGTCCAAATCGGCCCTCTTTGTCTTCCTCTCTCTGCGTGCTGATTGGCCCAGGTCTCCCCTTGCCCACGGATGCCGCTCCACCCACAACAGCCCAGTGCATTCGGCCTGCTGCTCCCAGAGATTGTCCCAGAACTTCTCTGTCTCTGTTCCCACACTCATCTTCACTGGTACGCGGAGGCAGGGAAGGACATAGATACAGGACACAGAGAAGAAGTGAAAAATGAATATATTTTTGCTGGAGTCTGGTAGATTGACAGCCAAGTAATAGCAATGAGACACAATGCAGAAAGAGGAAGGAAGGCAGGCAGATACCTCTTGTCAGGGAAAGGCCAAACATTCAGTAGCCTCAGATCCCTCCACCTGTCATGTCTTCTTCCAACGATAGAGGGCGGGCTGTCCAGGTTCCTGTTTCTGCATTTTTATTGGCCTTTTTGAACAAAAGGTGTTTCTGGTGTGGTTTTAGCCCTGAGGAGGGGCCTGTGATCTCTCTACAGTCACCTGACTGTTGTTTCACTCTACTGGGACACATGCTTCAGCACGTCATCTTCTTTTGAATCTGGCCTTTTTATGTTGTGTTTTGCCATGTTGCTTTCTTTTAGTTTAATATGTGTGTGTGTGTGTGTGTGTGTTTTTGTGTTTTATCTAATTTTTGCTTTCCATGCTTGCTCTTTCGTTTTTTTTGTTCTCTGGCCATCCGTAGCACCTCAAACACACCTCACCCCCAACCAAAGCAAACAAATCACACAACGAACTAGTCGGCTTTCCCACCTAACGACAACACTGATCCACTCTCATATATGCACACATGCTCAAAAGGGTGAGGTGGTGACTGACGTGGGTGTGTGTGTGTGTGTGTGTGTGTATGTGTCATGTTCTCCTGGCAGGCCGGTATTTGGTGAGGACCTGCTCTCGTCCTCCGGCCCGCCAACCCCTTTCCGAGCCCTTCCCACCTCCTCCTCCTCTCCTCCCCCTTTCTCTCCCTCCAAGCCATGCAGCCGCCAGTCCTCATCATCAGACACAGACCTCAGTTTGACGCCCAAGACGGGTAAGAACACCACCCCACCCCCTTCCCCATTCTCATCCCTCCCTTCTCCATCACCTCATTTGTGGTGCTACTCTGGTGGTGTTTTTTTTTATCTTTGTATTTTATTTATTTATTTATTTTACATTTTTTTATGGTTGAATTTATCATTATTTTATTGTAAATATTTGTTTAGCTGGGTCCCATCCTCCCCCTTTTCCTGTGGCCTGGTGTGTCTTCCTTCATGTCACACTATTGGAAAAAAATATATTCTATAAAGCCTTTAGTTTGGTTAAAACAAGTGCTTCATGCTTGTGTGAAGACACACCAGACTTCTGTATTAGTTTTGTCCCCTTGTTGTTGTGGTCTTTAATGGAAGCACTGTGTCTCATAGGGGGGCTGTTGTTGTTGCTCTAAGGTCACTTTTTCATTAGCAGCCATTATGGTTAATCATTGAGGAAAAGGTAAGTGTAGACACATTCTGCCCAAAGGACAACTTGAGCACATTAAAAACCAGTTCAGCTATAAACTCCTGAAGAACCCTACCAGCGCCAGAACCCAAACCCCTCAGGAGGGGACCAGCAGCTCCCAAAGCCAACATCCCTCCTCCTGGTTCCCACTGCTTTTCTTTTTCATATTTCCTCTTCTTTCTCATCTCACCTGCTCATATTCTGCCCCTCTTTTAGCTCCTGTATTCTCCCTACTTTATTCATCGCACACCTCTTTTCTGTAGCCCGGCTCCACTTTGTTCTGCAATTTTAAATCGGTCTGGTATTGTGCCAAATGAAGGCTGTTTCAGTCAGTCAACACGTCAGAACTTTGCAGACGTACAGCTTGCTAGCTTCATTCACGACAAGCGTAGATCAAAGCAGTTGTTCGGGTTGTTAACTTGCAAAAATAACAGCTCTAAGCTTTAAAAGTGTTTTATTCGTCCTAGAAATCATTGTTCCCTGCCCCCAGCAGCCTCTAACACAGCTACTCTGCTGACTGAAAATGGATACGTAACTTGACACTGAGTGATTAGGCTTGATTAGATGAGTGAATGATGACAGCAAAACAAACCGTGAACACAAAACCATGCTGAATAAATTGCGTGAAACAAAATGGCAGCTCAGTCCGATTATCAGTCTCTTCTGTCTCTACACTAATGTCCACTTTCTCCCTGTCACATCGCATCCTTCTCTCCTTCTCGGTTGTTGTGCTCCTGACCACGCTCTTCATTGCTCTGCCTGTCCATTCTCAATATATCTGTTTTTCTCTGTGCACCCTCCGTCTGTTTTTTCTGCTGGATAGAGGGGCCCCAGCCAGTGAGACGCAGGCCTGGGATCTTCCTCTGCCCCAGCTCCCCCACCCTCTCCACAGACACTCTGTCCCTTCCTGGTTCTGGCTCAGTGGGCTGCGGTCACGGCACTGCCCCCAGAGCCACCACCCCGCCCCCTCCCTCCTCCATCCGCTCAGACTCTGCCTTGCTGAGAAAGAGCGTGTCCTTCACCGAGGACCTGCTGCTGGCAGCCTCCGGTATAGTAGGACTGCTGTGTGTCATCAAGTAACAGAACCTTACAACAAGTGTAGTGTTGGTGTCTCCCTTGTATATTGGGTCAACAGCAGGTCTGTTCACACCCAGATCGACTTGACTGGTGTTAAACAGAAACATTAGCTCAACATGCATGTTGTAACAGCCCAGAGGTCATTGTGAAACATCACCACTGACTGGTGTGATGTGTCGATTAGGCGTACTCAGAGCTTACTCTAGATCCAATATTCATGCCTGAATTAAGAGAAAATGTTAAGAGTAGGCTAGACGTAGGATGAGGCAGGTCTGCTGACTATTCTCAAAACTAAGGTGTTGTGTGCAGCTCCAGCAGTTGCATGTCATTATAACATTAATGCTGCATTAATGATCAACATTTTTTTTTGATCCATTGACCTGTGTGCTGAATGTGATAAAACTGAAGCCAGACTCTCCTCTGTGATCAGGAATGGGCAGTGGGGGAAGCGCCGGGAAGGAAGCAGGGCCTTTGAAGACCCTGCTCAGACAACAGACGCAGACAGCTCTCGAGCAGAGGGTACGGTGACACTCGGCTCTCACACGGGCTCAAACGTGTATTTACTGACGTGCTACGTGCAGACATCTGAGACTGAAGTGCACTGCAAAAACCCAAATCAGAGTGCTCTCTATCAATAGAGTCTCACATTTTCTTTCCAGGCTCCGCTTTCATTGACTTTCTGCATTTCTGCAGTGAAATGCGGGGAAGGGAAATATTCTAACCACAAGCAAAGAAGCAAGCGTGTGGTGACCTTTCTTTGACAGTTTCTGCTTTGACATGCAGTTTGTGTCACACATCTGCCTCAGATGTCTGCACCCAGGATCAGGCACTTACCTACCCACACTTTTTACACAGCTGAATTGAAAGCTCACTAACTTAGACTGGGGAGGTGTCAAGTGTTTACTGGGGAGTGGGTCTGTGTAAGAGCAAGTAATATTGCCTTTCTCTGTCCTCTTGACCATTTGTGCTACCCAGGGAACGTCCTCCTCTGGGTTATTGTTAAACGCCAGGGTATGTCCGACCAGTGTGACACACTTCCTCTCTCTGTCTTCACCTTACCTCTAACACCCTGACTACCACCAAGTCGGCATCAACTCTTAACCCGCCCCCTCCTCTGCTGTTTGTAGATCTCAAAGGGGCAGGCTGGGTTGAGCGACATGGTAGCAGGTTTGAACCCTGTGTGAACCTGTTAGCGTGTTCGCTCGGGACCCACCTTGCTATAAAAGATTCACAGACGTGTGAGCGTGGAGGGGTTGAGGCTAGGTGTTGCGTTCCCTTCCGGTTTGAAGGAGTGTGCGACCGAGTGTGTGTGTGTGTGTGTGTGTGTGTGTGTGTGTCTTCTGCTTAAAGGAACACCTCCCTCCCGTCTGATTTCGTTTCTCGACTTTGATTTGGTTTTCCTGTGTCAATAACGAGAATGAGCACGCTCACCTCATCACCTCATTCTTGCCTTCTTGCTCTGAGTGGGAGGAGTTGTCAGTCAAATAAGTAGCTTTCATCCTTCCCGGGGTACCGGACAAGAAAGAAACTAATGGTAGTCCCATCTGGTTTGTTCTCATCACATCATGTCTGCATGTTTGGAAATCACAACTCTCAGGTTTCCTATAAAAGGTGGTCATCACTTGTACTAAACAGACGAAACACCAAATGGTAAAAGGTAGTCCAAGTATTTCCAGTTTAATTTGCGAGTGACTGCATGGATTTGCATCACATTTGACACTGGAGGCAAGAGGACCAGTTCTCATGTTAGTAGACAGAGAAGCATGTAAAATAAATTCTCAGCCAGGACCTTGCAAATGTGTGTTTGTGTTCTTCACCTTTAAACCAAATGCATGCATTTATATAGATTTGAAAGGATTGAATGAATCACTGAATCGGTGATGCAGAATATCTAGGCTCAATCACTTCCAGATCTATTTGAAATGCTCTCAAAGTTTGTGTCTACGGGTGCAGGCTGGAATGAAACGAGTGGGGACTCCTTGGGGGGGGTGGGGTAAAAGCGCTGCATGGGGAGGGACACCGTCACACTCAATCTCTGCTGCATGTTGGAACTTTTCCTAACACTGTAATCAAGTCTACACACTTACATCACATAGTGCCTGGGACAGAAAAACTGTGCAATACGCCCAGAGAAACAGCTAGATATAAAATTTGGCGTCCAGTTTTGATCACTTGGATTATTTTTTGTAGATTTTGTAGTGCCCATAGTTGCTGTTGGAAGATTTGATTTCTTAGTTTTTAAATAAAATGTTGTGCTCTTTGTTATTGATGACCTGAAATATGTAAGTGCTTATATGTTGGTCTTAAGAAATCTCTGACTTATAAGATTTTTCATATTTGGTCAACAAAAAGTAACATTTGAGCTCAGGCACACTGATATTCTAGACCTTAAGTCATTAAAAATACCATTAAGTTTAACGTCTAACATGTTACATTGATGGAGCAGGAACTGAATATGATTTGGGAAAATTCCAGTGTGTTTTCCCCTTCTGTAAGTGATGGCTGTTTTTTTTTGTTTTTTTTATCTGCAGGAGTTCCCCTTCTTTACCTTGACGTCGTTCCCGCCCGGTTTTCTGGTTCACGTCGGCGGAGTTGTCAGCGCTCGCTCGGTCAAACTTCTCGACCGCATACACAACCCCGGTGAGTTGAGCGCACACAAACACACAAACGCCCTAACGCAGATCGTCCATTGTCCTGTGAAATGATATGAGTCAGCTCCTTTATCGGCCTACAGTATCGTGTGAGTGTCTGGTCTTGTTTTGCAACTGGCTGTTAGTTAATGCTGCCCATTATCCTCTTGTATTGAAGAGTTTTCCTGTGTATGGTCCAAAGTCCCAATCTGTATGTTTTTAGCGAAATGATGTCGAGCGACTACAGTTGAGTCCTAAAGCAGGTGAAAGCTGTTCCTGGTCACACTTCTAGCCCGCAGCTCGGTAGCATTTTGATGGAAATAACGTCCGGATAGGCTGTCATCACCAGTGTCAAAACGTTTGATGGATAGGGGCAACTTTCACCTCGTGGTTTGACTGACTGGCTTTGTGTAATGTAACAGCCTGTCCCGGTCGTGTGCGCGTGTGTACGTGTGCGTGTGCTTCTGTTGCTGTGTCGTTGTGTGCTGTCCCCTGGATGTGAGGTGCAGTAATGGTGCATGGCTCCAGTCTGTTGCCTGCTGCTTCTGTTGTTTGGTGGTGTTGGCTGCAGGTGGCGCTGTGGTGTGATACTGTGGCGTCTTATATATATCCTCCTCTGCTGCCTTGAGTTTTCAAATATACGTCATGTCTGTGTGAAATTCTTACGTGTTGTGTACTGTGTAGACTTTTTAATGATGCTTTTATGTCAGTATCCAGATATTTGCTCCCTGTCCTGTTGGAGCTGTTGGACTGTCCACTTGACAGCCTCAGTAACTTTGCCTTTTACTCAGTTTAATGGTCATAAACGGCTCTGAGTCAAGGAGGTTTGAGAATTTAGTGAGAGGACAGTTGTGATGAATGTTGGCTGGGTTAGGATAAGCAGGGTTCTTTTCAGATGTGGACAGGGCAATCAAAAAAAAAATCTACTCAAAAATGAGTCTCCAACAAAGTTTAAACAAATGCAAAGAGCGTAGTTCACACATAGTTTTCCCTGATCCAAATTGCATTGCATTCGAAAACCATATCCGAAGAGAGCCCTGTTCACTGTTGCTGTGCCTTGACTACAAAGTAATATTAAAGGTACCCCGTGGAGTTTATGACAAGGACGCACATGCCAGCATGCAGGGGACGCGACGCATACTCATTCAGTTTACAGACGTTTCTCTATTACGTATGTTTGTCACAAGAAAACTCCACAGGGCACCTTTTTAAGTTCAGAAAGTATACTAGAAATAGACTACTACTGCATGCTCTTTTAGTATTATGTAGCCTAATTTCTCTCTTTAAGATTTTGGCTAGGCCTGTAGCTTTTACTCATCTCTATTCTCCTCTTTTCCTTGTCAGTCTTCTTCTTTCGAGATTGTTTCCGTAGGCTCGAATATAGTTTGTCTCCGCATAGTGACTGTGAAGTGCTGTCTGTCTTTGCCTAGTGACCGTGGAGTGCTGCTGTTGTGCTGTGCTTGTTTGTTAGACTATCTCTTCTTTTCTTTTTCTCTCTTTTCTGTACTAACGGTGTGTTCTGGCCCAGCCTTGGGTAACACGCGCTCATACAAACTGCTAGACTGGAATAGTGTCACTGCAGGTATTTCCCCCCTTTTACTGCTCTCACCCAAAGGAGTGATGGCAGCTCAGTGAAGGTTGAACCTCTTAGCATGCACCCAAGCACCGACTGATTTAACTAAAGTGGACCGGTTAGCCTAAATGGTCACAGACAAATTCAGCGCGAGGTGTATTCAGTGTAACGTATTCAGTGAGCTGCCATTCTCCTCTCTCTAATCTGTGTGAGTGTGTGCTGAGCTGAGCCGAGCTGAGTTGAGCATGCGCTGTATCCCCACTCCCCACCCCCATCCAGCCTGGCTTCCTCCTCTCCACCCCACCCCAACCCACCCAGCCCATCCCGCTGCACTGAAGAGCAGTAGCTCTTTCCCCCTAACGTTGTCCCAGCGCTTCTCTTAACGCTTCCCGAATCAGCGTCGTGGTCAAACCTGTCTAGACCAGAGGAGGTTTAGGAGGTTTACTCTGTGACAAAGAGCCACTGACCCGGGCATGTTGCATCCCTAACTCACTGGGCCGTATTCATACTGAGAGAGAGAGCGAGAGAGAAGGATGGATGGATGAAATGATGTATGAAAGGCAGGTTGAGGAAAATTTTCAAAAAATGGATTTGGGACGTATGATGGGGGATGGAAGGAAAGATGTCAGCTTGAAGGAGGTATTCTATAACTCAGTATCTTCTCAAAAACTAGACTTAGATTTGATGGACTCTGGTGAATGAATATGGCCCTTCTCTGCCCATGAGCGTACACATGGTCATGAGCGTGCACGTTGGTGAGCCTGTGCCTGTGTGACATGCTGCTTCTGGTTTAAAAGAACCCACCCGGTGGGCCTGATGCCTGACCATCAGCCATTGTTCTTCATGTCCTCAGTTGATCTTCCATTCTTTTCCTCTCCCTCCTGTTTCTCCCAGCAGCTGATTTCCTCTCTCTCTCTTTCTGCGGCATCATCAGCATGTGGCCCTTTCAGGGAGTCATGGGGTGCGGCTCAATACTCTAATGTTGCTTCCTTCATGTGCTCTTTGTTCAGTGATCCAGAACTACTATAAATGAGTGAAATCACACACCCAACTTGCAACAATTAAGCTCTTCTGAACTCCATTAGTGAAACAATGGTGGTGATGGAGCAAAGCCTCATGAGACTATTGAAACACACCCATGGTTTAAGTATGATGAAGGCGCAACCCTTTTGAAATTGACACCTTTGTCAGGAAGGAATGGAGATATCAATATCAGGCTTCTTTTATGTAAGCAAAGTTTTCTTTCACTAGTCAAACCACTTTGGCCAAAACATATCAAATTACTGATGGCTGTCAGGTGTGTCTAATATACAGGTAGTGATGAGAACTCTGTTTCTTTCTGGCTTTGTAGTTCACACCCAGAGTAACTGTTCTTTTTATACGCCTTTGTAGTTATAGTAGTAATATAGTGGTGTAGTTACAGAATCTCTCTCCACCTACCAACACTCAGATTTTTTTGAGTGTCCAAAAAAGAGGAAAAACACACAGTAACAGATGAATTTGACTTATTATTATTATTATTATTATTATTATTATTATTATTATTATTATTATTATTATTATTATATATAAAATCGGATGGCTGTATTTCTCACGTGTCCTTTCTGTTAGCGTGCACTGAAGAAACGCCAATGAGACTAACCTATCCATTGCCTTTGCCTTCATCATCATCCTCTAACTCTCATGAACTCAATCTCACTGTCACTTTGTATCACAAACTGATGGTTGGTTTTGGCTTGCTTTGATACACCATATAACCCATAAATCATCCGAAAATACAAACTGCACTTGTACTGTTTGATGTGTACTTATTATCTCGCAAGTCAAAGCAGTCAGATTAGGTAACTAGATACAGACTTCCTGTTTGTGTCAGGGCGGTTTCTTTTTTTTTTTTATCAAACTATGTCGACGACTGTTAGTTATTTAGTTTTATTGTTAACTCTTAGCCAGAGGTTTTTATAGACAATTCAGCAGATCAGATTTTTTTTTTTTTTTTTTTGTGAAAGCCTTTTGATTGAGAATTTTGTGTTTTGCAGATGAGCCAGAAACACGCGATGCCTGGTGGGAGGAAATTCGCCAGGAGATCAAATCTCATGCCAAAGCGCTCGGTTGCCATGCTGTTGTGGGGTACAGTGAGAGCACGAGCATCTGGTATGTACTATCACATACATATTTGGAAAAATACTATTTCAAAAATACTGTTGTTGAATCGGTATGTTAAAAAAAAAAAAAGTTTCATAGTCTGCTGCTTTGTTTCATGTTACAGCGAGGAGGTGTGTATCCTGTCGGCGTCGGGCACAGCAGCCATACTGAATCCTCGGTACATGCGCGAAGGATGCCTAGACATCGGAATCACAGACCACAGGTTGTTCTTATTCAGAGACTGAGCAGACTGATTTCACATCATGGTAACGTGTATAGTTTATGTCAGTACAGCTTGAATTGAGTTACAGAGGCTGACACCAGATGGTTGGTGTGTGTGTGTGTGTGTGTGTGTGTGTGTGTGTGTGTGTGTGTGTGTGTGTGTGTGTGTGTGTGTGTGTGTGTGTGTGTGTGTGTGTGTGTGTGTGTGTGTGTGTGTGTGTGCGTGCGTGCGTGCGTGCGTGCGTGCGTGCGTGCGTGCGTGCGTGCGTGCGTGCGTGCGTGCGTGCGTGCGTGTGTGTGTGTGCGCGTGCGTGCTGTCAGATTCGAGGAGCCGTCTCCCCCGAGCTGTGGTTTCTGTCACATCCCATACGACGAGCTCAACATGCCCTTTCCCGCCCAGCTCACCTACTGTTACCACTGCAGGCGACAAAAGGTCTCACATATATTTTGTTGTTAAAGGTGCAGTGTGTACGATTTAAGAGGCACTGTTTACAGAATATAACCGAAATGTAATATAATAGGCATAACTATGTTTTTCGTTGTTGTATAATCACTTGAAAATAAGAATCATCATGGTTCTGGTATGACTTAACTGTAATATTTCTTTTCAAGGTTCCTGATGTGCTCTTCACAACAATTGACCTGCCATCGGAAGCAGCTGTCACAGGGAAGGGCTGCCTTATACAGGCCAGGTATAACACCGCTTACTTAGTTCAATTACAACAGAAATATTTCAAATAACAGGAAGATTTGGTGCAGTGTAGCACACAGGGAAGATTTTAAAATGTTAAAGAACAGCCTGCAGGCTGAACAACACGTGCCGAAAGGCATTTTGAAAGTTAACTTTTATTGTCTTCCAGACTGTGTCGTCTAAAAAAGAAAGCCCAGGGTGAAGTGAATGCGACGGCCATCTCCAACCTGCTGCCTTTCATGGAATACGAGCTCCACACTCAACTGATGAACAAGCTGAAGCTGCGAAGCATGAACGCTCTGTTTGGCTTGCACATTCAGATCAGCGTTGGAGAGAACATGCTCCTGGGTCTGGCTGTAGGTTGACGTTTTCAGATCGACGGCTTAATCGGCCATACATGTGTTTTCTTCAGCGCGGTTCTTAAAATGCGTGCCATCAGTCTGCTACAGGAGTGTACCTGACAGCCTTGCCGGCACCGGGCGGCATCCAGATTGCGGGGAAGACTCCCGGTGACCTGAGCAACGAGCACCACATTCTCACCATCCAGAAACGGATCAACGACACCATAGCCAAGAACAAAGAGCTCTATCAAATAAACCCTCCGGTGAGACACACAACACACGCATGGGCAGTGACAGTAGGTTTCTAGCCCGTGGTCCCTGAGGCAGTGAACTCGAAACCTTTAACACAAAATTTAGTTCTGTAAATGGAAAACTTGTTTCAACCAAAAGGCTTAAACGGTAGTCAGATGTGTTGGAAGCATTTACTCTTGTTAATCTTGTAATATTTTTCTTTAGGGCTTGGATGTTAGATGTCAGAATAATATCTACAGTGTAAGGCCCTGAAAGATTTGTAACATACAGTTAGGTTTTATTTTACATTGATTATTTGACATAAACAGGTACATTTAGGTATTCATACGTTATATACATAGTCTGTTCTTTGTGAATCATGATAAACTTACCCCTCTTGTCTCTCTTTGGTCATTAAAGAAAATATTTGCCCTGGACCCTGAGGTGTTCTGCGGCATAAACATGGTACTGAGCACGGCAACTTTTAGCTGTGAGACACAGCAAAGCATGACGAATATTTCACTATATTAATCGCAACACTACACCACTTTTACTAGAACTGTATAACAGCTGTTAACTGGGGACGTTTGGGAGCAGGAAGATGTGTAACCCACTCCAGAGTCACCTCTCGAGGGCAACCCACTGTAGATTCATTGTATCTGTGTTAATGTACGTGTATTATGACCATCTATTCTGCCCATTCACACTCTCACCTGTGTATGTTTGTGTGAGTGTGTGTGTGGTGTGTGTGTGTGTTTGCGCCACTCCTTGCTCTTTCAGATCCATATTCAGATTAACACCAGTCATTTGTGTGTAATGGTACAGCCGATTGGTTACTGTGAATGTGAGCATGTGGTGTGTTATTAACAGTCTTTCCACTAGCTGTACAGTGTGGACAGATGTGAGATGCAGATGTGGGCTGCTGCCGTGGTGTTCTGCCGTTCACCCTGTCCGCTCGGACCTCGTGTCCCCCTTTTTTTGCACGCAGGAGGTGAGCGAGGAAGTCGTGGGCTCTCCGATTCCTGAGCCGAGGCAACGATCCAGACTCTTCCGCTCGCACTCGGAGAGCTCAGACGAAGTGTCAGAACTGGACCTCTCGCATGGCAAGAAGGATGCCTTCGTCCTGGAGGTGCGTATCAATGAAAATCAATACATTCATATGCTACTATTTCCTCAGACAAGCGTAACCATAAGCACCATTATTTCTGTAGATTGATGACACTGATGCTGTGGAGGACATCCACTCCCTCCTCACTGATGCCCCTACACCCACGGGTATGCTCCGTTCTATCTGTGTTCTGCAATCACAGTACATCTTCACACGCGCTGTGTCAGTTATGTCCCGATTTGGTCGACACTCTTACAAATGTCAGGATTTCTCTGTTTCATTAGCTTTTTTCTGTCTTCAGGTTTTTACAGCTGCAACACTGAGATCATGCCTGGGATTTACAACTGGACTTCAGCAGTTCAGGTCACTCTCCATAATACAGCTGCTTCCTTCACAAATGAACCTCCCGTTACCTTGAAAGATTTATTACATTTTACATCATGTGTTATGTGGTCATTTTTCACATCTACAGCATATGGCAAGTCTTTTTTTGTTTATGCTATGTGTTCTTGTGACTGTCTCCTAGATGTTTACATCGGTGAGGGTCTTTAGGTTGAGTAACGTCAATCTTACGAACCAAGGCTTGAACAAGATCTTCACTGACCTATGTGAGAACCTGCTAAAGGTAAAAAAAAAAAAACCCTTATTGATCAGCTGATTGTGAGCTAATTGTGATTAATCATTCTTAATCCTGATGATGACAATGATTGCAATGTTTCGTTTGTTACAGAGCTTTTACTTCAAGCTGCGCTCCATGATCCCCTGCTGTCTTTGCCATCTCAACTTCACTGTAGCAGTGCCAGAAGAAGAACTCATACAGGTGAGAGCTTACTCTCTGATTTGTGAGAAATGACAATGAAAAACGTATATTTTCTCATACTTACTGCGGTATCTCTGTCTGTCTGCCTCTCAGGTCGCAGTAACAGCGGTTGCCATGACGTTTGACAAAGACCAGACTCAAGAGAAGCCACCAGACAAGCCCATCACCAAAGGTCTGTGATTAAAGGAGATTATTTATGGTTCTGGGGAAGTGTTTCATGTTTTCTCTTCTCACCTAAAATCTTTTCAGTCATTATGCACGTAGCTCACCATGTCTTTGCTCAGTTTTTTTGGGTCTGTGGCATCTGTTAAAATGTAGGGAATCACATCTTTGACAACACAGAGGTTTATATACATTGTACCTGTTAGTCTAGCATTAACAGGAATGTTTTTGTTGTACCATAGTGTTCTTCAATCATTCAGTCATTCATTCTGACTAGATGAATAGTTATACATCCAGTGTAAGTGCTTGTGAACAGGAAGTAAATTGGAAGATGGATGTGTGTTTGTTTTACTAGTAAGATTAGTAGATTAGGTGGAAAACTTTAACGTTGTATCTCTGAGTGGAGCTACTACTTGTGTGTCGATGGATAGATGTGTGGTTTTTGAGCTGAGATCGTCTAATATCAGTACTTTATAAACCTTGAAACTTCATACAGAAACATCAGAGCCTTCTTGTGTTGGAATAATTTGTCTTAGTAGTCATCCTAAGTACACACAGTGTTACCCATCAAAGAAACATCACTTCCCTTGTGTTTTGTGTTTGAACGTACCTGGGTGACTCTGCATCTTTTCAGGATGCAGTGAGGCCGAAGAGCAGCTGCAGTTTCCCTTGGAGTTGTGCGCAGACTCGTCATCAGCCAACTCTCAGTCATCATCCAAAATCTCAGGTATCCTTTGACTATTTCTTTCCTCTCTTTTTTTCTTCCTTGCTCCCGAACTTCCTCCTCTGCTCTGCCTTGTTTATTTACTTAACAGGCATTGCCCGTCTCCTTACTAACACTTTAGGTACAGTCTCTTTACTCACCCCAGCTGCAAAACTCTGCCAAAATCAGCTGGTTATGGTTCGTTCAGCAGGTAAATAAACCGTAGTGTGTTCTGTTGATGTAGAGTACAGTGAGTAGAGTACAGGCTGTAAAGCCCCCTTGGCCAAATTGTGATTTTGGCTTGACTTGAATTAAAGTTGCATGACTTGCTTCCCGTTCCCTGTAACAAGAGTACCCTAGCAAGTACTGACTATAGACAGAGCATTTAGATTTGGGGCTGAAAGCTAAGTAGCACGTGCTGCGGAGCCTTTTGGCTAGGACAAGGGATTAACCCTGAACTCTGTCAAGGACAAAGGTAGACTGTGACGTTTGTGTGTGTGTGTGTTTGTGTGTGTTTGTGTGTGCGTGTGACAGGTGTCCCAGAGACTGCCAACGTCTCAACTAGAGGTAAGCCCCTTTCTCCTCAACCATCTCCCCCCTGTCCCACCTCCCAAAACTACTACACTGCCCTGTTTTGACTTTTCATCCTTTTGTCTCGGACAGAGTTATCTTGCACCGCTCCCAAACCTCATCCACTTTTGTTCTTTTCTGTTCGTTTGTTTTTTCGTGTCTTGTTTCTTTTTTTATTTTTTTGTGTTTTTTTTTTCTCCCTTGTTGTTGCGTTTGTGTATGTTCGGGTGTGGGCTGTCTGTGCGCGTGTGTTTGTGTGTGTGTGTGTGTGCGCGTGTGTGTGTTCTCTCCAGCTGCCTCCGTTGATTACGGTTCCTTTGCAGACAGATGCAGCACCTGGCTAGAGCTGCTTAGGCTGAAAGCTCACACCATAAGACGAGGATCAGTTAAGACAAGTAGGAGGACACAGTCTCTAGCACACTCTGGTGATCATACCCACAAATACAGAACACAGTTTCACAAGCAATCACACACACACACACACACACGCTCGCATACACTCACACACCCCTCCATGCATGCCGCTGGGGGGCGGAGCATCGTAAAATCAAGCACCAGCTTTTTAGAGTGTGAAAGTTGAAGCCCCGCCCCTCAGATGGATCAACAATCGGCAGCTTGGCTTTGAAACGCCTGAAGCCATGGTAGCCATGGTAACCATGATGTTAAATTAATAGGAGGCTTGTTTTTGCATTCAGCGCGCTTACCTTGCAAGAATCTGATGGAAATTTTCTGAATTTTTTTTTTTTTTTTTCTGTGCATTTGCATTCGTGAATCTGCTTAAGCTGAGAAGTTGCCACGTGGAATATACTGTACAGAAATCACGGTGGGGCGGAGTGGGGGGGGCAATGCTTTTCTGCAAGATCTGGTATGATTTTCACTCCTGTGCACTTTAAGTGAACTACAATCTAATGTGTGGCTCTGAAGGTTCCTGGTTTGATGAATGTGAGCCACATCAGGTAAATTTAAATAAAAGTAATGGAACATCTTTCACACTCTGGCTCGTGCACATGTGCCCAGCTCAGCTCATAGCTGTCTCTGTCCGTCTCCATTTCTCAAACCTCTTTCACCAATGCAAACAGATATAAATACTCTCTCATGTACTGCAAATACTGTATTCACACACGTAAGCATATACAGCTGTGCCCAGGTCTGTCTGTCTGTCTGCAGACACTGTGTAACTGTCTTGTCCGTTTGCCTCAACTGCATGACATGCATGGCAGCGCACGCTTTCCACGTGATTGTCTTGGCACCGCACCTCAGCACCACCGCATGTCGAATCACACATGTACCTATGACACACAGACAACTGACTCACTCACATATAAGTGTGCACATGCTGTGCAAACAATAACAGGATTTCTGGATTCAGGATTTTTTTGCATGCACATTCCACATTCACATTTCTTTCTGCTTTAAAGTTCACATCGGCTTTTAATTTTTCCACTACTTTTGAGTGTTTTTTGGTATCTCCATTCCCTTTTTTGTCTTTTTTCCCCCTTCCTCCTCTCCTTTTGCTCTTTTTTCATATCACCCTCTCTCTTTTGGACCTCTACTTGCTCTCTCTGAACCTGCAGTCTCATCTTTGGAGCGATCCAGTCCGCTGCCTGAGGGACGATCCCGCTCGCTGCGGTCCAACCGCTCGTTTGGGGGAAGTTCTGTCACTGTGGTGAAGATGACACCGCTCTCCTTCCTCCCTGGGACACGCATCATTAAGTACCTTGGGATCATCAACATGTTTTTTATCAGAGAGACAACATCTTTGCGGGAGGTACGACTGCAAGAACGTACTACATATGCATTAGCCCCCGGATCATCTTGTGCAACGTGTAGACATACCTGTAACACATGAAATGTGCCCGTTTGTCCTCTACAGGAAGGCGGCGTCAGTGGCTTCCTCCATTCATTCATAGCAGAGGTGTTTGCCATGGTTCGAGCCCATGTAGCAGCTTTGGGTGGCAATGCAGTTGTGTCCTACAGCATGAAAGAGTGTGTGTTTATGGAAAATCCAAACAAGAACCAGGTACTGACTCAAAGACGTATCATTTGCAAACACACTCAAGTCCTCATATTTATGAGTCTGTTTAACCTTCCTGTCTTTGTTCCTCCTTTAGGCTCAGTGTCTCATCAATGTGAGTGGCGATGCCGTCATCTGCGTCAGGGAGACTGACCAGGAGCCCGTTCCCTCAAATATCGGACAAACCTGTACTAGTGGAACAGATGGGGCTACATGACAGTGAAACACAGAGCCTCACTTTGTCTGCAGGGCACACAATCTGAGTGAACACTCTGAGTCTAGCCGTCCAAATATGAGTCATTTATATATGCCTTAATACTCTGTAAAAGATCCGAAGACATGGAGACAGGTGATAAAGAAGAAGTACTCACACACTCGCAAACATGCAGTCTGTATAAATATAGGAGTGTGGGATGTTCCTCTGTTTGTTGAAATAGGATTTGTGCAGGATATGTTGATACAGCTCTTTGGAAATAAGGTAATCTAAGAGTGTTTCAAGACTTCAAACAACAGCCAAAAGACCCCTGCCTCTGCATCTAATGTATGTGTATGTATTACAACTGTCCATACTGGGCTCACTCAGAGCTACAGTATGTTGGCCATCGTTTTGTGTGTGTGGGCACCAATGATGCTTTTGAGGCAGCTATGACTTATCTGTCCATCCACAGCTCCCAGGAGGAGTCGGTAAAGGGCCATGCCAAAAGGGACACAGTTATATACCATTGAATAATTTCAATTCAGATTCTCATTCAGTGTTCGGTTGTTTCCCGTCTGTTCATATCAGAGTGGCCCCATAGTAACTATGTCAGGCAGGGCTAGTATTTCAATTTTAACAAGGCTGCTGCTTAAAATAAAAAGTTCACACTAGAATCCAGAAACCAGACAAACCTGTGATGCCATTTTGTTATAATTATCTGCTAGTTAATCAGTGTCCCGTTCTAATATTTACCTAAAATTAGATTTTGTTTTGGTTTTTTTAATGGGTAATCTTCTTAATTACTTTCACAGTATTGCTCACAGGCAGTATCCTAAAGTAACCAAATTTCTTCAGAAGGTGTCAAATAATGATTAGTCTTGTTTTCTCATGCAGTAAAGGATTAGAGGCATATGAACATATTTTGTAGGGCAATAATTTTCCTGTCAGGACATTTATTCCAATTACTTTTATAAATTAAAACTACTGGGATTTTTATTGCTCCATCTTTAAAAATGGCTTCAAATGGCATGATGTGTATGCATTATATTCACTTATATCTGGATTGAATGGGCAAATGGTGATGGGTATGGTGCCAGCTGGATATAAATGATACGGATGTGCAGTTTGGTTGTAATGGAGCCCTTACGGTCTAGCAGCAAGGACATTTCATAGGATAGACTTTGAGGTCGATTTGACTGAATTAAACCTTTAGCAGTGAAGCTACTCTTGCTTCACATGCAGCTCAAGGATCACTTCCTGTTCTTGATGTCTCTTGCTGTCATCGTTAAATTTCAGATACCTTCTGTCAGGTGTCATCATTGTTGCTTTGACATTCAACGTTCTGAGTAATAGTCCTGCTACTGATCTGTCCATTGTTGATGTTCATGTCCAATGCTGGAAAAAGAATCTTCTGGTGTAGGTGCCACCTATAAAATAAACTGTGTAAATGTTCTCGAAAAATCAGATTTTAGTATTTTTGTAACATAAAATTTATGAAACTTACTTGCTCGTTGTTGCTTGTGCAATCAGTTGCTGATGTTGTCAGAATTAGTGGTACTCTAATCTCTTTGTGTGATCAGTTTCCTTTACGTGTGTCTAAAACTTGAATGTACATACTTAAATGCTTAGCTTTCTGACTAGCAGCATGCAGACACACTTTTTATTGCCATGAATCTGTATGTTTGCCTGATACGTCTTGCACAATAAACTCAAACACAGATACGTCCGTTTGATTTTCATCTTTGATTAAAAAGCTGTTGACACACACTTGATAATTGTTTTGCCTAGGAAATGTTTAATATTGTGTCTCTTGGACTAGTAGGACTCTTGTGTACATGATTAATCATTGATCTTATTACTATAATCACCAAATTCCATACCCGTGAATGTAAACTTACTGGTAGGAAGCAATGCTTTGTTGCCTTTTAATAATTCAAGTTCAAACAACACATTTATGTAATCCGAAATTCTCTAAAAATGAAGTAAAACTATAGCAACCATGTTAAAAATCTTCACATGGATATGAACCCCCCCCCCCGTGTTAGATTATATTATTAACATTTTATGTATTCTCTTCATGTACATGTTTTTAAATTGTAAATGTAACTGTGTAAGATGAGATTTATTTTTGTGAAGATTTATTTTATACACTACCTCTTTCTACTCTGGTTTAGTGCGAGAATTAGTATAATTTAAGTAATTTAAGTATTTATATTTTAGTCCTTAATTCAGAACAGTAACTATATTTTATGGTAAACCTTGCCTATAATATAAGTGAGTGTTTGCTTTTCCCACAGCACGAAAATAAGTTAGTAAAAGTTAGTAGTTAACGCTACATTACGTATGTATTATTAGAAATAATAATAAAAAAAATGTACTGACGACATGTGAACGCAGCATTTGCTTGGTCCGACGCTACGTGAATGCACCATAACGGTCAAACGAACCGCAGCGCCATCTTGAGGCCGCTCGACTGAACTCATCGTCGGCTGTTCATCGCTACGTGTCTCCCCCCACCTCCTCCTCCCCCGGCGGCTTCGTTAAATCCCGCTCCCCGCTTCCCGTCCAGCCCCCTGGAACAGTCAGCGGCTGTCCCGTCCAACAGCTCCGTTCAGACATGGGGGAAATCATCCTACCGCGGCGCCTGTTCCTCTGGTGTATGGCGGTCATTTACCTGGCTGCCTTTGTGTCCCTGTATGTGCAGATACCAGGTGAGACTCACAACTTTGCTTTGTGGGAGCTAACTTAACCACCGCTGCTGCTGGAGTCTGCGTTAGCCTGTTAGCCGGGAACTTGGCGGGCTGTCTTCCTGTGCTCTTACACGCTGCCGTGTGGTGCTGAAGAAACGCCTGGAAGTTTCTCTGAAGGTTTCCCTGCTGCTGGATAACTTTACGAGCGTTACGAGGGGAAACGGAGGGGATACAACCTGTTGTAAATGCGCACGCATGATAGTAATTGTACTACATTACCCAGAAAACCGCTGCTTTCATCAGCTGAGGACGCTTTATTTTAGTAGTCCAGACGTCGCCCACGCCCATGCGTTAAAGGTCCAGTGTGTACTATTCACTTACCGTGACATGGAATATATATAATATGTTTTCATTACTGTAAAATCATGAAGAAATACTATTACCACTTTAGCATGAGCCTTTTGTATCTACAGATGCTGCGGGTCCTCTTCCATAGAGTCCGCCATGTTGAATTGATTTGTTTCTACAGTAGCCCAGAACAGACAAACTAAACAGTGACTCCAGACAGAGCCAATAATGTTTTTTGTACTTTCATTCGGTGATAGGGTTGTACTGCTTGTTCCACCTCCCGGCTCATCTAAATATCAGCAACATCTGCATCCTCAGCGGACCTGAGGCGAGCTGCATGATGCCTGGGTGCTCTAATAAGTCATATGTAGCAGCGCTTACCTGTCACTTAAAGCAGCCACACTGTTAATTATGCTCAACTTTAAGCTTTAATATCATTTGAATAAGTTTAAAAAGTTGTCATGAACCAGGCTGTAAACACATTTTTCCTGCTGTGAAGTTGGACATTTTAATCTGGCACAAATCAAATTAAACTTCTTGTCTAGTCTCTATTCTGCATAGTAAATTGCGAGCCAGGCTCAGATTTAGAAGCTGGGTACGTGAAATAAACAAAGCCACGATACAACAGGTAGCATATCAGTTTTCAGAGTTTAGTCCATGAATCCAGCTGGATAGTCAGTTTCAGAGACACTTCAGGCCTGTCTAAGCATCTGATTGTCAGAGTTTAACACTCATATTACTCAACCCCAACACATCAAAACACCAGATTTGCAAGAAATGAGACTCGCAGCCTTAAACTCTACTTACTGAGACACTTTATGTTGATTGATGTTGTTGCATCCTATGTTTATGTCCAGGTCTCTATGGTAATGAAGGGCTGTTGCCTGCTCGTTGGCAGCTGCGATACAGCGGTAAGCCTCTGGGGGAACAGCTGCTGTCCTCGCCCACCCTGCTGTGGCTGGGACCTCGGCTCGGCTTGGACACGCACACCGCTATGGAGCTGCTGTGTCTTATAGGAGCTGCACTGAGCCTCGGTGCTATGCTATTTGAGGCTCTCCGAGACAGCGTGGTATTTTTATGCCTCTGGGTTTTGTACCTGTCCATGTACCAGGTGAGTTTACAGTACATGGATTTCTTTCGTAGGTTCCTGTAGTTGCTGTCCCATCTCCGACTGTCCTTTTTCTTCTCATTTCAGGTGGGCCAGGTATTTCTCTACTTCCAGTGGTGAGTGATGATTTGTAAATTTGGTGCTACGAGTAACAGCCTTTTTGAAAGATCCCGAGATAGCATCGGCACTTTGCTGATAGGTTTATGTCATCCACTGTTTGTAGCATTGTAGTAATGTTTGTCTCTGCTGTAGACACTGTGGACATCACTACACTACAATGGCAAGCCCCAGTGCCCTCTGATTCTCTGCTCTTTCCATCTATTTAATAGTTTTTCTACTTACTACTGTCCAGGGACAACTTGCTTCTGGAGACGGGTTTCCTCTGTATCCTTGTTGCTCCGCTGACAATCATCAGAGGGTCACGAGGGGTCAGAGAGCACGATCGCGTGACCTTCTGGCTGATCCGCTGGTTGCTCTTCAGGCTCATGTTTGCCTCCGGTGTGGTGAAACTCACGTCACGTTGTCCCACATGGTGGGGTCTTACAGGTAAGGATGCAAATTAGCACATTAAACATCCCAGCTGCTGTTGTTCTTTTGATTAATATTCACTGTGTGTTTAACAGCTCTGACCTACCACTATGAGACTCAGTGTATCCCCACCTGGCTGGCCTGGTTTGCCCACCAGTTGCCTGTGTGGTGGCAGAAGTTGAGTGTGATGGGAACCTTTGTCATAGAGATTGCTGGACCCCTGCTTTTCTTCAGCCCGCTGCGCAGACTCCGACTCGGGGCTTTTTACATGCAGGTGAATAGAAAAGAAATCATTTTCTGTCTTTGTTGTCTCACTTTTGTTGTCGGCTTTAAGTTTATTAGTGCAGGATTACTGCATCACTAAATAATAATCTTCATTTAGCAAGGGTTTGAATTTAAAAGTTTTTGCAACAGAAGGAAATACTGGTTACGTTTGGGTTTTTTTCTTGTGCAGGTGTTCCTTCAAGTGCTCATCATTTTGACTGGCAACTACAATTTCTTCAACTTGCTGACTGTGACCCTCTGCCTGTCGCTTCTGGATGACCAGCATGTACACTTCTGGCTACGCAAGGCGGACAAGATCACTAACAGTGGTATGATAAACGCAACAGCTGTATATTTAATGACGCTACAAACATTTTAAATATAAGGAAAATGGTTATCACAACTCCCAGGTTTTGAAGTTTAGGATTTAAATAATACATTGGCTCAACCTTGTTCCACAGACAATATTTTTCAGAGTATTCATCATCAGCTTATCAAAAGACCACCATCACCTACAAAAACACACTGTTTTCATTTTTAAACTGATAAAACACCTGAACCCTGTTACAAAGGGGCACACATTCAAATGTTGAATTTGGACCCGAGTCGTTTGTCCATTTATCTCTCTCTACTCTGCTCAGACTCCAAGCTGTGGACGTGGCTGTGTTATCTGTTGGAGCTGGCAGTCTGGGCTCTCATGATCTTCGGGGCAATAGTGTTCTTTGACCTGCAGGTGGATACAACGAAGAAGCTCGTCAGCTCCAGAATAGGTGCGTCTGTGTTTGTGTGCATGCATGCATGTATGTGAATATAGAAAATTGCATTTTGCCTTTTTTTTGTTTACATTTCTTTCCCTTGCAGCATTCACATACCACCAGTTTAACCAGTTTCTGAAGACTGTCACTATTCCCTGTGTTTGGATTGGTGTCCTCTCCCTCACCTGGGAGATTATCACATCTATGTTCAGGTAGGACTCTCCCTGTGTGTGCAGATGGGGGGCTTCATGATGTGGTTCAAAATCCAAAAATAAAGTGGAATGTGTTTCTCTAGGTGTGCGTGTGTCTCTGGTTTCCTGAAGAGGCTTTGTGGAACTGTCCAGTGGACTGTGTTTGCTGCTGCCACCGCTGCTATGTTCACTATCAGTCTGGTGGGTGCTGTTGGACATGCAGTTGAGCCTCATAATTAAGCAGCAATATTTCTTCAAATCTGGTAGTTATCAGTCTTTATTTTGGTGTTGCCGCAAGTTGAAGACCACCTTTTTTTTGTCCATTGTAATAATTTCTCATTTCTTTTCACGTTCTTCTGTTCCAGGTGCCGTTTACCTACATAGAGTTTGACTCTAATGCTAGGTTGTGGCCAGGAGTGCGTCAGGCCTACGATCTGGTGGATCGCTACCAGCTGGTCAACTCATATGGCCTGTTCAGAAGAATGACTGGGGTCAGCGGGCGGCCAGAGGTTGTCATCGAGGGAAGCAACGATGGCGTGTCATGGACGGTGAGAGGCAAAAGTTATTCTGGTTTGAACAGGATCGAGATGACAGGACTGCAACATGTTGCATAAGATGCCCCGTGCAATGCTGTACTACTGTACGGTGCTGTGACTGCATGAAGTTATTCATCTCAGCGTGTTTTTTTTTTTTTTTTCTTGTAGGAGATTGAGTTTATGTATAAACCAGGTAATCTAAGTGCACCTCCTCCCGTGCTGACACCCCACCAGCCCAGGTTGGATTGGCAAATGTGGTTTGCTGCCCTGGGGCCTCATACACAGGCTCCATGGTTCACCAGCCTCATGTACAGACTGCTGCAGGGCAAAAGAGATGGTATGCATTGCTTTGTTTGTTTGTTTGTTTGGTTTGCTGTGTGTCCTCACTCTTATCTCGCTGAAGAACAGTTCAACAAATCAAACTGCTCTTTATAAGTTCAAGGATGCTACACTTCTTACAAACACGAGTAGTGTCCAAGCAGGCGTTTTATCATTTTATTTCGAATGCCTCCATCTGACTGATGAAAGAACTTTGGATCATTGCATCAGCACAGCTGTGCAGGAACATTTCAAATGGCCGTTTCTCACCGTTTGCACTCAAATGCTCCATGTGCACATTTTGAAAATTGGTCTTTGGCGCCTCCCAGTGGTCCTATTGAGTAAATCATTTTCCAGTAGGGGAAATGTTATGTGTTCTGCACCTTTTTAAACATTTCAGTAAATTACAATTGAAAATGAGTAAGAACAAGCAGAACCCTGAAAGCTTTGTTTCATGTCCTGCAGTGATAGAGTTGATCCAGACAGATGTATCTCAGTATCCGTTTCACAAGCAGCCTCCAGCGTACCTGCGAGCCCACCGCTACAGATACTGGTTTACCGAACCAAAGCCTGACGGGTCAGTGCTTTCTCTTTCTCCCTCTGAAATCTAACAATTCTTGGCATTGAGTAACACTATGCACTGAAAGAAGCTAATTCAATTCACATTTTAGCCCTGCTTTTATAAGTAACCTCACACAAGGCCTCTCACACACAAACAAAAAGGATGTTTATTTGGTTGGTCTCTGTTGTCAGTTCTTACCCGCAGCGTTGGTGGAGGAGGGTCTATGATGAGGAATTCTATCCCACAGTGCACCTGGGCAGCACCTTCATGGACAGCATGATCACCCAGTATGGACTTAAGGTATATTTTAACAAATGAGAGAGTAAAACTCTGAATAACTATGTGAAACTTGAATCTATTAGAGTCCAGTAGTGCTGATTTAATATTCATCTTTATTTGTGTGTAGGACAAATTGCCCGCAAATCGTCGAGCGTCCAACAAGCCTGTGGCTGTGGCGGTCAGGTGGGTTCGCTCTCAGGTGAGAGGTGTTCCTGCCCACATACTAATCTGGACCCTCATGGGCTGTGGCGTCACGATCTGTCTGCTTCAGGGATTGCAAAGCAGGAAAAAATGCACAACTGTGAGTGATCATGCAGAAAATGTACCTGATGGCTCTTCAGACCATTGTGGGAAGTCAGGTGACCATCAGGCAGCGAAGGAGGTGGAGGAGGAAGATGGAGACGGCAGTGAAGATGAGGTGGAGCAGGACAAGGGAGAGGAGAAAGACACAGAAAAAGAGGATGAGGCACAAGATGACGAGGAGGAGGATGAAGAAGAGGAAGATGAAAAAACTGAGACTGTCCGAAAGAGAAGGCTTTAAATAAGATGCAGGTAAAACTGTAGCGGACTGTCACCACCTGCCTTGTAAATTGTTACCAAAATGACCAAAAATGTTGTATGTAATGTTTGTATTTCCTGATCAGCCGTTCATGGAAAAAATCTCTTTATTTGCCTTCTCCAACCTCCCACCCCTGGTTGGTTCCAACTTATGTCGAGCATTCAATGTGAAATCTAGTCAGCAGATCAAATTGTGTTGAACAGAAGTAAAGAGAAGTATGGAATATAAAAATATAAGGTGGGTTCTGTTTCTCCCATCAAGAAAATAAATATGTGGTGTTCATAGTAGTCTCGCCTCCTCTCTGTGGTGTGTGTTGTTGCACTTTTATATTTGTCACTGTGGCCTCTTACTGTATGTACAGAACTAAAATCTGCACTTTGCCTTTGCGTTTCTGTCTCTTGTTTCCATTAGCAGTAAACCATCAAACAATCAATGTGTGCTTTTAAAATGTCTTTTTATATCATTAAAATACAGAAAAATATAAATGCTTCTCTTGATTTTTTTTTTTTTATTTATTTTTTTTTACAATTTTTAAAATGTGTACATATATATTTATATTTTAACAATTGTCAGTACATAAAAGATACAGTCACTCAGGTTACACTGTGAGTAGTTATAAATTCAGAGATAAGTAATATGTGTATGAGTTACTCAGCAACTGTAATCATCCTCTGGATCATCTGATTTCTCATAATATAATGTTGCTGTTGAATTCTGCATTGTCTGTTTCACCACTTCAGTATTCCAGGACAGTACTTGTCGATCAGAGACTGGTAGTACGGCTTGAGCTTCTTGACGTCGGGCAGCTCGGTGGTCTTTGTGTAGAGGTCGAATTTGCTGTGGAAGGGATGGAAGATGCAGCGTCAGGTCAAAGCAGTGAGTAGGATAATACTAGAAACATAATAGGATAAACTTACTTGAACTCTTGAACCCAGGGCAGCATGTGCCGGTCTTTGTCATTGCACAGATGCATGTAGTCTCCATGGCTGTGCCAAGGGTAGAATGAATGAAAGCGAATCATGTACAACCCCTGAAGAAAGACGGAAAAAGAGTAGATCCATAAGAGAGGGCGATGAAAGAAAGTCCTTGCACCTTTTCTGCTCTAAATTTAAATTCTTTGAATATAAGACCAGTAAGGACCGAAGGAACAACTAAACAATCATCTCATGTCATAATTTACTCACCTCCTCTGGGATGGGGCAGTTGTTGAACTTCATAACTCTGTAGAGATACTCTGAAGACAACAGTAAGAGTATCATAGGTAAACAGGCTCTTCAGCGTCAGGACACATTCTCTTATTTTGTGGTTGTGTTTGTGTGCCTCTTACCGTCATGGCCCCAGGACATAAGGACATTTTCGAGCCCACAGTTTGGTTCATAGATCCCATATTCAGTACTAAAAGGAGAAAATAACATAACTGTCAGATAACTGTCGTAGCTTGTGTTTTGAAAGGAACCAAGCACTCACAGACTTGTCATGTTACCAACTTGTATCTGAGGTTTTTGTCATCTGGGTTTTCCAGGAAGGTACTGTCTCTGAACACAATCGAGTTTTGAAACTTGCAGCCCACCGGGAAGGTGTCGCCTACGACAGCCCACTGTAGGACGCACACACACGGACAGCTAGTTAGAAGTCAGAAGATCTCTCCATATATATGTCACATAAAGTGAAGTGTGTTCATGCATGCCTCACGTAGGTCTCCTACCTGGGGTTCATCCCAAAGAGACATTGTCTTCCCAACATCATGGATCAGACCTACCAACTGGAACCAGTCTGGAAAGTGAAGTGAATATTTAATATTGATCTATCATACTCTATGTTCTTGTACATGTCTGTGTCCATTTCTGTCTTTCTCCCTGTTATGGTACCTTTGTCTGGGTGTGCTTGGCGGATGCCCTCAGCGGTCTGGAAGGCGTGAAAGGAGTTGGGGAAGTCCACGTCAGGATCGGACTCGTCCACCAGCTGGTCTAGAGACATGATGGTGTCCATCATCCCCATCTGAGCGTGTTTGCAGCTGCTCCATTGAGAGTGCTGCGTGAAGGTAAGCGTCACAGCCTTAGAGGGAAGCTTTTCTTTCTCAAATGTTTTTTTAAAATGAAAGTTTCCTGTTGACTTTTATGGATAAATAGATGAGATTTGCCTGTACTTTATTTGGAAATCAGGTAATGTGTTATTCAGATGACGCCCATCTACTGAATGTTTTTGTCGTCTGTCACCTTAAACTAAAAAGGGCAGCCCCTCTTTTAATATTAACAACATTCTCAAATATCCCACAGAGTCCAGAAAACAGCCCCAGAGCAGGTGACCGTGGCTGGGTCACATTTCTAAAAACAGTGAGGTGTTTCTGTGTAACCTTTGCGAGAAGTGAAAGTGACATTAAAAAACTTTTAGTGCAGACAGAACGTCCTCTCTCTGCTTGCTCAGTGTTACAGAGGAAAATGCAAAACAAAATACAAAATGACTAAGATTAAGACATAAAATTAACACTGATGTTTGACAACAAATATTTTGATGCACCGTCACAATAAATTGTGTATTAGATGTGTTTTATTCCCCCAGTATCTCAGTCAAGAGCCTTTTATGTGCATGTGCTCCTGGTTTGCTCACCTTTTGTTTTACAAAGTCCACCGTCTGGTTGGTGTGCATCAGCTTGTATGTGTTAAACACACGGTCAATTAGACTTCCACTCTGAAACACACACACACACACACGCACACACACACACACACACACACACACACACACACACACACACACACACACACACTTCAGTCTAAACCACACTCAACACAGCAACAGATTTACAGCATCTCAGGTTTAGACCCACGTTCTCTCTTCATTGTGCTGTGTGTATCACTGTATAACTATTTTTTAAATATTTTTTTTTTATAATTTTTAATTTTTTTAAAAAAAAATTTTATTTGTATATTTTTTTATTCACACAGAAATCATACAATCATTCACACAGAAAAACAAGATAATTCTCCCACCAGTAAAATATTACTACACATTATTTAAGGAAAAAATAATCCACAAGATGTATGAACACAAACAGGATTTTTATTACTACAAATAAATATGCAAATAAAGGAAAATAGGATGTCAGAAATGATGAGCCACTGCCGAAACATGATTAGTGAAAATAAGTTCATGTGCC
This sequence comes from Nibea coibor, assembly GCA_023373845.1. Taxonomy (NCBI): domain Eukaryota; kingdom Metazoa; phylum Chordata; class Actinopteri; family Sciaenidae; genus Nibea; species Nibea coibor. The sequence continues at coordinate 15,070,976 of CM041721.1, read as the reverse complement.
AGCACGACTTTCAAAAACTAGTGTCAGTTTCTGCATCCTCGTCCTGCCTGTCCTCTCAGTTAGAGCCTCTAGTCCAGTCATCAGGAACATTTTAACCAATGAATTCATTCATTAATTAATCAAACAGAGTTTACATATATATGTATATATTTGTTTCTAAATTAGATATTTAGGCTCTTCTCTAACATATATATCCAACAGTGTGTTTGCATAATTATAACACTCCTTTTAATCGTGATAACGGTGTGTTTCTTACCTCTAAATGAATGCAGCATCATCAGCTGCAGTGGAGCGTTGAATACTTACCTCAAAGTTTCTGTAGTCTTCCTTCTGTTTAGTTTCATTCTTCTCCAGATTTGGACGATATGTCAGAGACGGATCTGGACCCTGAAATAACAGACAGTACAAGAAAACTTTTTTGCAGAGAGCAACAGTCAAAATGAAAGCACTGAAAAAATCAGAGCCTCGGATGTATGCATTCGAAGCCAGACGTACGACGTTAACGATCCTCATGGTTGACGGGTGAAGAATGTGTTGTGGTGTCTTGCTGTCTGGCGATGACCAAACACTTTCCTCTCTGTATATGTAGAGGGCTAGATAAAGTGTACACCAATGTTCAGTCACTCTTTAACCAAACTGCAGCTAACGGGGTACCCTGTGTTGAACCTTGTCCTTGAAAATGTGTGTGTGTGTGTGTGTGTGTGTGTGTGTTTGTGTCCATCCCAGGAAGAGTTTTTCAATGATCAGCAGGTTATCTGTTTGGGCTGATGTAGAGTGACTCAGTAGTTCTTAGTTCCACAGTAAAGTTGTTTATTTTTTAACTATGTAATATATAGATAGATTGGAGATATCTATCTATCTATCTATCTATCTATCTATCTATCTATCTATCTATCTATCTATCTATCTATCTATCTATCTATCTATCTATCTATCTAGCTATATATATATATATATATATATAGAGAGAGAGATAGATAGATAGATAGATAGATAGATAGATAGATAGATAGATAGATATAGATATAGACATAGATATAGATATAGATATAGATATAGATATAGATAGATTTTGGGAGTATTGACTGTATTATATAACATACAGCAAGCTCCAACCAGTGATTCATTTGTTTTTAATTTTTTAAAGATATATTTTTGGCCCTTTTCAAGCTTTATTGTATAGCTGCAGCTGAAGAGTGACAGGAATGTGAGGAGAGAGATAGGGGTCAATGACATGCAGCAAAGGGCCGCAGGTCAGATTTGAACCCTGGGCCGCCGTGGCAAGGACTGAGCTTTTATATGTGTGGCGGCTGCTCTACCAGCTGAGCTAAACAACGCCCCCAACCAGTGAGTTCTTGGTATCAAATGTCCAGTTTTATTGGGTCAGTGAGAACACACAAACAGACTTCTTTCAGGGGGAAAATCAGTTCTGTTTGTTGGATCAGAGCTAAAGGTGACGAGAATGTTCAAACATCCCTCAGTCAATGACCCAGTGCTGATTGATAATGTGTTGTTTCCTGCCAGGCAAAGCGACCAGATGCCTTGTTTGTCATCAGGCACGGCAGGCCACCAGGTGTCCCTCTCACACACACACTGGACTGAATGTGTTCATAAAATAAGTTTAAAGCATAGTTTAAAGAGGCACATTATCTGTTATATGTCATGGATTTGTGTAGGATTTATGAGAATTTGACCTTTGGCTGACTGCCCTACTGTTTCCTTCCCATGCACAACAACAAATATCTGAATGGGTCTGAGTGTTTTGCATAATTTGTTTGTGGACGTGAACACTGAAATTAAACACATCTACCAATCTGTTGCTTTTTTGTTTGGTGTCAAACCAGACGTATGAGTCAGGAAAGTACCTGTTTTACTTTTGCTTAACTCTGGGACGTGCCTCAGGCTTGGTCTGACCCTGAAATCTGATTGGTCCTCTTCAAAGCCACCCTCAAAGTCCATATTACTGGCTAACTGTGGTCAAGTTCACCACATTTTTAACCTTAAGGGGAACACAAGCGATTTTAGACATCTGACGTCCAGAGGGAGCCACATGAAACGTAATGAAGTGCCTCAAGTGATGTCATTTGAGTCAGTGTTGGTTGTAAATGATAAAAATCTGGTGGTGTGGTAAGCACCAGACCCCTACGGCCTGCTCCTCACCTCTGCTTGCATAAACCACCGAATCTCACTGTTTTTGGCGGCACGGTGCATTGTGGGAAATGAAGTTCTTAACAAGGAAACAGAATGATAATTATCTGGTTATTTGTAATGTCAGTATTACTTTGCCCAATGAAAACAGACTATATTTATAAAAGAAAGCCTGTGAAACGAGATGGAGGAGTGGAGTTTAAAAGACTCTCAGGCAGGGTGTGTCTATAATGAAAGAAGTCATCAAGTTGCATCACTGGAAACAGGAGTTTGAGCTAAAATACATCTCTCTCATGTGTGTTCCTGAGAATTTTGAGTGGTCCGGCTGCCCTTTATTAGAATCACGTAAAACCCATAAAAGGCCTGGCACAACGTTGACTCCTTGCTCGGTTCTTGGTTCATGGTCAGTGGAGAAAATGTCTCACATTCACTGCATGTACCACTTTGAAAGAACTACTCGGTTTTTCCTTCTGATTTGTCAGCCAATGGGCTTCATGCAAGAACGTTCTCATCATCTTACCCTGAAGCTCTCTGTCTTTTCTCTGAGGCTTGCTTGTGCGACTGTTTCAAATCAGTTTCTGACAGTCTCTTGACTGTAGAAAATTGTTGCAAATCGCTTGTGTGAGCCCGATAAGCCACATATTCACGCGTGTAACGTAAGGCTACCTGTTCCACTCATTCGCACATTCCTCTTCGCCTTTGTCTAGTAGCACAGCCAAGGCTGTACACTTACACACACGCACACATTCATACGGATTATTATAATTTACCTAGTGAGTTTTAGAGATTTGCCAGCCACAGAGTTAGTCTGTCTAGAAACAGGGTGTAACTTGTAACTTTTTTTGGTTTCTCTTTTTTTTGGAATTGTATATGGAATATATTCTATATATAGAATATTTTGTTTCATTCATTTGTTTTTTAGTTTTGTAAGTATTTGCAGTGTTTGGACCTTGGGGGGTTGAAAGATAAACACCATCATCACTATTTTTCTGACTACATCTGGGTGTTTTGCAAATTTCAAGGAGGTTCAAATAGAAACCTTCGACATGGATCATTAGTCAGATTCAGCCACGACTCTTACGCCTTCTTGTGTGGACCAAATCGCACAATCTATTCATGCTTTGCACCACAGGCTTGGACTGACACAAATGATCTTAAATCACTCTTACCACTTAAAAGCAAATCTGTACGTGAAAATGTTTCTTGCACAACGCCCAGTTAGTCCAGTTAATTTAATCCATAGGCTTGCTTAATTATTAATTCTATTATTACAATACTGAAATGTTTGTTACTGTCAGAGGAAGAACATAGATATGCAATGTCATGTTGAACTTGATAAATCCTGCGCCACTGACTTGAACTTGCTTTGGACTGTGGACTGAGGTGTGTGTGTGTGTGTGTGTGTGTGTGTAGTAACCCAGATTAAAAATCATTATCACTTATACTGTGTGAGACATTTTCCATTTACAAACTACAGTATATGAGCATGGACATCACGGTTGCACCTCAGACTGCTGTTAGACAGATAACATGCACGTGAAGAAGGTTTGACTGGAGTTTTATTACACAACACTGCTGTTGTAAAAACAGAGACGATATTAGATAAAAGCAACACAGATGTTTTACAAAAGGACACTTGAGGGGGAGTGTCGCATGTCGATTTAGTAAAGTGGGGCTATTTACAGCAAAACGGTCTCATTCATTTTTAAGTTAAATAACACAAATTCAAGTCATACTGAATGTAAAGAACAATAAAGTGCTTTCATGCTTTCCTATTAACATTTGACCTCTACGAACTACCGATACTGGAGTTATACTGAACTAACACACAGAGAAAAGCAGACTATAAAGCTTCAAATAACACTTTAATAGTCAACATTTACCATGATGCTTAATATGGATAATTGAAAGGCAAAACATTATAAGGCCTTACAGATGATTAAACCCATTAAGGCTTAAAATCAGACATTATAGAGACGACAAAATAATGCACCACAGATTTACAGTTTGCAAGTAAAAAGCACTCTACAGTATTTTCCTCTCTGGTTCACTTGTTAAGAGACAATCGTCTGTTAAGAAGCGCACCGTGGATTAGGGTTAGTGGTTATTTTGGCTAATTGTGCACACTGTGGGGTTTTGGGTGAAGGGTTAACTGGGTTTGACTGGTGGTTATTCTTGGTTTCTGCCCACACCGAAGTAAAGCTACTTGTTCGCACACGGAGATGAAGGTGCTCTTGAGAGACGAGGTGGATTAGCTCTGAGCTGAAGTACATTAGGTACAGCAGGATCACCATTGATGACGATAGTAGACAGTAGATAGGTAGGCCAGTTTGACGGAGGTTTCTCTGGTTCACAGTTTTCCATGTTTACGTGCACAGTGTCCAAGAGGTTGTTACTCTTTGAAGGTCTGGCGTGTAAGATTTATGGGCCTCTATCTAGAAAATATGACATAAGATGCATAACTATGTTTTCATTCATGTAAAATAAGAATCATTATGTTCTTTAGAATGAATGTTTATATCTACAGAAGCTGTGGATCCTCTTCCAGGGAGTGCAAACTGAACACTGGCTCTAGACTGGGCCTTCTGAGATTTTCATGTAGTTTCTACTTCATGGTAGGAAGTAGAGGTTGAGGCAAAGAGTTGCACATAGGAACTACCCCCATAGATGCCAATAAATCATACACACTGGTCCTTTAAATGCCCAAACGTCCAGGACTCTAGTTTCACTGCAGTTAACTGGTGGTAATGGGCGGAAACACTCCAGTCTGTGCAACCACTGTGAAACTAGAGGCTATTAATTCTGGATTGTTTTATTTTTAGTGTTGACCATCATATTCATAGGTTATTACGATATCGTACTTCATCACAGTACATCCATATTCTGACGGGGCAAGAAACTCCTTGTTTCTTCTTGGGCCAAATGTTTAGCCATCTAAAATACTTAATTTTTGGAGACCAGAGGAGTGAGGGCACCAAAAATGTCGGTCGTGATAAGTCTAACCTGGAAGTTGGCCTGTAAAAAAGCAAGGGTCACGTGTCCAACAGGACTAGCTGGGCTAGCACTATCGTGCTAATCTGCTAGCATGTTTACTTCTGGCAAATACAATGTTATCTCATGCCACACTGACTTTCATGACTAAAAAAATTACATTGGACTGCTGTTGATAGCTGCTGTCTTTATGTCACGTGACCTGTGCCTTTAAAGCAACAGACGGCCTGGGTGTATTTCTGCTGTTCCTTGTCTTTATTCCAGTTTGGAGTTTTGTTTAATATTTGAGTTTGAGTGTAAAGGTCTGAAATATACTTGATGATGATTTCATCATGACCATTGAGAATGATAGTCAAAACAACAGAAATTAGTTATAAACCATAATTATCCTTTTACAACCAAGAATCTCAGAGCAGATGATTCAGGTGCAACCCCGCCTCCAAGAAATGAGAGTGGATGTTCTTCTATGTTTTGAGGAATGCCGTCTGGATTATGTTTTCTAACGTAATGAGAACATGTTGATACTGAACGTATCGATAAAATGTTCACTGAGAACATGATTCGAACTGTGGTGTCAAAGTCTTTGTACACCCGGGATCCACTCTGGCCACCTCCCTGTGAGGGTACATAAATGTAGTGCTCATAATCCTGCCAGCGATTACGCCTCTCATCACATCACAATTGAAGAAATGATTTAGTACGATATAAATGCAATTTCTAGGGTTGCAAAGCTTGTCAGCTTTTGTCATTAAAAGGCGTCTCACTCGTTTCCAGGTCTTAGCCGTAGCTGTGAGGACTGCGAGGGTTAATGGGGGAAGCGTCTTCCCTCCCACTCTGTCCAATCAGCTGGTAGAGACGGTGGCTGAGGTTCTGAACTTGACAGGTGCCTAGGACGCACCCGACCCTCATCAGGTGTCCGTGGCCCCTCGCCCCGCCACTGTTGGCATGACGACGACCCCGTGATCCACGCTGCCAGACCGGCGCTTCCCGTGGCAGACTGTCACTTTGGTCAAACAACAGGGCTGACAACCTCGGCGGGGGGCGGGTCCTCCAGATGATTTGTCTGTCTCTCTGGGGGACGTGGTTGTCAATGGCAAAAGAGAGATCAGACGCAGTAGGCATGATGGTGGTATGAGAAGACTTTGGGTATTTAGAGGTTCTGGGTAAATTCAACCTGAGATTCAGCGAAACAGAGAAGGAGAGAAAAAGTTTTATGTTAAAACACACCCTCACACAAAGCCTGTCTACATATGATGCTGGCCAGTCATGCATGTTTCACCTGCTTGGGTTTCTGAGTGAAACTGAATCACTACAAGAAGATGAAATGCCTCACAAGAAGTCAGTCTTGTACTGCAGGAATGTCGACTGTACTCAACCTGTGGTCTTTTTTTTTGAGGTTACGAAGCAGAGAAAGAGTGGATTGAAAGAGAAAGTGAGAAGGAAAGATAGAAGGAGAGATAGACAGAGGGTGCTGAACAGGTGCTAGTCTACTTCTGTGGCTGACTTATCCAGCCTCACTGTCTCTGTATCTGATAGTGTGTGTGTGCCTGAGTGCTAGGATTTCACTTATCTCATTGCCTATGTGTGATCCTCTGGTCTATGTCTATTAAACATGTCTGAAGAAAGTTGGTGGTGCCACCAAGTCTTCACTTCAAATTAGCCACAACAAAATATCTGATCATATGATTTGAATCCAGCAAAATTAGCCCGCTTTATAGATCTATGTGAGTGAATCCTCATCACAGTTTGCCAGAGTAACGCTATTTTTCTCTGCATCTGCTTGCATCACAATTTTAAGCTCATACTGGCCGTTTGTGTAATTGATGGGAGATATAAAAATAATGTATTCCAGAGGCTATCAGTCAGAGTCAGATCAGTGAAGTTACAAGCCTTTTAGTATAAACTTCTCTTCTACTCTTTTGGTTCACTCTTATCAGTCTCGTATTGTGGTTTTTGGGCCACAGCAGGCAGCAGAAAGCCCTGATAATCCACTACCTGCTCAGCACTAAATAGCAGACAGATACAGTTAGCGAACATTGAGAAATGACATTTTGAGTCTTATAAATGCATGAATCTCTACAAGTCAGTGCGCACTGGCAGGTGTTAGTTCTTGAATTGCTGTATTTCTGAAAAGTGTTCTTTTAAAAACTCGCACTGTGCAACCGAGTACTGCTTACTCATCTTGACGTGGACCTGCAAAACACAGTTAAAGTCTAACAGTCTGTTTCTTTTTGACGTCTTTTAGTCAATAATTAGTCTAAAATGCCCATGAGCATCCCCTAAAGGTTGCTCTGCTTCCTGTATATATCTGGACCAAAGTGGTTTAAACAGGCGGATTCAACAGTGTATGAACTTGGTTGAATCCGTCGGTTTAAACCACTTTGGTCCAACATCATGGCTAAAAAATGATATTCCCAGTTAATAAACGACAATATCTGAGCTGACAAATCTTATAGCAGGAGAGGGAGAGACGGAGGAGGAGAGCAAGACAGTGAAAAGCGCAGAGCACAATGTGGATGGCTGTGAGAGGCTCCCAACACTCCTGAACTCCTTTTGAGTGCGTTGTAAGTACTTTTCTTTCTCACCTCCCCACCGTCTAGCCTTACTTTTTTTTTCTCGCGTCTTCACAGTACCTCTTTTTTCACACTTTCTGAGACGTTCAAGAGTTCAGCCACCACACAGAGCCTGGTCTGTTTGGTCATGTGACCGGTCAGAAATTGTGCAATACTTATCATAGATCACATAAAGCAACAAGCTTAAAGCAAGTTTGACAAAAGAAAACCGAAAGTCATTTTGAATGATTGGATCCATGGATCCATGTCATGCTGCTTATCCAGGTCATGTTATTATGGACTAAATATATTGGGTACTGAGAGCAGTACTAAAAAATGCAATCTAAAGATCATCCCTACTTATTTTCTGCTGTACTTTCATAATTTGAGCGGCATGACCATGAAACAGGCAGTCTCAAAAACCAACATATTAGAACATGTTCAATTTATCTTGCCGCCTGAAGAAGCCCAGCTAGATTAAGTCAGATGTTCATCTGTGTATCTATCTGAAAAAGACCCTTTGCTAATCAAGACACAGAGAATAATTTCCAGTGATTTCTCATGTTGAATTTTCACATGATGTACAACTGTCTATATGAAAGAGAAAGTCACCTTGTATGTGCGTGTGTTTGCCACCTCCTCTAGAATAAATGGAGATGGAGTGAGATCATGTTTGTGTTTGTTTGGAGTGAGAAGTGGGCCAGAATACCTATGATCTTTATCCTGTAATCCTGACTGGTATTCTGATCACTCTTCTGGCTGGATACCTTCGCCTTTCAATGCCAACACACTTACTTATTCACCCACCCACTCCCTAACCAACTTACTATTGTGTGTTATACCAGTGACTGGGAGCTTGTGAGATTGCCCAACTCTATTAGCTTTGAATTGTTTTTAATGGATTTGAATTCTGGACTGGACAAAAGTCACACAGGCACACACACACACACACTTGGCTGTGTTGGTCGGTTAGACATTCACACACGTGCAAGTGACATGTGACTGCCTGGCAACGAACAAGATTTAGCAACACAAAAACGTGCACACGGTATACAGTAAGCATACAGTATGAACACTAACCTACAGTGTATGTTTTATATCTGCATGCTCAGGTGCACTTTTCCACTGTCTTTAATTCCAACACACATGCAACGCGTACACATGCACACACACACACACATACATGGTTAAAAGGCCACCTGTGGTGAGGTTTAAAACACAGTGGTCTCTGGAGGGACAGGCATTTGGCGCAGAGGTGCCTCCCAAAACAAGGAAATGTAGGGCACCGAACAGGCTGCCAGTGCAACACAACTAATACAGGTGGAATATCTGCACCGACATATAGCAATAAACTCTGTGTGACATAGGCACAGCGTTAATGCAGCACAAGCTTACAGCCATGCTCGCGGCTCGGTGAGGCACCGCTGCGCTTGTGCTAAATTCTGAGCCCACAGTGGTGATGTTAACAGGTTGATATGAAGCGGGTTTAACCTTCACCGTGTTCAACCACAGACAGTATAAATATGGACGTCGTCTTGGCAGTCCTGCCTCCGCCGCTTCTCGGCTAATCTGAAAATGGGCAAAGACGTGGGTCGTTGGTGGACCCGAGGTGCACTTGAACGAAGCCCGGCTGTTAACACTTGATGATTAGCAAACCGAATCATGGCACTGGGATAACCAAAGTTTTTAGGATCATCCGGGAATCAATAAAGTCTGCTCTATCGAGTAGATGCCAATATTTAACAGAATGAGAGAAAACTTTGACCTGCTGGTGGTGCCAGAGAGGAAAAACACAGGAAAATAACACAGTTGAGGAGAACACACATTTGTTTTTGTACTTTACTACTTTACTATCTGAACTTTCTTATGGGACCTCTCTCTTGTGTGTGTGTGCGTGTGTTGGCGTATGTGTGTATGTATAGTAGTTGGGGTTGTGAACCTGTGGAGAGCCTGAGAGTAAAAGGAGCTTCTCCAACATTCCTCCCAAGTTAGAGCGCAGCATGGGGTTCTTCAGAGCAACTGAACACACACACACACACACACACACACACACACACACACACTCACACACACTTTCCTGTCGTAGGTCCTTAAAATTACTTTGTGCAAGGAAAACTTTTTGTCCCGATCAGATCCCCACTGTTTCACTAACATTTATTGTTAATGGCTTTACTCATTATTTTGTCCTTCTCTTTCTCTCTCTGTCTTTTTTAAAATTACGATAGGATCCTTAATTTTTTTCTCTTCCTCGCCCTATATTTCTTTTGAAGGAATGTGTTAAGTGCTAGCAGCGGTATTGTGTTACATCCATCAGTGTTGAATCACACTGAGACCCTGTCTCCTGTCTTTCTTCAGCCAGGGTGTTCTTTTTTTTTATCACACCTACTTCACTCCAAGTTACTAAAAGCTTCGCAGAGCTCCTTTATCTGCTGTAAAAACAAATGCAACTTCTCATTAATCTTGAGAAAATAATGCGTTAATAGCTTGTTACTATTCTCCTTGCCTGTGCAAACTGTATTCGGGCGTGTGATGAAAGTTATATAACACGCAAAGACCTCTCTCAAATAACACAGTGAAAATCTGACCACAGAGTCTACTGGAAAATAAAGTGATGATGCATGGGTCTGCATGTGATAGAAATTGATGCTGTGCCTACAATGCTCGGTCACAAGATGCCCTCACGGCAGCAACTGTCACAGCCAACAAACTGCTGTCTGTGGAGTGAGTCTACCTTACTCTGTGAGTCTGGCTTGTTTGCTGCTTGTTAGCCCCTCGGTATGTACTGTATATCTATATTTGTTGCAAATCCCACTAAATTGCCCTCACCTCTGTCTCACCTCCTGCCGCTGAGAGGAATTACCTCATTCCGCTACTGGACCTTTTTCTCACATTAATGACTGCCAGAGGGCAATACACAGACTTTAATTATTTTCATTGTTGGTGAAGCTCTTCATTAGTTTTTTTGAATGATCAATTATATAATTTAGCTGAATTTTAAAAATGCCCATCACAAGCTCGTCTTCAAACATCTTGTTCGACCAAATGTCAGAAAGTGAAAGATATTCACGTCTTAATAACCTTGTATAGAGAAAAGCAGTTCTTGATAAATAACTTAAACGATTATTGGATTATCAGAAATGATTTGGGGTGCATACGTAGTTCAGAATGGAAAACCAGACAAATAAGTTATTGTGAGTGAAATGATGGGTAAATAAATTGACTTTTCATTAAGCATTGCCACCTACTTACATGAAAATATGCATATATGTATGCCCCAGATATGTATATCAACATTTTACTGAGGATTTTTCCACTCTAGAGTTTCATTACATGGAGAAATATTGGCTATAAAGTTACTTTACTTTCTGTTTTACAGTAGAAATGTACCTCAGTGTATCAGTGTAGAAATGACTCCTCGAATCACAAAACACAAAAACTAAACAAACGAAACAAAAAACTTAAAAAGTTTAGCTTCAAAAGTCAGTCTCTGTCAACGAGAGCAGCATTCACGCTGCAGTGTGTGCATGTACCTGTGTCTGTGAGCGAGGCTCTGCAGAGTTAAAGCCCGGGACTGGATCTCCAGAGGCAGGAAGCCGAGCAGCAGGCAAAGCCACGCCGGCAGCAATGCACACATGGCGGCGCAGTAAAAACACAGTGCCCGAGGGGAGGGAGGCGGATCTCAGACAAGCAGAATATTATATATATATAGGCTGTTTGTTTTTTTAAGGCGTAGAAATCCAGTGAAAACTTACTCGGAGTTGACAAGTTATTTCTAAGAACTAGATTGTCCCGGATAGATGAGTGACCTTGACAGCATCATCAGTTTCGGCTGCTGCATCCTCTCTACACACTGCCCTTCTCGCTTTAGTAAAAAAAAAAAAAAAAAAACTAAATCCGCGAAAGAAGAAAAAAAAAAGATGTGGAAACTCAAAAACTCACTGAAGCTCACATCGGGAACAACCAGAGCCCTGAGCTCTCTCATTTATAAAGCCTGATTGAGGGAGGAGGAAGAACACGGGGAGGAGGAGGAGGAGGAGGGGGGGAGGAAGAAGGCTTATTGTCTGTCCTACTCAACAACCTTACCTCTAATAAACCTCACAACCTAATTAAACCTCATGAGCTCCAGTCTTCTCACATAACCCCGGTTAGAGAGCTAAAGTTCATGCTCCATATTTGTTGTTTTGGGTGTTGTTTCTTCTTCTTCTTCTTCTTCTTTAAAAGTCAGGTCATGGTGTCCTTATAGATTTTATTATTGGATTGAATTTCTTTTTTAGCTTGACCCACTTTGAAGTCAACCGACAAACCCATCATTAACACAGTGAGGTTATATTAAAGTCCATCTATTTATCAGTGGGTTTTATGTGTTGCAGCATTACTGTATTTATATGTCATGTTTTGAAAGAAAATGTTCTATAACAGCATTTTTGAACGATATTCTGGGTTTCCTCCAGCTTTAGACTTTGTTAAACTGACTGAATAAGAAGTCGGACTGGCCGGGCTACAAAAGGATACGTCCTGCAGAGCACACATGGCAGCCAAATGCAGTTTAAAAAGTGTTACAAGCACTAAAATCAAGAGTAGCAAACTGCTATTGAGCTATATAGCTTTAAATTAAAAGCCTGTAGGTGCTAAGTGAGTCCTTGAAGTGTGAATCTGATTGTGGACTGAGTGGATTGGAACCTGACAAATACAATTATCCATCAATAATTAGCTCGCAGTGAAACGTCGCTGATAAGAGATGAAAGAAGGGCCTTATGATACAACTCCTGGCTCTTTCCTATTACCCAACAGACCAATCACATGCTGTCTGATGTCTGACCTGTCAGTCTAGATTCATGCCAACTTGACCTTTTTAAAAGCTGCACCTCTAGTGCAGGGCAGGCCTCTGTGACATTTGTAAGTTTAACTGTAAAACCTGACATTTATCTCTTCCACCCATCCCAAGATTCAATCTCAATAAAGACCAAAAATAAGGGATTGCCCGTGTGGCTCATGTGGATCAGCTTGCTGCATTTTAGTGATCGTAGTGCAGCAGCATATGAATTAATGTGGGGGTCCAGCAGTGTCTATGAATCCCCCTCCTCAGAGCTGTTTCTTGGGGATGTCGCCGTACAAACTACGACCCACTGGTCCACGATGGAGTTACCCTCAATACTGATTTCGTTTGACAACTTCAGGCATCTGATATTCTAATGAAATAAGCCTCAGAAGAAGGTCAGAAGTCTTTCCGCAAAATGCTCACGACCCATAGAAATATGAATCTTATGACAACGGGCTGACTTTGCTTGAGGGTCAAAAGGCAAAAAGGTTGGAAATCATATGATTAGATGGCTCCTGTTGCGCGCTTTTTGATATGTAAAAAAGATCTCATATCAGACATTGAAGTGTGCGCGTGCGGAGAAATTAATAAAGTTCTGTCACCGGCTTAAGTCGGCCAGCCTGGCTACGATTGTCAGGGTGGCCCTTGATTTATGAACGTCCAAAGAAGTAAAGGAAAAGATACTGAGAGGTGGTCTGATTCTGCCTTAGTCGCAGTGATCCTGCTCTCCTCATTTTCCTGGTATAACAAAAACTATTCTCTTTTTGTAAAGGAGGACACAGATGAGAAGCTCAGAGTCTGAACCTGATTAAAAGAATGCTCTGTATGTGGAGGTGGCTTCGGGCCTTAATTAAAGAGCTGAGTGTGTGTGTCTGTGACTCAGCGGTTTGCAGTATTACCTTCTAAGCTCAGTTTCCAACACCGTGAGCCTCAACCCAGTCCAACATGTGCATTAACACATCTCCTATCTGTCCTCAGAACAAACCTGGCTGTGTGTGTGTGTCTGTGTGTGTGTGTGTGTGTGTGTGTGTGTGTGTGTGTGTGTGTGTGTGTGTGTGTGTGCATGATTGTCCACACGGACTCATACCCTCTCCCTCTTAGCAGGCAAAGGCGCTTTGGCTCTCAATGCAGGCTGAGTTTCAGACTTAGTCTTAACTTTGACGAGCCTGCCGGACACCTTGGGTTGAAATCAGAGAGGAAATCAGATGTCTGGCTACATTCACAATCTGTAAGTATCATCAGAGTAATTTTCGGCTTTACCTGTCAGTGGCAAGTCTAGGAATAAGAAAAAGCACAGCGTGCGAAGATCAAATTCAGATGTCAAATCCGAAGAGTCCGACTTTTTTTGGATGTGGCTTTGATATTGCACAATTCAAACGAGCTCCTGAGCAGGAGATCTGTTCACTGACAGGTTCAGTGAGTGCAGCAGACAGGTAGAGAAAGGTGGCGGCGAGGTGCAGACGAAAGAGATATGCTTTCATTGGAGCATACTTTGCAGGGCATTTGCAATTATACTGAAGAAATATTTTTCCAGAGACCTTTCAGTGGCTCAGACATTTCAGCACCAAATCCCACCTAATTCTACAGCTACGGGCAGTTTATTCCTATTAAAATGTTGCAATTTTAATGGAATTATGTTTTTATCTCTTTCAGGAAAGGAAATACTGTGCTTTCAATTCTAATAATACGATACCGCTCAATTTAAAAGAATGTTTATACACAAGGATTTTCACAAGGGTTTTTCCCATTATAACATGGTGCCTCTCTGTGGTGAAATAAGGGACTACAGGCTCCGAATGGCAAGAAACTCTGCACACATTCGCTGCTATCATTAATTCTTTGATCATATCTTCCCAGTTTATCCCATTCAGAGTTTCAGGGTAAGTGGGTGACATAATATCTGAACAAAAACATTTCTCAAGATATGATTCGCCTTTGTTTGTCGTGGCAGCGTTCTGCAAAGGTCTGACTGGAACAGATGCACTCCCACAGAGGGGGAAACAACTATCTGTGCATCTACTGCACTGCCAGTGATGTATGTAGTACAGTATTCTGCTCTATGACTGTGAAACTGAGAGACGTCACAGTCTCGGTATCAGTTTGCCTTCGGCCCTGGATATTCTTTTTGTTTTCTGTGACTGACAGCAAAAGGCAGACAAAGGCAGCTTATCTCACGGTGCTGTCGGTGCATACAGACGTGCTCTCTGGTAGCACTGCAGCTCCAGGATTTTGCCTCTTGATGTCATCTGTAAAAGCTCTCAAATTTCTCCCCTTTGGAAACACGCAGTATATTGACAAAGCCCAGGGTGTCTGGGTTATGTTATTACCAAAATTGCACAGGTACAGATGTTATTTTGTGTTGGATAGCCTACTTTAGTGGTTAGATTACTTCTCATGCTAAAGTTTCTGAGGTGCAGTACATATGCTAAGGGCTTTGTGGGGGATGTAAACAGGAAGTGTGTATTGTTGCCATGGAGTCAGAGAGTTTGTTTGGCCTGTGTCTGTTTACATCTGCACAAATTAACAGCATTAAGCTGAATTAGTTATTAGCAGTTAATCTAAGCAATCCTGCTTTGGAGACACAGACGACTATGACAGGATTATTTTGCTACTAAAGAAAACCTAAAAATGTGATGCTTTTCAGGCAAGATAAAGCATATAATGCATGTGTGGACCTTACTGGGTCTCAAACTGCGAGTATCATGTGTCTGTGTTTAGATTTGACTCCAAAACTTAGTAGTATCATTGGCGGAAATAGTCATCTAAAACTGCTGCTGACCCTGTAGATAAATGGGCCAGAACTTTAACTCTGTGGAGATGTACAGTGCAGTCCATAAGTATTGTTAACAGTGCTGCACTTTCTATTATCTTGGCTCCAAGACACTGAGGAAATGAAACAATAAGCTTACAGCAAAGCGCTGACTCGCCAGTTTTAACGTGTCCGAGAAGGTGTTCGTAACCGAAATAGATGAACACCTTAAAGCTGAAACTCAGCATTCTACCCTCATTGCCATTGTTTTATTTCAAATCCAATATCCTGCAGTCAACCAAAAGAAACATGTACAGACTGCAGTGTACTGTGAGCTGACAGTGAAGGTTGAAATGTGATACGTGCTGGGTTCCTGTGCTGGCAGCAGGTGGTGCTGCTCACAAACCAAACACCTGGAGACATCAGTTTGTGATCAAGACAAAAACACAAGACACAGTTGCAGTAACAGAGTGCCCAAATATAGACTGATACAGGTTCTTATTGGATCCTCTATAGACAGATAAGACACTTTTTTTTTAAGTTACAGAAAATCTCTCATAAATGTTTATTACAGAGTACAGAGTCATACATATAGATGCAAACGTAAGCTGTGCCATTCCATGCAACCACGTGATCACGTTTGCATCGACACACCGCCCTCGATGGCACTTTTTTTTTATTATTAGCTGTGAAATGTCTGGGTCGTCTGAGAAGACTCCAGAGAGATGATGTTTTTGTTATAACTACGTTATAGTAAGTGAGGAAGACAGAACTGAGCTTGAAGATCTTGACCTTATCGAAATATAATAATGTGCTGTTAAATCCGTTAACATACACCGATATGCAATATTACAGTTTCACACAGTATCATAATGACAGCTATGTACAAGGAGGAGTCAGATACTCCAGACCTGGTCTGATTCGCTGCTTTTTAAAGCGCAGACTCAGCGATCTCACACATGCTTTTCATAAAAGTATTTCCTTTCCTATTTTACAACTTCCAGACCTTTAAAAAAATCCATACTGTGAAGTAAGTTTGGCCCAGATTGGTGTGTGGCACTATATATATTTTTAATATACCAGTTATAACAGGTAAAAAGTGTGTGATGAAAATGTGAGTGTACAATGTGTGTGTGTGTGTTTTTGCTCTTTAGGTTCAGGCTTGCTGTCCCAGAGCTGTGATGAGGTCCTGCAGTGGCTCAGTGTCCTCCGGCTCCAACAGGGCATGCTGCTGGCAGAAGAGTGTGAGGTGCGTGAAGAGCGTGTTGAGGTGCGGGTGCAGGCCTAGCGCGAGCGTCTCTCTGTAGTGAGACCAATAAATGTGAGCCAGAGTCCTGAAAAACAGCAGAAACACCTTCTGGACGAGAAAGACGAAGCCCGTCGGAAACACCGAGCCTGGAAAAGAAGGATGAGATAATGATTTAACGCTGAAGACAGAACGCGGCGCAGAATAATGCAAAGACATTTAAAATGGCTTTTACCTGCTTTTGTGGGGAACACATCTTCATCAGTCAGTAGGTCCTGAATGTACGACATGGCGTAGTCAAAGTAAAGTGGGGCAGAACACTTCAGCTTCCTGCCGTGGTCATCGGTCCAAACATAGACCCTGTAAAAAAAAAAACAACACACACCAACATTAACGCACAGGACGTGTGAATAAACTTTCACTGTCAAGACTAGTGATTAGTTTAGCTGTTATATAACAGTGCAGGAGTCATACTACAAACTGTGCCAGATGGTGAAGCTGCTATCTTAAATGTTCAGCTTAACCACGTTTATCATCGCACTCCTACATGATGGATAGTTTTAAAAAAAAGTACAAAAATAGGTGCAGCAGAACTGGAGACATCAGCTTTTTTTATTCCACACATTCTCTGCAACTCAAATGCGGTTCAGTTAGAGAGTTTGGTGTGTTATGCTGGCAGCATCTGCAGTAGCCTTCACCCACTAGCCTCAAGCAGGGATGAGCAGCAGGCTACTAAAGGTCGCTTCTTTCCAAAGCCTCCACCTCACCTCCAGATTTTTTTTCTTCAACTGCAGCGTACACTGATTCAAGTGACCTCACGTTATCACATCTCTCTGGAGTCACAACAGAATGCTTCCCAAGACCAAACCGACTTTGACATGTAAAATTGGGTTACCCCTTTAATAATGTTCACTGCAAGACCCGTGGACAAAACTTAAGGTATCTGCATGACAACATGCCACTAGTGCAGAGTCCTGTGATTTGGGTGAACTGACCCTTGTCAAGTGCGTGCAGTGTAATGGTCAGTATCTTACGTGTTGTCCGGCCCGCAGGCAGTTGGGCAGGTGCTGGGCGTGCAGAACTCAGACAGCGCACTGGAGAACAGGTTTATGTGCTTGAAAAATGCCACTGCTGAAAGAAATCAATGGGAAGAAAATTACATCGTGTACATTGTCCCATAGCTGTCTAGTTTGCTTTTTTTTTTTTTTTGCAGGGTGTGTGGGGAGGGGATGAGGAGTCCGGAGGTCTGCTGTGTTTAATCAGGTCTACTCACTGTTGCTGGCGAGCCACTCTGCCTTGTCGACGCCAGGCGGCAGCGCCGTGAGGGCGAACATGTCCGTGTGTGTGATGCGCTGGCACAAGTACTGCTGCTGCAGATACGGACGCGCCTCCAGGTTATTGTTATTAATTCCCCTTGGGGAGACAGTACAGAGTTAACGAAGCAGAGACAGAAAGAGAAAAAGACAGAGAGACAGAAAATATGGCTGTGTAAAACAATCAATAGGTCAGTGGATTAATTACTCCTGCTGCAGCCGGTAGATAACACGCTCTCTGATGCTCTCTCATCTGTTTCGCCCTCTGTGGCTGGCACGCACACACATACACAGACACACACACACACACAAACAGTGCTGTAACTGCAGACCTGAACATCCAATAAACCAGTTAATGTAATGAAGGAAGTCAATCCAGAGCCAGGGTAATTACTGTTAATGAAGCTCACTTCTGCAGTGGTCAGTGCTACAAAGCAAATTACTGAGAGGACTAACGTTGTGTGAGGTAATGCACAGAGGTGAGTGCTGAGGCCTGCACCTCTCATATACCTGCTGATAAGCTACAGGTAGTGCTTTGTAATCAGGAACAGGGGACAGGCAGCTTGGGGAACTGGTGATAACCACAGAGTGCCAGGAGCGTAGGAAAATAAATGATGCCGTTCGCGGATGCCAGTGTGTACTGGAAAGTCCAACTTGGCAGCATGATTTGACTTTATGCAAATAGGGAGACGCCGGGCGCTGCTGCGATGGTGACGGGTGCTCTGCTCTCGCCTCTCTGATGGATTTAAGACGGCGCTTTAGGCTTGAACGTTTCAAAGTGTGGTGGAGTCGTGCAGCTGCTACATTTTTAGATGTCTGCACACACAGCAGCTGAGAGTTTGCTCAGTGTGACCTTGCCCACTGCGATAAGGGAAACACTGCGCTCTCTATGGGGTTTCACTCCCCCTGGTGTAAGTGTGTGTGTGTGTGAGAGAGAGAGAGAGAGGGATGGGCAGGCAGAATTAGTTTAATGGTCTGAACAGCAGGTCTTTGTCCAAAGTAAAGGTCACAAGAGGTAGAGAGGAAGGACAAGCGACAGAGAAGAATGTAAACATTCGCTGTGCAAAAAAAAAAAAAGAAAAAAAAAAAAGGTACAGTAATGCAAATTTGACCTATGACAAACTTCTCTAATGTCCGCAGGAACTTCTTTTGTTAACATCCTGTTCTGTTCCAGCACCATGGCATTAACTCAATTACTGCCTCTTGGCTACCAGTTGTCACACACACCACACACACACACACACACACACACCTAAATGAACCCGGAGCTACTTGTGATGTTGTGTTTGTGTGTAAACACACTCCTCTGTGACCCCGTTCCTCTGCTTTCTGCCATCTGTTTACCTTTACCTCTCTGCCGTGTGGGCGAAATAAACAGCCCCGTTCGGCTGCAGCCAGCTGGCTGGAAGGAGATCCCTTCCTAGAGCAAATATTTGAGCAGAAACATGTACGCATATAATCTTTCTTCATCCTGGTTCAAACTACTTCTCAACACGTGTTCCTGCTGTGAGAGGAATCCACCTTCACTGATGCCATCAGGCAAATATGTAACACACATGCAGACGCACTCTTATCTAGGGGAACATTCCTCAGTAAACCATGTGCGGCCAGATGCCTAGTCATGTTTCATCGTTTGCTTTAATTACATGTTCCCTTTCTGTGCGTGTGTGCTCTTCCAGAGGGCAAGAGTTTAGGAGAGAAGACTTATTTCCAGGTAGGAAAGCCCAAGTTTAAGGCCGATCGAGATCATACTTACAGTTTCTCGCTGCTGATGTCAGAAGGTTGAAGACTCTTGCTGTCTGCTTTCGTAGCTGAGGGGTAACTATGGCAACCCCCCATGGCAGGGAGAGCTAAGGAAGCTTTTGGTCGTCCCAGCCCCACTTTTCCATCCCAAACATACTAACCCACACACTTCCACACAGCATATGGCAACCGCTGCTGCGAAAGCAAACAACCCTCAGCTCACAGATCAGTCTGTACAGCTGACAAACACATCAGCTTCCCTTTCTAACTAAAGTGTTTTCAAAGCACAAAAGACAAAAAAAAAAAAAAAGAAAAAGAAAAGTAGTCCAGGAGTTGAGGATCGTCTCTTGTGCGGAAAAGTGAAGCTCTCCAGCTGTCTTGCTCTCCTTTCGCTCCAGAGATCCAGTGTCAGTGTGTATATGTCTCCTTTGTCTGGAGTCCCACACCCTGCAGGCTCCTCCTCTCCCAGCTCCAAGCGGACAGGCAGGTTTCTCCACAACACATTAAAGTACAAAACACAACTCCGCCTTCTTCCCTTTTCCACCCACTGCATACACACACACACACACACACACACTCACACACTCCTCTCCACATGGACACCCTGTCTACGGAGAGAGAGGGAGAAAGAGAGTAGCCAGGTGCGGGTGACAAAGTAAAGGTGTTTTTTTTTTCCTCTGTGGAAGTGGAAAGAGAGAAAGAAAAAGGCAAAGAGGAGAGGCTGGAGCAGGAGCCTTTCAGTGTCTGCGCTCCACTCTTAAACTTTAGAGGAATGTGATGACATACGTGATGTATCGGAGCCAAGGAATGAAAACACACACCCACAGAGAGAGTGTAACGACATATAGACACCCAAAGGGTCTCCTCCCCCCACTGTTAGATACACTTCGCCTTTCACTTTCTGCCTGCCAGCGCAGTGAGATCCGTGTGACAGGCAGGTTTATATTTACACTTGGGTTGGATGGTGAGAGGATGTAGCGTTAATGTGCAGGAGACAAACAGTCAGTACCGGGAAGCAACATAATCCACTGGCTCACCTGCCCCTAAGGTAAACATGTTTCTCTCTTTGTGTTTGTACTGTATGATATACTGGATGTGTGTGTGTGTGTGAATGTGAGATAAAAAAACAAACAGGCTCATGCTTCGTCTTGGTCTGACATATTTATTAGGTTCATATCTGAATGTACAAGCTAATTTGACAACAGGTAACAGACACATTACTCTCTAAATGAAAAAAACGAAAAAAAAAAAAACACCAGCATCAGTCCACTTTACAAAAAAGGCGTTTTACAACAGCTGTCTTTCACACCGCTTCCTCAACACACACGCGCGCATACAAATGTAATGAGCTCCATTGAGAGAAAGATTTAAACTTTGAAATGGCCTCAGTGTCAGGAACACCCGATGGGATGAAGTAACTATTTTTACGCCCATTGTCTCTCAATTAAAGGTTTTGGGCACACGCTGTTCGATACAGCACATAACCCAACGAGGTGAATGAGGCTAATGTGCAAACTTAATGGCACTTAAAGATGACTGTTTTGTACCTCATGCCATTATGCATAACAACACACCGTACCCGTAGCTACACTGCACACGCACCGCATTCTCAAAGTGAAGGAGACACGCACACGCACACACACGCGTACACACGCACACCGAAAAAAAAAAAGGTAAGGGTCAGACGCAGTGCTTAGGTTTGGCGAAAAACAGGATGACATATTCTGACCCCGTACACACCCGGACAAAAAAACGACAACAAAAAAACAGCCCTGTTTTTCTCCTCTAACCCTGACTTAAACCAATGCTCACTCTCTGTGCAGTTCCGTTTCAAAAACAGCTCCAAGCGAATAAAAAGCAAAACGGCCGTGATCTAAGATGAAGCTTCAAAGTCTTTCCTTTGACATGTGGCATCGTCCTGTCCTGCCGCTGACGACGTCATCACATGACTCAAAGGAAAACACGAGGGCTCAAACAAAGACTGCTTTAGAGAAACTCTAGATCTGTAAGACCATTTGCAAGAAAGGAGGCTACTTCACAGATATGAAACCCAGTTGTGCACTGGTGGGAAGACACACTTTGGCAGAAAGCGTCGAAGAAAGAAAGTATTCTAAAAGTATCTACATGATTCACTCATTCAGGTCAAACGTTCCCACCTCTTGGAGTGGGGAATAATGTGGTGACACTTGGCACCACCGAATACGAACCAAAAGTGCTTCTTGAAAAAAGTGTTTTCAAAATAAATACAACAATCTATGTAAATCGCTCCGTCGGCATATAAGCAATTAAAGTCAACTCCTGCCCTGAGAAAGAGAGAGACGAGGAGAAAGATAACGGAAAGAATGACTGCCTGGCACATGCCCCAACCTGAGAGATAATTCTGGTTTATTACAACGCACCAAGTTAACCGCCCCTGACGCCAAGTCAAGAAAGGAGAGCTGCAATCAAACCAGTTTTAAACAAGCCAACAGCTTTATCGGATTAGACTGAAAAATGTTTGCCCTCCCTCATTCGCTTAAAGTCCAAATTGATGCCATCAAATAGCTCATTTTGTCTGCACAGTCCAAAATCTAAATATATTCAGCTTCATTGAGACACTGGCAAAGAAACGCTGCAAATCCTCAATATTGGGGCGCAGAAATGACTCATGACTAACCACTGACTGATCAGGATTGATACCGATTCCCAAAAACTGGCGAATCAAAGTAAGACCCTGGTTCTAATAAACCAGAACTGTCCTTTAGGTTAATAACACGGAGGACATACAACAGACCGACTCACACTCACACACACACACGCACACACACACGTGCACACTCCCGAACCTCCATGTAGGAAGCATGTATCGCAGGAACAGGAACTGATGCTGGGGTATTAACCGAAACACAGACATCATTATTGCCTCATTTCAACAGTACAACACACACATACAATACACACGCTGCAACCTGCAAAACAACCGCCTTTCCGTACGTTGGATTTATTCCAAAAATAGATATAATGTTTATATATATTGTTTACATTTATATTACGTTTACATGTTACCAAGAATAGCCACAACCTAATACAGGTTCAAATTTCACAATATTACATTTAAACAGCTCTGAGGGTGATATGAATTGTTATGTGCACATCACTTGTGTCTTGTGGGAGTGTTTTTTTTTTTTTTTTTGCATGTGTGTATAGATTTGGTTGCGTGTACATGTGTGTATGGCACTGTGTGTGTGCGTCTGTCTTACACAGGTGTGCTTTCTTTGTATCTGCATGCCGCTCCTTTGACCTGAGAATGCACTCTGTACCTCAGACAGAGCTCTCTCACACACTCACACATGTATCTATACACTCCTGCACACACACACACCTCTAAACTGCACGAATCTGTCAGAAGTCTGGGGAGGAAGTGACGCACTATGCTCCAAACAAACAATTTATGTTCCACATGATCAAAGCAAAGGAATCTTAGTCGAAATGATTTAGATAGCGTGTATGAAAGAAAAGCCAAATCATTATCACTCACACGTTTGCACTAATAAAATGTCTGCCTGGCATTGTACACTGAAATGCTCGAGAGAAAATGGCGGCTAGCTTTGCAAGCATCTTGGCTTTTGTAATCATGGCTGATTATTTGAATACAGTTTCTTTACTAAAGTGTAAACAGTCAAATGCTTTGATAGAAAAAATTCTCTGGACTGTGATTTAATGCCCAGAGAGCAGACATGCTCAAACAATCTGAAAATTTGATGCTGAATTAAATAAAAGGTCAAATTTCAGACTTTTGCTTTTTTTTTCTTAGGATTAAGGTGCCACAGCTGGCACACTCGGCGTAACCTGTCGCTCCATGTTCAGTGGGAACATCATATTTTGAAACAGTTCATATGTAACACGATTTGGCTCTGCGGGGTCTGGCATGATGAGTTAAAACACACTCCTCAGTTCTAATTATATCATGAAGGTGAAGGAGAGAACAACAGTACCAATGTAGATTGGTGTTATCCAGCATACATACTGTTAAGGGCTGTTTGACCTCAACGATAAATGAGGCTCTTCCATTCTTCTGATACAAAAAAAAGAAGGGTCGTTGGAGGGCTGCTAACAGGAAGCAAACGTTGCATGGCCGTGTGTTGCATGGACAGGTATGAAGCGTGTGTGTGTGTGTGTATGAGCCTGTGCTGCACCATTAGGCCGGCCCATTGGCAGAGGGCTGCGTCTCTCTGTAAGGTGAAAACAGAGAGAAAGGGAAGTTTAGACGCATTTTTATCAGCCAATTATCTGAGATACTGAGAGTTCTGATACAAACTAAATACATGGAAGTGGTGTATAACCTCAAGTACAGAAAAAATACTGTTTAAGAAATTGGAAGTCAATAAAAACAGCGGATGCTGATGGTGGCATAGCTTCAAGTGTGGGGAAAAGAAATATGTGTGTGGCCAAGTATCTTGATTATAAATGTGCTAAATGTTAAAATTTGTTTTTGGGATTAGGTTGAACTAATCCGTCAAATTTTAAGATGTGGTAAGCACCACTTGAAGGAATGAAATAAGGCAATGGGTAATGGTAAGGCAATAGTTCCTGGTTAAAGTGAAATTGTTTTCACTGGTAGTTGTGTATATAGAATCTTGCAGTGTAGATGTATTACAGGACACACCTTTGTTTGATGGGTCAAAAACATCAGATGTGAAAAAGTCTCTTGATTCATTGATCTTCTGTGTGGTGACGTTATGGACAGTTTGGTTGCACTTGCACTCAAAATAAGTTTTTCTACATAATATGTTAAGACTGAGGGCCTGTTTACACGCTGTACAAAGTACAGGTGAAAGTAAACTCTTGTCACATTAAACAAGGCAAACCAAAACTATGACAATGAAACTCAGGAACACTTCTCTAAATGATATGCATTAGTTAATTCATGGTTGTCAAAAGGTTCCAGTTGTGTTAGCACCGGTTCAACTGACTACATAATGATAGTTTCAGTTATTTATATTTAGGAGTGTCAGTATGATCTCACTGGCACACCTAAGTGAAATGCTACAATGTACATATTGTAGCATTTGAAGCATCCGTTTGTTACTTTATTCAGCTGTAAACACACACGAAAACACAAACACACAACTCACTGTGTGACAGCAGCTGACTGGGTAGCAGGACTGGCGGTAGTTGGACTAGAACCGTCTCCAAGTTTCTTTCCTTTTTCACTTTCTTTCTCGTTGCCTTTGCCTTTGTCTTTGTTGGTGAGTCCCTCTCCTGGCACCTTATCTGCTTCACTGCAAACAACAAACAAATGTAGCGGTCACAAACTAGATGGGTTATCACCTAAAGTCATAGCGTGAAGAGCAAACTGCAGATGCTAGTTCCTGCTATTAAACACATTTCACCAGTTATCTGCTCACGGCTGTCCACCCAAGGCGTACATCCACCCCTCTGTTACTGCCAGCGTATCGCTGGCTGTGACTGACCAGAATCAAAGTGAGCTGGGCACACGGTCGCTAAGGTTTGAGCTAAGGTAGTTACTCTCAAATTCCAAGTGGGATCTCTGTAACTGAAGCATGCTCATAAGTGCACGGTTTGTTAGTAACTTGCTAATGTGTTGATTTGTTAGAATGCTGGTAGCAACTTCTGTTCACAGCATGCTATCTGTCATACTGTTAGTAGTGTGGGTGCTCTGAAAGGAAACAAATCACGTCAACTTGAGTCAATGTTCGGACTGAATTTTCTTTTTCATATAACCATACATCGCTCTCGTCTTTTGGTGTCATTGCGGCTAAAATAACAGACCGCCGTTTGAATTCTAAGATGCTGAGTGGATTGTTTCATGCTGTGGGGTCGTCGCTGATGTCGGTGCTGTCTGGGGAATGTTGGGAATACTGAATAAGGCATAGCATAGGGACAGTGGTCCTGCAGGTTCACTACAAGTCTCCAGCTCTGGGTTAGTGTATTTTTTGTGATGAATTAGGCTCGTCCTGAATTATGGCACAAGGAACTGTTACATCGCAATCCTGTTAAATGCAACAAGCAAACAAATAACGCGTGACACGTTGGTTCTTATGATGGCCTTTTAAAATCTTTCATACAACTTCAGGGAAACATTCCACACTCCAGAGCAGAGGACCTCAAGCACAACATACCGTCTGACTGCTGGTCTGAATACTCTGGAGTCAAGGGGAGATGAGACAGGAGGGAACAGACAGGAGGAGGGCAGTATCAGAAGAAAAAACAGAGATGGTGGAAGTAAAATTGTGCAGGAAAAAGTCTGGAGGGGAAAGAAGGGCTGTATCGAGGCACTTCAAAGTACGATTCGACAGTGGGGACACCGCAACAGTAAATACAGAGCAATCGCACATCATTCAAGCATGAGCACGAGTACCTGCTGAAGACTGCCCTCTCATTTTTGGCGTCCACGGTGAGCCGAATGGTCTCCTTGCCAGCCCCCGTGGTGATGGTCTCTGTGGTGACCGTCTCACTGGTCACAGACTCTGTCTTGGCCTCTTCCTCATCGCTGTCTGAGCTGCTGGAGGATGAGCTGTCTGACGCCACCAGTGGAGCTTTTCTCGCCACGCACACACTCCAAACACACGCTGCAGAGAGTGACGGAGAAGAAATCGTCTCATTATAATAGGCTAATTTTTTGGATTTTTTTTTTTGTTTCAGCAGAGTTTGCCAGCTAGAAGATCTCGGCTTCTTGTTATGGTTTGGGCTATTTTGTGAAATAAAAGACTGAAAGATAGATACCAAGCCTGCTGACCAAGGCATATGGATTGAAATAAATATTGTATTAATTAACCTATACATATATACTGTATATGTATAGGTTATATATATATATATACACACACACACACACACACACACACACATATGTCAAACAGCCCCATTAACTTACGGTTCTGGTTTGGTTTAGTACTGTCTGATCCACTGAGCTCTGAGTCCACAGGAGAGCTGCATCTGGGGCCTGTTTCCGAGCTGAGGACATAAGTCACAGATAAGAAAACCTGCAGAAAACTGTTTATTGTTTCTCACTGAGGATTTGTGCATGTTTGTTAATGCTTTCTCAGGGAAAAAGACACCACCGAGGAGGGAAAGAAACACCAGCCCCACAAAATCCTTTAATTGCATTCATAACTTATATAGCCCCGTGTGATTTTTTTTTTCATTCCCATGGTTTACTGTATTTGGCCTTTTCAGTTAAAAGTCTTTCATTGTAGCAAAACCATTGTACTTCAAATACAGCATATTCTCATTTAATTATCCACAGATTCTTTATGAGTAGTTTTACAGTTACTTAGAGGGTAGTTGTTACTGGTATAAATTATTATACAATAGTACAATGTAATTATACATTTTTAAACTTAAATTTAAGATGCTTTAAGGCAATTAAAGAAGCTCCTGACATTTAGACCACACCAGACTCACCAACAGAAAGGCTGGAAGTCGGTGAACTTGGCCCATCCTTTCTCCTCTGCCTCTGAGGCAGCTGGTTGAGAGTCTGGAGTGTCCCAGGCTGAAAAGCCCACTCCTGCTGCAGGAGCCTTTGAGTTCACCTCCCCAAAGTCTGCTATCCAGCCAGTGCCTGAGTGTGAAAAGCACCACGCATATTTTACAAGAGATACTCACTCAAAATCTGCTTTGGTCTTAACATACAGGACACAAGAAAAAAGATCTGCATTACAATAAAGTATAATATTTCTCACTCTTTGTTGCCTCGGCCTGGCTCAGGCTTAAGAAAGGATCCAGGTCATCTTTAGTATCCTCTCCCTCAGAGTCTGAGTCTGCTGTTCTGTCAGAGACCTCAGTGCCAGAAGCTGCTGTCTTATCAGGAGCTTTATTTACTGCTTGGCTCTGGGATGACCGTGACCCACCAAATCTTGAATCAAACAAAACATTTTACTGTGTCTGACTGAGCAAAGGCACTTGATTCACATACATTATGAAACTCAAAGAATACTGCTGAAACAAATAACTCCAAAACATAGTGTGGAAAGCGTGTGCATTTACTGTGAGCCTGACCTGTTGCGAGACTTGGCTTGTGTTGCAAAGTTGATCTCTTTCTCCTCCCAAATATCCTCTTCATCATCATCAAAGGGCTGAATCCTCTCCTTGGAACACGCCTCAAACACAGCTGCGTTAGCCTGCAAAGGACAGGTGAACAAATTATAATGTGTTGGTTTAATCAGTGTTATTCATACATGACGTGACATTGAGACGCAGACATTTGTAGCCAGCGAGACACAAATACAAAGTCACAGGACAAATGTGTAAGTAAACTCACACTGTCCTGGCCTGCATCAATGTTGATATTGATTTCTGCAATCCGGTCAAACGTTGCCCTGCAATAACAGTAAAACTCACTCAATTGAAACAAACAATAGCTGTTATGTTACTGTCATAAAGAGAGGAGTATTGATTTACCCGATACTGTCGTCATGATCAGTAAACTCCTCATCATTGAAGCCAAACTGATCCACAAAGTTCGCCGTCATCTGTTGGATTTGGTAGTCTGAAAAGGCCTAAAACACACATCACATCTTGATTAGATTACAATCCCTGACAGCAGAACCCTTCGTTATTTTTTGTGTGCGTGCTTAATGATGTGTACCTGCTGTAGTGTCAGTTCTTTAGGGAAGGGGCTCTCCATATCATCCTCTGAGGACGGGCGTGGGTTTCCAGTGCCAATCTGGACCGGGGAAAAAATTTGCACCACAATCACATTTGAAGATTGAATGTGTGTGTAGTCAAAAACAGCTATTATATACTGTAGTTGATCGTGTGTGTGTGTGTGTGTGTGTGTGTGTGTGTGTGTGTGTGTGTGTTTACCAGGTCTATGGTGTTCTTTCTATTGGTCTCTGACAGGGTCTGATCTACAAAGGTTTCCCAGCGCCCTCTGTAGTCCTCTGGCAGCGCTACATCCAAAAACACAACAACAGCAGCATTAAGAAAACAATATTCAAGCAGAGCATTAGAATCACTTATTCCACATTGGACTGTGACACACACCTGTGATGAGGCTACTAATCTGTGTGTGAACCGGGCCCTTTTCCAGATTGTGGACTACTGTGTTGGCAATCCTGGTCAGATGTCCCATGTACCCCCTTCTCATACCACCTTCTGACCTGAACACAAAAGTATCACAGTTAAGAGACCCCATATCATGCTGCCTGTTACTGTAAAAACAACGTCATTATTTCAAAGCCCCTTACTGTATTTTATCATTCTCTTCCCAGGCCTCTAGAATCCTCTGGACAAGGTGGCAGTGCTGAAACAACTTGTGAGGGACAAAGACAGTCAATCTTTTGTAATCAATCAATTGTAATTCATTTTTTAAAAGAGCCAATAGATCAAATGTTACATAAGCCTCTTGCTTCAAACACAAGCAGAGACACCTACATGAGTCACCATTAAATTATGTGCAGAGTTTTCAGGGGTGACTGGAGGTTCAGAAGGGGTTTCAGTCAGTGCTGACTCTTGTGAAGCATCTTGATGTGGCTTGAATTTGTCCTGGGTTCCCAAGCCAGGATGAAGTCTCATTTCGTGGGCACAGGGCCGGAGGATGGCAGCAACACAAAGCTCCACCTGGAGATGCAGGAAGTTGTTCCATGTATACTTGAAGAACAAATCCTGTAAAGAAAGAAAGGCATACATTTTCCCAGTGGAACGTCGGACATGTGTCACATTGTATTCATGCAGCATGTTTGCTCATCTCACCAGAAGCAGGTCCATTGTATTAAGCCGGCAGAGTTCCTGTGCTACGACCGCATGGCTAGCAGAGCTTGTATACAACAGAGAGGCAACCAGTCTGGCTACATGCAGACGTGTGTTCCCTAGTGGTTCCTCCAGCACACCCAGAGTAGTCAGCATGGGATTTCGCTAAAAATACAGAGAGAGCGAGGGCATAGAGGAAGATGTGTGAAGGTTTAGCAGAGCTTTGTTCTATAGATTCAACCACTGCAGTTTGCCGCACATAAAAGATGAGAACAGGCTTCATGTTTACTCTCTGCTTCAGTCCTGGTACCTGTGACCAGCACATAAATCATTTTACTGCTGTGCAGGGGTTCTGCTTTTTACTACTGATAACACCTATAACATGTATCTACCACCTTTTATCTCACCTTACAATATTAACTAACAGATCTTTATGTACCTTGGGTGGCTCCAGAAGTAGCTGGTGGAAGTGTTTCAGATGTGGTTGGATGGCCAACAAAATGCTGCTGTTAACAGTGTAACTTCTCTCAAATCCCTGAGCATCCATTACTCCATCCACCCTGCCATTAATACAGACCAAACACATATTATAAACAGGAAACGCTTAATAAATGGTCACACAAGAGAGATATGACTAACTTCACCTAGAGGCAATTTTAAAAAATCCTTAGAGACTCATGTATAGTAGAACTAGATAATATTATGTACACACAGTTCTAAATTGATTTAAAGTCTCACACTCACACAGGCCTCCGGATTTCCAGTAATGTGAGAAGAACTTGAATCCCATTGACGATACAGCTCTCGGTAGTCTCTCCCGAGAACATATTCTGCAACAACTGCTCCACACACTCCTGCCTGTAGAAACACAATGTCATCAACTCCACATCCTTTAAAGAGAGTACAAACTGTGTGTGTGTGTGTGTGTGTGTGTGTGTGTGTGTGTGTGTGTGTTTGACTTACGATTCCAGCACAGTCAGCAAAGGGTCAGGCTGGGAAATCTCTTGGAGCTGATTGGCCTGGTCTCTGCTCAGACGAATGATGTCGCATAAAGTCTGAGATGCATTTGACTGTCTCTGACAGAGAAAACACACAATGAACATTCAGTCCTGGGAACTGTCTATTGAAGAGTCTATGAGTGTTTGCGAGAGTATGTTTTATCACAAAAATTAGGTACTTATTAATATGAACATACTGCAAAGCCCTTTTACCTCATCATCTCTCTCAGGGTGAATGAGCTCTATGAGTCTCTGTGCAAGCTTCTCTTCATTCAGCCACTGTTGAGAAAAATATCACATTCAAAATGCAAACAATAACAGTGTGTGATGTGTAATAGTATGAAGGTGGGTCTATTTGTCTCATACGGTAAGTGTATCAAGCCGAAGGGGGGGTGGCTCTACACAGCTGATAAGTCTCAGGAGCACATCCATCATGGCTGATGTATCGATATGCTTCAGGACCAAGGAAAGGAATCCTTCCTTCCGTCGCAGGAAAGTAAGCACCTGAACAAAACCGAGGGCAGAGGAAACAACGTGACAAAAACTGAAAATTGCTGTCCATACACTCAAATCAAGCTTTAAAAGCTCTCATTGGGATTTTTTTATTGGATAAAAAAAGATTAGCGTGAGTACATTGGATATTGTTCCTGCAGCGCACATTGAAGCTAATGTTGCTTTATAATCCATTCATCTCCAACACAAGAGGTAGATATTTTAAAACCTATACACACGGAAGTGCAACTGTGTCAGAATGACCTTTTAATTCTGCTACAGTTTCTGTGCACAGCACAGATGCAGTCTGTGCAACATGAGTGTCAGTCAGTTCAAGTGTGCACAGATAATCACAAACAACTCCTATCCACATACATATATCTCCACACATACATGCATGCATGCATATTAACATGAGCTGTTGAAAATCCCAAACAAGTACAGTACATCCTCAAAATTTAAATATCACTAATAGTAGTACCAAAACAGATTTTTGTGTGATTTTGATGAACTGAGTGCAAGTAACAACAATATACACAGCATCTTTCATGGACCAAAGTGACGGGCAAGGTCGTGGGGGTCACCAGAATCATTTCAGATCAGCTCCTCTTTCACTTAAATATCCATTACAAATGTCACAGCTTTCAGTGCAGTTTCCAAGATGCATTGCTTGGACCAATAAGCTGGTTGGGAGATGGACAGGCCTTACTGACCTTAACATGTCAGGCTCTAGGTGCACTGCTTCGCATGTTGGACCATCTGCTTGTTGCCATTTCAATAGAAATAAAGTTGAACATCCATCTTGGTTGAGAGGAACACCCAGTGTGAGCAATTTCTATCATCTTGCTTGTAAGCCCTCTTCAGACTGTGTGAATTTAATCACGACAACTCAAAATCATCTTCTCTGAGCATGCCCTTCAATTTAGTGTGAGTGTGTGAGCGTGTGTTACCTGCTCAGTCTTCCGTGTGATTAGGTTCCCAATTGTCTTGCTAAAGAAAGATGCCAGGAGGGGGTTAAGTGGGGATGGCTGCTCCAGGAAGGCATACAGATTTTCCAGCAGAGGCTCCTCATTACCCAGCTTATCATTGATCACTCCCACATCACATGTCAACAGTTCACATGCTATATTTGGATACCTGTGACAAAGAAGAGAACACACCTGGCAGTGAGAGTCAAAATCAATTATTTTCTTTTTATCTAAGAGCATTTGCTGAAGTAAATCACACAAAAACTACATTTTCTGGAACAGGCTCTGCTAATAGCTGATTTTCACCCGCTGATTGCCCAACAAGCAAGGAAATAGTACTGTTTTTTTTTTACAGCCGCGAGCCCAATCATCTTTACTACAAAATGGCAGGTAAGTGCAGCACCAGCACAAAACATTTTTTTCCAGGATACAATACACTCCATCAGCACATTCAACACAACCACGTACTTGAAGCGCTTGATCTCCTCTACACCAGCAGGGGGCTCTGTAGTAATCATACGGACCAGCTCCAGCATGCACTGGTCCTGGCACAAGAACAGGAGAAGTCTAAAAAATCCACAAGGATGAGAAAGGAAGCACCAGTTAGCACCAGCAGGAATGTAGAACTTGAATGCAATGATACTAATATGATGCTGATATGCGAACAAGAAACAGACCTCCTGTTCTGGGCCTTGCACTCCTGCAGCACATCCTCCTCATCCATGAGCTCGGTGAGAGTGACATCCTCTTTGTCCAGTAAAGCCTCCAGGTGAGAAGATGTGTGCAAGTCAAACTTCCAAAACATGGCTGACGTCACAGGCACATACACAGCTGCTGACCAAAAGAGGATGGAGCATGCATACACACACGTTAGCAACACTATTTTCTTATTATGAGCATTTATTTTGTGAAATAATAAACTGTATGCTCTTACGTTTTAGGAGTAGTATCCTCAGTCAGATCTTGCTAAGAAGCCTTACTGACATTGCATGGCCTGGACATCAATCAGCATCAGCAAATTCACACAATGAGGGTACAAACACACTCACTTCACTCATACTAACATCACACGCACACAAACGCAGGAGATGCTGGTTTCAACCTGGTAATGAGAAAATAAGAGAGGACAAATGTTAAAGAATCACTTCTTCCTTAGAGCAAGAAGAAGAGTTTAAGTCAGCATAAGTGCAGAGTCCAGACTTGTGGAAAGAGCAGGAAACAATGCATCTGTAATTGAGTTAGTGCTGCACATCTGTGTATTGACGTTACCCAGCTTGCTTTGAGAATGGCCTCACACATACAGTTACATCATCAAATAATGACCGGAGTAGAGTAATGTTGAACAAAACAACCCCCCCCTGCAGAAAGACACTTAGCTTCGCTTTAGCGTGGGATATTACTACTTGTGCCAGCCAGCTGAGCCGAGCTGGAGGAGGAGGGCTACTGAGTCTTGCATTTGCTGACATCTGTGTTACTACAAAATGCGAACTTGAGACTAGGTGTGGTGAGGATGACAGTTGAACACTGTGTGTGGCAGTCAGGAGCTATCACTGGCCAGTAGCTTTAAGGGAGGGATCTTCACCTTACATCACCCTGAAAACCAGACCACAGAGACATAGTAAAGATGCACGCATCTTAATAACATTCGCCTTTTATTCAGCCCACTGTAATTTAGATCGGAGCTGATTCCCACGGTGATGCATGCAGCTGATCCAGCATGTGTTTGTCTAAATTGTGGTTAAGGCCCCCCGCATGAAAATGGATCTGATCTCTCGGATACCGCAAAGTCAGCAGTCACACACTAAAACACGTGGATAATATAATACACATATAAATATATACATATATATATAAAACAGTGTAAAATGAGGCTTGGACACAACTTGCTCATTTCAAAGCACCATAAAAATTGATTGCATAACATTAACGATCCCTACCATTACCCTTGTGTAACGTAACCCATCCCTTTAATAAACACGTTTATAATACACAAACAGGTGTTTCAGACTTTTAAAAAAATCATAGATATGGATTTTAAATTTCAAACAACAGCACAACCATAATCAGCTCTAAGACAGGCCTTTCTGGCACCCTAACATCAGCTGGTAACGGGTTTGTATTAGCTATTAACGGTTATTAGTTATAACAGGGTAACGGTCACATCAGCGCGAGTTAACGTTAATTAGCTTATCCCGGCAGTCACCGTTACTCCGCGTCAAGTTAGCTTATTTGAGTTAACCTCTGTCAGTGCGTTTACACTGCTCAACGACTGACTTACCTTCCAAGCACATCGTAAACCAGCCCGTTAGCAACGTCTCAATCATGTCGCTAAGGTTAATAAAAAACAATATTTTATATACGGTCCCCGTGGTGTCAAAACGACGTTTATATTAGCTACATCAAAAGCTAGCGTCGGTCGGTTGTTTATAACGGCTGCGTGGCTAGGTGGGACGATGTCCTCCTCCTGATACAGACCCCCAGCGTTAACCGTCTTCCGACCACTTGACAGCGAGGCAGCTGACACGGAGGGTGGGGGGGGGGCGGTTACGTTAGGTTAGCGTTTTCAACCGAAATAAGAGCGGCTGTTACCTTTTGTCCATCATTTTATCAGTCGTTATCCACAAGCTCCAACAAGCAACTCGGCGACTTTGGCTGTCAGGTCACCCAGAGGCCCATAGCTGGCTATTCACGACTGCGTTGCTAGCTTGAAGATGGTACCCTTTCCCCCGGCTGCAATGTCATTTACACGCTGCCGTTACACGGCGGTTGGCCCGCCGAGCCGCCGTGTTGACACCGTCCAAATTATACTCCAGCAGGCAGGCGAGAAGGAATCTGTCAGATTTGGAAATCAAAATGGCGGATACCTAAAACGTAATCAAAAGTTCGGCTGTCCATCAACTGTGTGTAAACAACAAGACCAACTCAATATTTACTGCCTGCCCGGTGATATGGAGTCTAGTACTGCAGGCAAATTCAGATTTAGATTCAATAATAATAATAATAAATAACTACCTTTAATTTCAGATTCTTGTAAAAAAAAAATGCAATAAAATACGAAATATAATCTAATTATTTTACTATTAGGAAAAAAATGCTTTGGTCTCTATCAGTGCGACAAGTGGTTAGGGACTGTCATTCTTTTTCTTCAGCCATTTGCCGAAAATCCCAGGGACCATCTGAAAACTGCTGATAACGAATATTCTGATTTTTATTTAGGACATGAACAAGAGCAGACAAATTTCCTATTCAATCAAGCTTTAAAGGAACCCCAATAAAGGATAACTGGAAATGGAAGGAAAGGAAAAATGTTTTAACCTGACATACACAGGAGCCCTTGTGCAGTGACTCTGGTCCCCCTTTGCTACCTTGTTTACCCCCTGAACAAGACCACGTTCATTATGTTACCTTATGTGCAGCCACACTGTAAAGGTGTATGGCAAACACAGTTGTTGAAAAATACAGCATATATTAGATTATTAAAAACCAAAGAGTTCAGATCTAGAATACAAAATAAATAAATAAAAAATAATAGTATTGGCAACAAATATACTATACTATACTATACTATACTATACTAACATAAATATAATCAATCCATCCATCCATTATGTATAGCTGCTTATCCTCATCAGGGTCATAGTGGGACGGGAGCCTATCCGAGCTTCATATAAATATAATAATCATTTTATTATTGATGCATGTAAGCTGTATTTAGTACTGTTGTTTGAAGTGGACAGTGAACTGGACTTTTATATATTTGGACTAAAAATAATACATAATATTTTAGAAACTGATCATGTTTTGTATGTAAAATCTTAATCTGAAATCGAAATACTAACTGTGTTGTGGAGAAATAGGAGAGGAGTACGGTAGCGGTTTGAAAAATGGAAATAAAGTACAAGTACCTCAAAACTGTAGCCAAATAAGAACAGTCCTAGAGGAATGATACTTTCCTCAACTGCTATAATATGTAAGATATCTTATAACACTTGCATAAAATATCTAAGATATAAAATATCTGCTTCTTTATCCCTCCAGTAACTGAACGGGAGAGATTTGTTTGATGAATTTAAGTCTACAAGTAATGACTCCTATTCGCATGAGGAGTTTAATGTAGTGATGTTTTTGTCAGTGCGCTGGTGTTGGTTGGCTTCATGGTTGTCATGCACCTTATCAATCTGACTCACACCAGATATTTAACCAAAGCAGGGTCGTAAAATGTCCCAACACAGTTCTCTCTCTGGAGTGGCACTATTCAATCAGGGGACCTTTGAACATACCACATTAATCAGCATACAAATGCAATTTCTTGTGTTCAATGATATTTAAATAATTTGGTATTTTGGTTGCATTCATTGGGAAACCTCAAAGTAAACTTATGGCCATTTCAACCTCATTCATTTTAACATAGTGTTAATATCCGTAATAATAAAACATGACAAATTGGAAACATTGTGCTTAAAGTATTGTTAATATTTAGTTCAATACTAATAAATATAACGACATTTCACAACATAAATACAGGAACCTCGCAACTCTTATTGAAATAATATGGTTGCTGCTTTTTGGCATCTGTTTCCGAGTGGGTGTTTGAGTCTGTCGTAGTATCTGGCAACCCTGAACAGTCCCAGCCGGTGAATCTTGCGTCGGCTCCTCTCTCAGCTGAACCTCCGCAGAAGGTCTCTCTGTGTAGCCGGTTAGCATCATGGCGAACGTTGTGGATACTAAGCTATACGACATCCTCGGAGTTTCACCATCAGCCTCTGAAAATGAACTCAAAAAGGTACGCATCCTCTGAAACGAAAAGGGAGTTTGTTGGTGTAGGAGCGGAATAAAAAAAAGAAGAGAGGTCACCAGTGAAATGTGGCCTAGAAACAAGCTAATCAACATGAGCTAGTTTACTGAACGCTAGCTTAAAGATTGCTAGCCTAGCTAGTAAGCTAAGCTAGTTACCATAGGTAACTGTTCAGTAATTCGTTGCGTTTTTGAAGAAAATTAAAGCTACCTATTGGTATCGGTGAAATGCCAGTCTGATTGTGATTTTATACGTTTCGTTATAAACGAGAACGACTGAGTTAGCCTGCTGGAAAACCAGGAAATACACGGGTGACCACGAGTGTGATAGCGCACCGGCTAGTTTATTAGATGATAACGACACTCCAGTAAATAGCCATGGCCGAGCCGAGCATTAACGGCGCCAGTAGCGTTAGATAAACAGCTCACCTAGCTATAAAATACCAAGGAAAGAAAAGTGCGTGTGTTTACAGGGTCGATGTCATATTTGTTTACATCGAATTTAGCGTGAAATCAAACGTCTACGGCTAAACTCGTGATCATTTTATCCGTCGTATAGCCCAACGACTGTATACTTAGCGCAGTTAGCCAACATGCCCCTCGCTATGTACTCCAAACTCCATCCAAACACCCGGCAGCTATCGTTTATGACCCTTGTTACACATGACTTGAGACATTTTATCATATGTTCGCGATCTTGTTTATTCGCCTTATATTCTGCAACTTAAGCCAGCCAGATAACTTGATAAAGATCATCTTATCTTGAACTGTTATAACACAGTCGCCTGTCTTTCCAGCTGTTTTTCCTACCACATTTTAACGTGCATGTTGGGCGGTGGGGACTAGCGACAGTGTGACTCACTTTTGAAACCTTTTAATGTTAGAAATAAGTGTTATTTACATTCTGCACTTAAATTTCCAGAAGACCATAGCTGTTATTGCTCTATTGGTAAAGCAGGTAAACTCTAAAGGCTTTTTTTTTAAAATGTAGTTTTGTTGAGGACATCTTCACTTTGGGGTAAAGTGTGTGAGTGTCTTGAGATGTCAAAGGCAGCTGATGTGTTTGACAGCAGGCCCACGGGTCAAGCTCTTGGCTAGTGAGGCTGGCAAGGACAGTTAATACACTTAGTGATGTGCTAGCAAAGCTACACAGATCTCAGGGAGCTCACATAACTTTGCTTATGTTGATGTTTGTTTTTTGTTTGTTTTTCAGGCCTACCGCAAACTGGCCAAAGAGTACCACCCTGACAAGAACCCTGATGCTGGAGATAAGGTATGATCCATCAAAGCATATCATGGTAACAGCAGCAAAACCATAGTTAGCAACAGTACCACCACCACCACCAGCAGCTTCAGCAGCCTCAATTGCTCAACAACTGGGACAAAGTAATGATGTCAATTTAGTTTGTCACGATCGCACAGCCTGGCTCTTTGAGGATTAATGCAAGGTACAGATTAGAGTACCGAACATGAAACAGCTTTTCCCTAGAGGAGAGTGCACTCGTTTTTGATTTGTCCTGCTCTATACTTAATATTCTGCAAGAATGTGACACAACAGACAAGTCTCTTTTGTTTCTTTTTATAAGAGGTGCTCATCAAAGACAAAACTAGTTCACCCCTTCCTCTCTGATGTGATGTGTTGTATTTTATGTGTCCCGACACTGTGTCAAGCGCTCTGATGGTTGTGTTTTTGGTGTGCGTTTTTATTTTCCAGTTTAAAGAGATCAGTTTTGCTTACGAGGTTCTGACAAACCCAGAAAAGAAGGAGCTTTATGATCGCTACGGAGAACAGGGTTTACGGGAGGGAGGAGGCGGCGGGCCGGGCATGGACGATATCTTCTCTCACATTTTCGGTGGAGGACTCTTTGGGTTCATGGGGGGACAGGGCAGAGGACGCAATGGAGGCAAGAGGAGAGGAGATGACATGGTACACCCTCTGAAGTAAGTATATGACTTAATATATAATATATATAATATGATATTGCACACAACCCACTTTTTTTTCTCTTTCGCACAGAGTTTCTCTTGA
Source organism: Nibea coibor (assembly GCA_023373845.1). Taxonomy (NCBI): domain Eukaryota; kingdom Metazoa; phylum Chordata; class Actinopteri; family Sciaenidae; genus Nibea; species Nibea coibor. The sequence continues at coordinate 15,032,441 of CM041721.1, read as the reverse complement.
AGATCTATACAACGGCAAAACCACCAAACTGCAGCTCAGCAAGAACGTGCTGTGTGGTGCCTGCAATGGGTGAGCTTGCTTTTTCATTTTAATCATTAAACGAAGAGGCATATTGATCTATAGTTTCACAGCCCCAATGGAACATATTATGTAATTGCAGTGAAATTTCTGTTAACCGTGCCGATGCTTTATTGTTTGCCTTTTAGTCAGGGGGGTAAGGCAGGAGCAGTGCAAAAGTGTGTGGCGTGCAGAGGACGAGGTATGAGAATCATGATCAGACAGCTGGCTCCAGGGATGGTCCAACAGATGCAGTCAGTCTGCACAGACTGCAATGGAGAGGGTAATGCGTCCATTAACGGCCACACAATGATGTGCTTAAAATGTACAATAATAGGCAAAGCAGCACTTTGAAATTGTCCAATCTCTCCATGTGCGCAAATATAGGTGAGGTGATAAATGAGAAGGACCGCTGCAGAAAGTGTGAGGGTCATAAGGTGTGTAAGGAGACTAAGCTGCTGGAAGTGCATGTGGACAAAGGCATGAGACATGGACAGAAGATCACATTCTCTGGGGAAGCTGACCAGGCACCAGGAGTCGAACCAGGAGATATAGTCCTGGTTCTTCAAGAGAAAGAGCACGAGGTAAGAAACAAAATGGCTTCTGATATTGTTTGAATGTTTGTATTTACATTACTCTCATGGCCAAGAGGACGTTTTTGAATTTGGTTAACACACTTTGTTGAATCTAAACCAGGATTTCCGCCGTGAAGGCAGCGACCTTCATATGGTCCAACGTATCGGACTGGTTGAGGCCCTGTGTGGCTTCCAGATGACTGTCACACACCTTGATGGACGTCAGTTGCTTGTGAAATACCCACCTGGAAAGATCATTGAACCAGGTAAACATATCTTGATATCACATTAATTTATTTTGTGGCAAACCAGCTTTTTTCTGTTCTAGGTGGTGTCAGTGGAGCAAACCTTTATTTTTGGGACAGAATATACACTTAAGAGATGCTTTGTAAAAACATTCTACCCCGACACTAATGGAGTGCTGTTCTGGATGATATGGAATAATGGCTTGCCGAGCTAAACGCAGTGAGAAATAAATATCAGCCATGTGTCAGATTGCTGGTAAATTTCCAGTGTAGCAGAGAGTTGTACTTCCTCTGCAGCCTGCATGCCATCATTTAGTTTTTAAAAAAAATCTATAATCTCCTTGTGAACACTCAAATTGTCTCCAATACGGCATTAATTATGGATTGTGCCCAAACACACCCAGATCTTAGATACACACATATTTTTTCATGATGGTTAGAAGTGAAATGTAATATTAGATGTTGTGTCTCTTGCATAAATATGAAACAAAGCCCAAGTAAAGCGATTTTTAATTGTTATGGTAGCACATCATAAAATGCCTAAGGCAAAGTGTTCCTATTTAAAACATTTAGCGTTTTTAATTACCTGATAACTCTCTTGGCTCATGTCACAATATATAGTGCGCAGTTTGTAAATTGCACAATTGTCAGAAGCCTCCTACCGTGTCGTACCGTAACGTTGCGCCGGCATACCTTTACACGCTCTTGTTGGTGTATGCTTGTGTGACAGGGTGTATTCGAATGGTGAAGGGAGAGGGAATGCCTCAGTACAGAAACCCTTTCGAGAAGGGAGACCTTTACATCAAGTTTGACGTCCAGTTCCCTGAAAATAACTGGATCAGCGCCGAAAAACTCAACGTGAGTGAGAAACGCATAAGCATCCCATTTTGCAAAATTATGATGTAACATTAAGCCTGAATGAGTGTGTTTTCTGTTTTTTTTTTTTGTTTTTTTTTTTTTTAATTTTCAGGAACTCGAGTGCTTGCTGCCTGCCCGCGCTGAGAATCCCGTGATCGCAGCAGATGCGGAGGAAGTTGACCTGACAGATTTTGACAGGAGTCAAGGGTCGGGTGGTGGAGCCAGGAGAGAGGCCTACAATGATAGTTCTGATGAGGAAGGGGGCCATCATGGCCCGGGGGTGCAGTGCGCACACCAATAGAGAGACTCATACATAAAGACATGCACACACACACGTAAACACATAAATACACGAGCATCCCTTGAGTCCCATTGCTAACAGCATTCAAGACTTGACGCACATACATGCACATTTCTCTCCTTTCATGACTCCTATGAAAAAGAGACGTACACGAATACATATACACGTATATTCACCCTCCTCAGTTCCATGGTGCCCATAAGTCAGAGATATGCTGGATGTGTGATGACCATTTTGTGTTTATGGACAGTAGTGCCCATCAAAGCCTCCAGCATGAAGGTGGTCTCAGTCTCAGCGGTTCACTGACTGAACTTGACTTGGACCTCCCCGTTTTCATTCTAGGCTTTTACCTTTCACTGTGGGAAACACCAGTCTAGTGTATAAAATGCAAATATTGTTGACTATCTTGTATAAGGTGTAGTTTAGTCTGTCACACACAAGCGCATGCTGCTTTCTTGCTGAAGATCTTACACATGTAGATCCAGGTTCCGGATACAACACAGAAATCGGACGCCACACTTCTTTAAATTTCAGTGTGTCACTGCTATCAAAGTGCCCTGCTGTCAAGAGCTGACCTGAGTACAGCCCTAAAAGTGTGTCCTCCGCACAGCCTGCTGAGAACCGCACATGTTTAACCCACCCTGCATCCTCTAAGGTGAACTGTCATATTTTGAAAATGGGACTGGTTCTGTTTAGCTGTCACATTACTAGAATATTAAAGCCCTGAGTATAGCACCTGTCAGCCAGGCATCTTGTTTTAGTTTGAAATTTAAGCTTGTTTTGTCTTCGTTGGTCTGAATGTCAGTGCGTTCGAGGGCACAGAACTCAAACCTGAATTGTGTACTCTTCATTTGATTTGAGGACACGTGTACATTGTATGTATGTATGTTTGTAATGCAGTGGCTCAGTTTGTGTGTGTGAGCTACTGTGGAATGTTCCGGCTTGTTCGTGTGATAGGTTTTCCTGCTTTGTGTTGGACTGCAGTGTGAGTGGACACTATATAGGTTCAATTAACCAGGAAAAAAAACAGAATGTTTATTTGTTCAGAATCTCCCACGTAGACATTTTCCCTGTTCTCACCAGGACGGAGAGATCACCCTCTCTTGCAGTAAAACCACTGGGCCCGCACCAACCCTCTGTATTATACATATCTCCCCCCATTGTAGAGTTGTTAGCCAAATCATATTACAATATTCCCATTCCCATAGACCTGTAAATAATTACAACCCCAGTCCATAGGTGCATTCAAAGTCTACAGCAGTATCCGTCATCCAATCATATTATTTCTCACACTCTAAGTGACACAAGCAATGGCCAACAGTGCCGATACACATGTTGCATTCACATGAAGGGGAGTTGATGGAACCTCTGTAGACTCTTAACATGCACCTCTGCGACTCATTGTGTATGTAATTTCGGCCACAGTGGGATAATGTGTACACAACTGAAGGGGGGTCATTGATAAATGACGTTACTGTTGATGCTTATGTTTGTCAAGATGATAATTAAACTGTATAATACACAAGTCACTGCAAGTTTGAGATCTGTTTTTATTTCATATGCACAACCTGCAATAACCTGGTTATATGACCACGAACGAACAACGAGGGCACTATTGATACAAACCCTGCAACGTTTAACATCAGAATTTTACCTGAAGAACAAAGTTTAATAGATTTTAAATTCATAGAAAATCATATTTGTTGAGGTATTTTGTGTTTTGAAGTCGCATGTTGGAACAACATGACAATTACATGAATTTAAGCAGCTGTGGTTTCTCAGTCTGCTCCATCATCTGCTTCTTTGCTTTGGAGAGATACAGGGCCCAAGAGTTCCTTAAATCCTGCAGTATTCCTAGTAAAGGAGTTAAAAATTCAAAGTGTTTTACACTGACAAAAAAACATTAGAATCATATTAAAAAGCAATAACTAATAAAAACAATGAGTAAAAAAAGAGTAAAGATAGAATTAAATGAGATCAAATGCAAATAGAATAAACCAAAGACGACAGAAAGGATGATGTTCGCACTACTCAGGTGTTCGTTACCTGTCTCGTTTGGACTGCATGATACAGGATCTCTCTCTTCTCAGCTGTTCGAGTCGCTCTCTGACAACTGTCTTCTGCTGGTTCTTATCCTCCTGAATGAAAGGTGCACAATGCAAAATTTATATCACGTTACGCAGAGTGATTCCCTGAATCTACGGTTCTAACCTGTGGTAGATCTTGTGTGAGGTGCTTGAGCCGGTCTGTGTGTTTCAGGCCGAGCAGGTCTTCCTCCGCCTTCCTGTTCTGGATGATCGACAGACGTTCCTGAACCTGAAAGACAAACAATCCAGGGTGACGTGACCTCCCTCACACGCAATGACCTGCAAACTCTATCCACTATCTACCTTTGTATGAGAAGAAATTTAGCTGTCTCTCACCCTCAGCAGCTGTCTCTCTCGATCTCTTTGCTGCTTCTGTTCGACCTTTCTTTGCATGTCCACCAGGTTGCGCATTGTCCTTTCTCTCTCCATTGCCGAAACTGGCTCTTTGGCGATCAGTGTGGATTCCCTCTCTGCAGGGCTGCAGTCAACCTTTTCAACAGGAAACAGCAGATTGACTGCACTTAAATATGTAAAAAAAAATGTACAAATCATGAGGCCTAATTGTGTAAATGTATTTACTGTGTTTTGTGAATTATAATTCTGGTCCTTCATGTGAGCGGTTTCAGGCCCTCTCAGGTCCGACAGCTCTGACTCCGGTGCAGTGGGACACATTTCCACCTCCTCGCTCTCCACATTCTCACTGGACAGTCCAGAGCAGAGGTCACCAGCATGCAGCTTAATCTCAGGGGGGTCTACTAAGAGATGTGGTTGTGCATCCTGCAGGGTCTCTGCTGCTGAAGCATGTGTTGGAAGGTCGCATTCAGATACAGCTTCTCCGTTCTGTAGCTGACCAGCGGTCTCTCTCTCCTCTAATGTCAACTAACAAGAACATAGAAGGGGGAAAAAAATCAGACGCATGACACAGCGGTACAATGTTTTGTGCATCTTTACACTACCTTACTTACTGTGCCGGACTGCTGGCCTGCAGACTGTACGTCAGGATGGTGATGATTGGGCTTCAGATCTTCCTTGTCTCTCTCTTCAGAAGTCTCCTCACCCTGTGTGTATTCAGCTGTGCTGCTCATGTCATTTGGCTGGACTTGGTCAGCCTCCGCCTCATAGTCAGTGTCGTCCTCTGGTGGTTTGCTCCAAGCAAGAGTGATCAGCGAGCCCTGTTTCTCATAGCTCTGGGGGCTCTTTACAGCATTGGCCTCTGCTGCTTCCTGGGCTCCTTCTCCGTCTGCAGTGAGACTCTGATGAGTATTACTTGCTGGATCTGACACACACAAGAACTCCAAGTAGGGCGGGTCCTCTATGGCCGCTCCACAACCTGGGGTAATGCAAAATATTGTAATTGCAGTTGTTAACGTGTGGTAATCTGTGATCGTATGCGTTTGCAGTACCTGTGCAGACATCCTGTCTGTCAGCTCCATCTGCAATTTGCACTCCATTCAGTTCTCCGCTGTCTCTACTGTGTGAATCAGCTGTTGGAGCTTCACCTGACCCACCACTGCTGTTCTGAGCATTGCCTGGACCCCTGCTGCAGGACCGAGCTGCGATCTGCTCGTTGCTGTTATTTTCAGTTAAGTTCGGATAAGGAGTGAGCACGGAGCCTGGAGTAAGCGGGGCATCTGAGGCCAGGAGTTGGAGTGTGTTGGTGGAGTGCTGTGCTTGAAGTTTCGATTCATACTCATCTCGGAGAGCTTGGATACGCTGTGCACTCTAAGAGACATAAAAAAAGATCACGTGTTACTGTGGAATCTCTGGATTGGATGCTGTGGTTGCCTTGACTCACCTTGTCCATCAGTGCTGGCAGTACTGCAGAAACCTGGACCTCTTGGTGCTCTGCCAGATGGGTCAAGAGGAGCAGGGAGCAATCCTCCAGCTTTTGTTGGGACCACATTGCCGACTTGCTGCTTAGGTGGGGCTGCGTTTGGTGCTCTGGCTGATGGTTCGCTTGCTCTGAGGGGGTCTGAGTCTCATTGCTTGTTTGCAGGCCAGCATGGATTTCTTTCAGCCTTTTTATACAACTATTTCTCAAAGCGACCTCCTCATGACTATCTGCATGAGAAACATGAAGCAAAAAAGATGAGGGGAAAATTACAAAACAAAACTACTTCTGACAAACACGCAGCAGGGAAAGAGGAGAATATAGATTTTACCCTCTTTTGGAGCCACTAGGCAACCTGGATCTTGTAAATCCTCCAGGGAGACCCCATGTACCAACTTGATAAGGTGCTTCCTCTCCTGCTCCTGAGTCAGCACAAGCAACTGCAGCACTGCCTGTCGTGACAGGGCCAAAGTTTTTGTTCTGCTGCTGATAAAAGTATTTTAGTGTTTTTCTTTAAGCATGCGCTGCCTATGTCTCAGAATCAGTGGCCCATAAGCACATTTCCAGTACCTGCTGTGCTGACACTGAGATAAAGTCTTCCTTTTGCTCTTCCTCTTCACCATGTAACCACAGGGCCACCTGATCTGCTCTGCACGGGCTCTTAACATGTGGCCTGGACAGATATAAGAGACACAGCTGAAACTAAACTTGCAAAAGACTTAAAGCAAGACCAAGAAGTAATTCTGTTGTTACTGTTACTTTCACCGTTAGTGTTTGTTTGCCTCACCATGTCTCCCAGGACTGCCAAGCTGCCAGAAGAGCGCTATAGGACATTTTTTCTCTCTGAGCTCTGAGAGTTGCCAACCTGACGTATAGACACATCAGTGTCAGACTTTCCCCGTCAAGTCTGCAATGCAAAGGATTAATGTATCATCTCATCCCAGACCTGGATAGAGACATGTATTAATCTGGTATAAAAATGTATTTGCAAACCATTTTCTTGCATTAGTGTTAACTTGCGTCGGGTGCAAGTTGAGAAAGTAAGAAAATAAGATTATTCTAAGAGTATTCCTAAGTCAAGCATGTGGATATATTTGGGATGGACAACTCATCTGACAGTATTTTGAATTTCTGGCTGTATAGACCTATACGAGTGGCTTACTCCCAACAGATTACAGTTTATGTGATCTGAACGTGTCTCAAAAGTATTTACCTCTCGCCCAGGCCTGTTAGTGTGACCTTCTCTTGTTGGCGTAATGTGTGAATCTCATACAGTAGCGAAACAGCAGACCAAGACTGTTCCCTGGACTCAGGATGGCTTCTTAAAGACGCTCGAGGCAAGGCGCTGGAGGACAATCATTTGATTATTATAATGGTATAAAAAAAATGGAAGGTGCTTTTCCAAATGTTTACTTGAATTCTGATGAAGCACACTGTCCATGTTTGTATCCAAAACTGAAGGTGAGTTTCTGAGCTGGAATCATAACAGAAATGAAATGACTCCTCTCTCATGAGTACATAGTGTGTTTTTTTAATTTCATTTTGTAACCAAGAAATATTATTGTATTGTAGTTTGGTGTTTCTTTTAAATTTAAGGCATTTCAGTATATTTAGTTTTCATTTCATCTTAAATTTACAATAATAACTCTGCGGCATGTTTGTTACCTGTACATCCTGAATGCTCCCGGCAGCTCAGCCAAACGGATCATGTCACCTGACTCCAAAGCCTCCTCTGCAAGATCCTCCAGCCCCTCTTCTTCCTCATGCTGTTGCCATGGCAGCAGGGTCTCCCAGATACTCAGAGCTGTGGTATCACAGAAAAACACCCCACAAAAAGAAAAAAAAAAAAAGGAACGTGTGACCCAGCTCTATGATGCGGTGTAAGTTGAGTCTGTTCTCTGAGTTATGCTGTGACAACAGAAACTTTTCCTTACTGTAGTGCTCTTGGAGCATTTCTGTATAAAGTAAGTGGGTCACCACATCGTACTTCACTTCTATCAAGAGGAGGACATCTGACAGGGTGACACAGCCCCAGGCCTGATCCCTGACCTCGAGGCTTTGGCTCTGACAGGAAGTGGAAAATATACTTTGGATCCCCCCTGACACCAATCTAAGAACACAAACACAAACACATCACTGTCATTGTTATAGTAAACAAGCCCTTCAATGCATAAGGACTGGCTGGTAACATTACATAAAGCAGTTAATTGTATCTAGTGATACAATAAAATCCTTTTTGTAAAGTAAAATGAATAGTGCAATGCCTGTGACAAATATATAATTATAAATACATGAATACTAAAAGTAATACACCTTGGTTCAACAACCTTACCTGGTCTTTTATGACCAGTATCTTATGGTACCTTATGTAAGGTTGATATATGCATGACAAACATTACTGGGTCAGATCACTGACTTTAGATTTTGTTGTTACAATCTGCTGTAGCGTTTAATATTATTCCTGTGGCTGCTGTTCAGCGAGAGCTGCGTAGGTCTGCTTTAAATGAAATATCCTGCATTTTCCTCTACTAAAGGAGAGAAAGGATGTATTAGCAGTAAAACACAAGTAAAGTGACTTTACATCAAACAAATGTTAAGACTATTGCATCGTTTAATTTATTTAAGCTTAACTTAACTTACGTTTTGTAAGAATAGCTGCAGAGTAACTGGAAACTCAAAGAAGCATAATGTAGTGGAATAAAATATAAAATATTTACCTCTATGCTCTGGTAGTAGTAAGTATTGTCAGAAATTTGAAAAATCTTCTCATAGTTACCTGGCCCAGCACTGTCTGGCTGCCTTCTTGAGCCTCCTTACACCCCTCACACTCCCACACAGCTCTCTTTCCCCCACCAGCCTCTCCTTCTGTGTGTGGGAAGAGAATGTAATGATGAACACAGAAATTTCCTCCATGCAGGAGAAAATCTGCCACGCTTTAAGAACATACCTGTGAACTGTCTATAAAGTTACATAACTGTATCGACCCTGAATCTGATTGGTTGTGAGCTTTTCTGAAACGATTTGGTTCTGTGTTTTGATGGAAGGAATTCAACACATGAAGATCCGCGATGATTGGCTGGTCCATTGCACGGAGGGAGTTGACATTCCCAATATTTAGCAGCTGGAGGTCCCAGTAAAGCTGTAAATAAGATGATCGACTCTTAGTATTAAGGACAAAATAATATTCAGTGACACTCAGTGGATAAATTAATGAATGACCTTTTCCTTGTTTTCCCTCTCCCTTTCCATTTCCAGGAGAACATCCAACACATTGTCACCAACACACGACCAATTATTGTCACTTCCTGCAATCTGAAACATATACAAGTATTATTATTTGATTAAACGATAGCAGCTTTGATAGTGATGTTTATTGTTTAAAATGAATCTTTACCTTTTTCATAGCTGCATGTGCTTCATCGGTGTCGACAGGAATGTGAAACACTTTGTGGTAGAGGAGGCTCACATCTTCAGAGGTGAACTCTGCTCCGACAGAAATACCCAGAAACTGGTACAGACCGGCGATGCAATCCTGAGGAGAAGACACGAGGACGTATCAGTTTTAGTTTACGCATGGAAAACAAATGCAGTTTTGCAGTGTCAAAACACGACTTACCCGCTCCATGTTTTCACCAGTGTGGGCTAATAAATTATACAGGCTATTACTATGGTTACAGCAGTCTTCTGGACAACAGCTGGGTCGAGTTACCGAGCAATAAAAGTGACAGTGTATCTGTCAGAGGGAGACAGAGAGGAGTGAAACGTGATACATGACCATGTGAGTCATTACACCTGTGAGAAAAGTGTTCAGTAACATGGAACTACTAGTGAAAGTTGGTGGATCCCAGCTTGTACTGTAATTGTTTTTTTTTAATGTTCCCTGTCTCATACATTATATGTCATCATGAATCATATAAAACACCCATTGCTTCATGATCATGGTAACTTTATATGAGGCTTTATGTTTAGGTGCAGAATTCCTAGTGATTTCCATTGAAATGCCAATTTTCATCTTTTTCTAAATGAATTAGTGGGATATATTATATTTATATATTATTTATATATTTATTTATATGTTGTATTGGAAAATTTCTGCATATTCACTTGACCTGCCGTGCACTCACTAAAATACCCTCTAAGTTAAACAAGCAGCTAATTTAATAAAATGTAACACCCTGTCCACACGATCTCGCTTATAATTAGCACCAAATTTCTTTTCGGGAAACCTCTTATTAAATGAAAGTGAAATCTAACATCGAGATCACACTAATGTCTTCACGAATAATGAATTTAATCTTTAAACACAGCAAATATTAGTGAATCCTTTGTTTATTTGCAGGATGGAGAACAACAACAAAAAAGAGTACCTGAGATTATGTAGCTTACTGTATATACAGTCAGACATTGCACCGTGCTGAAATGAACCTGTACAGTAAACAAACGCTCTTTTTGATGGTAAATAATACTGTTAAAATAATACAAACGCTGTGGACAATATCTCTATAAATGTAGAAAACAAAACTGTTAGGACAACACCAAGAAACTTGTGAAATTTAAACAACAAACCCTTGTGTAGTATAAATATTCAGTGCTACATATAATAATGGAACTAAAATGCAGTATTTCTCTTCAGTCGTCGTGTTAAATCCACGCGTCATGGAGGTTAATCTGTTGAGATAGTTTCCCCTTTCAAACTTGTACAGTAACAGAAGGTTTGTGCAGTCCTCGGGTGGATTAAAGATGATTAGAGGTGGCAGTGCAGGTGTGTGTGCAAGTGTCCACTTGAAAAGGGAGAAGTTCAAGCGTTATGAGGTGTTGCCATGAATGATCTTGGGGCACTTTTCCGGCTGGATGCAGTAGTTGTTGTGTAAAACCAGTCCAGCGGGACACTGGCAGCCTGGTACACAAGGCTTGAAGCAGTGGCTCTCTATCACCCCCAGTGGTACGTCAACGTTAAAGCAGGTTACAGGACACGGGGGTCCGCACTCGTCGAACACAAAGCCCCTCTCCACTGGACAGCCCACAGCTGTGGAAGACAGCGACAGAGGGAAAAACAATGAGAGACTGAGAACATTGTGACCACTGTGACTCCAAGCCTGTGACTTCTGTTGACCTTTACTGGTGACCAGTAGGAATCAGCAGGTGTCTGACAACAATGAGATCATTGTTTCAAAGGAGAAACTGTCTGTTTATTTTCATTTGACACTAAATTGTTGCTTGTAGAATAGCAAAGGTTATTTAACAGCATAGTTCAGTCGAAAATCTTACTTATCGCCCCTTATATATATCTTATGTTTAAAGCCACTGAAAACCCGCATCAGTTATGGTCCTGACTCAATAAATTCAGTGCCTTTTAAGTGTGTGTTGTACTCACCACACAGTGATGGGCTCCTCCACTTCAGGATGACTCCAGCCTCTCTGCACTGACTGGCGTAGGCCTCCAGTGTGTCACAAAGGCACTCGTCAGTATTGGCCCCGCAGGCACAGAGATCATACACACAGGCTCCGTACCACGGTTCAGGGGGTACCACGCGATGACAGGGCTTAAAGGTTGCAGATTTCAGGACCTTGCAGCGAGCGTTAGCCCCCTTCTTGGCCTGGTAGCCCGCCTCTTTACAGGGGTCGACGTTCTCACCGGGACGACAGGATGTCAGAGAGTGGCTACCGTTTGTGACCTAAAATGACAAATAGTAGCTTGACTTGTTTTTCTTTAACTTTGTTTCTTGTATTATGCTTCAGTTTATTCTCGGAGTATTGATTTTACCCTCCAGCTGTTGCCAAAGTCAGACTCTGATTGGCTGATTCGTCCGTTTGGCATTCGGAGGTCGTCCTGGTAGTAATTGTTGAAGTTTCCACAAAGACCACAGGTGTGGCCCTTATAGGAGCCTGGCACACTCACTTCCAGATGTGAACGACCACTCCACAGCACCTAAAGGTATTCCAGGTGTATCAGCGTTTGCCTAAAGGGTTAATATTTAAACCTATATGCTTTCCACCAAAACAATGATAGATAAAACAGACAAAACTGCACCTTTAGCCCGATGTTGGTGTTGAGTAAGATGGTGTTGGTTTGTCGTTCCACATAGATGTATGGCTCTTTGAGGAACGGCAAAGTCACAACCTCATCGTTCACCTGAGGAGTACAGGAATAGCTGAGCGGATACAGAACACAAACGTGATTACACAAACTGTGTTTGCAATATTTGTACACACAAACCTTCACAACCCAGTCCTGGAGTAGCTGCACTGTGACGTCTCCTATAAACACCGTCACCTCTTTAGTCCAGGACACTCCTTTACGGCCACGATCATCATTAGTGGCATGAATACTGTATAAACACAGAACAGGGTATAAAGAGTGTAGTGATTAATTTGTTAACATTTTATAAGACTTAAAAAAAATGTGCTTTATTGAAATCCTTGGGTGACCATAGTGACCCGCTCACCTGAAGTCCCCACCCTCACAGTCTTGTGCCAGGATATACGTGCACGCTCCCTGGAAGTGCAACATGCGTCCATCGAAGGTGCGGTAATGAGGGTCTCCGAAGGCGATGCAGGTGGCCGGGCGAGGAAGGCAATGAGGACAACACAAACCCGGGACAATGGCTGGCATCTCGTCCTGGGAGGAAGCACACATACAAACGCACAGATTCAGCCACACTAGCTGCGTGGGGAAGAACCCACGAGACATAGAGGGAGCCAGACAACTGACTGCAGTGATGAGCTCTGAGGAGCCAGCCAGAGAGTAAACACTGACGACAAATGTCAGATATTTAACGTCACTCTAAGGAATATTTTAGACTATGATGATAGAAGAAAAAAAGTGTGTGTGTGTTTGTTATACTGACTGTTGCACAGGTGAGGGGAGGACAGCGTTCACTTTGACAGTGTACATCTCCGAACACACACGTGCAGCTGGTGCACTCATCCACCTCCCACTGCTCGTTGGAGTGATATACTGTTCCCTGGTACAAACACGAAACCCCCGAGTCTACAACACACACACACACACGTTCCATATTAAGAACAAACACCGATCACAGACGATCTTAGGACTGGCTGGCTTTGATACCTTGGCATTCATAGCAGCATTTCCCTGGAATCTTCACTTGTTTCTGACCGTCCAGACAAATGGCAGGTAAACACTCTTCAATGCTGCACTCAATGTAGCCCAGCTAAGGACAACGAGAGAACAGATTACTTTAGAAACAGATACTTCTACTTGACTCCGTTACAGAGAGAAATTTGTTGTTTTTCTACACTAAATTAACCTGACCGATATAGTTACTAGTTACTTTTCAGATTAAGATCACACTGATGTAATAATATAAAACCAAATTCTGTTCTTTCACCAAAGTAACATTTTTGAATGCGGGACTAGTATTGATATTGATACTTTTACTTTTACTTGCATTAGTTGAAGCATTGCACAAGCAGTCTAGAGTATCTCTGCAGGACTCACGTTGCAGGTACATGTGACGCAGTCGTCATCGCTGTCTGTCCAGCTGCTGCCGTTGGCCACTCGTCTGTTCTGGCCCTCAATCACACAGTCTGTATGAAACACAGGAGAACCATCACTGTTCTGGATGTTTGAATGCCAGTACGGCTTTAAAAAAAAAGGAACAGAAAACAGATAAACAGCAAGAAATATGATGTTATTTCACCTTTACACACAGGGCAGCATGAGTCCGGAGGGGTGAACTGTTCATTAAAAGGACAAGTGAGCGGGTGGCAGATCTGGTGTAAGCAGGTCCACGTCAGGTCCTAAATCACAGACACTGTATCACTCTCAGACTCTCAGGCTGAGTTCAGGAAAAGTCGTAGATCACAACAGAGCAAGGAAAAGAGCTGCGGTACCTGGCACTGACAGGTAAAACAAGGGTCATCTGTTGCCAAGACCTCGTTGCCGGTTACTGCAGCGGTGCAGTTGCTGAGAGGCTCTAGACAAAGACACAAACACACAAATGTCACAGAGCAGTGCGATGCAGCAGAGATCACACCGTATGTCAGAAAGTGCAATGTAGTACTGACGTGCACAGACAGGACAGCAGGTGTCTGGTCCAGAGAAGAAGATATTGCTCTTAGGACAGTCAACCAGACTGGGACACTGCTTTCGATAACACCTCAGGTGTTGCTCTCCATCCGGCATTACCTGGGAAACACACACATTAGATAACTACACTTTAACCCCTGCAACTTACATATCTAATTCTAATATTACTGATTGGATGCTTACTACTACTAAATAAATGCATTGACATAAGAATATCAGCAACAATTTTAACTATTTATTTGTCATTTAAGTCATTCATTAAACAAAAATGCCTAATACTGTGTGCTTCCACCTTCTCGGACATGAAGTAATGTACTGCTTTTCTTCTAAACTAAACTCTTTGGGTTTTGGACTTATAAACTCTGTTTTTCTGATGTTTTATTGACTAAAAGTTGCATCAATTCATCTAATAAGATCAAGAAAATCACTATGATAAGTTACAGAACCAGAATCACGTCTCCAGATATAGAGGCGCGTGTATCACAATGTCATACCTCACATGTGCAGATCTGACAGGGGTCATCGGCTGGATGGAAGCTGTCACCTGGACCATACACTCTTCCCTCAAATACACAATCTATTTGAAAACATTCATAATATATACAGGATTATTAAGCACCAAAAAGTCTGATAAAGACACATGTCTCATACATATTAATATCTATAATATAAACTGCAGCTAATGTTTGTTTACCGGCACACACGGGGCAGCACTCTCCAGGCACGTTGATGAAGTTGATGCAGGGAGATAGACAGCGTACTTCAGAGCAGGTAGTCACGCCGTCCACACACATACATGTCATGCAAGGAGTCGAGTCTGCGAACCAGCTGCTGCCCTCGGCATGCTCCTCTCCGCCATACACACAACCTGAGAGGGAAAATTCAATCACTGGTAAATCAATTTCCTCCCGTGATTATAATTCCCAGCGATGTGTTTACCTCTACAGCGAGGACAGCAGGTCCCTGGATCAGTCACCTGATGCATACAAGGCAGCTTGGAACACTCAGGAGACGCACACTGCACCTCACCTGCCTGCAAAGCTCAGAGAGATGTAGCATTTAAACACAAGGAAAGGTGCAGGCATGGAGGGAAAAGACAAAGATGGAGGAGTCACAGACCTGGCAAGTGCAGGTGGAGCAGTGGTTTGAACTCAGGGTCCATGTTTGCCCATCACTAAACTCCTGTCCATCAAGTGTACACACTGAGACCAGAGACAGACAAGAGACAGAGATGAGCAAAAAAAGAGATTTTTCAGTTAGGTCTTCACTCTCGATCAAACATTTAGACAAACACCTGTGCATTCAGGACAGCAATTTCCAGGCTTGGTAACTGGTCGGATGCAAGGTGTTGCTGGGCAGACCAGGGGCACACAGGTGACAGTGCCTCTGACACAAGTGCAGCGCTGACAGGGGCTAGAGAAGGGCGTGAAGGTGTGACCGTGAGAGTGGACAACACCCTCATACAGACAGAAGTCACAGGCGGGGCAGCAACTATCTGAAGGTACCGGATGGGAGCACTGGACTGGACATGGTCTCTTCTGACAGTTCACCACCTCATTCTGATCAGGGGAGGGGATGAAGGAGCAAAAGAGAGAATAAGAGGAATTAATAAGATAGAAGATATAAATCAGTTTCTTTGTCATACAGAAAATACTTCACACTAACCAGGCAGGAGCATGATGAGCAGGGATCAGAGGGTGAAGTAAATGAGAAGCCGGACTGATACTCTTTCCCCTGATGGAGACAAATCCCTGTGCAGACAGGGCAACACTCCCCAGGAGGGGTCACTGGACGCACACAGGCTACACTTGGACAGGACACATGCGTACACACCACACCGCCGTTCTATACACAGAAACACACTGAGGTTATTTCTTTTACGCAGTCAATTACAGAAGACAAGTAGATGATGGACTACAGCAATGATACCAGGACACACACTTGTCACATATTTATATGGTGTAGCATATTATATTTATGTAGTATGGATATATGGACATGAACAGGTTGCCAGTTCATCTTAGGACTGACAGACATTCACACCAATAGAGAGTCAATAAAAGTCCTGTGTGTGACGACACTGCTAAGCTCTGCAGCACCATGCAATGGCTACAGTATAAATTTATATAGTGTAGTATATCTTTATATTTGACACTCGAACAACAGATTTTTGTTGGACCCAGTGGTCCCAGTGGGTACAAATTCAAATGTGTGTGTGTGATAGTACCAAACAGGAGCAGAGCTGACAGTGGTCTGCAGGGTGTGGGAATCGTTCTCCATTGAAACAGCCTCGCCCGTTAAAATTGCATCCATCACATACTCCACACGCGCAGCCATCAAGAGCCGGGTGTGGGCACGACACAGCAGGACATCTCCGCTGTGTGCACACCACTTCACCTCTCTGTGGAAAAAAACACAATATGTAAGGGAGCTGTGAGGGACGCAGCAAGTCAGAGGCCCCCAAAACTAAATGCACTCACTGAGCAGGCGCAGTCCTGGCACCCTCCCTCTCCTCCTGGAAACACCTGGCCTTCAACATAAGTCACGCCTCGGAAATGACAGCCTACACGCAGAGCGAAACATCGGTTACTCGCTTACTCTATGTGACATGAAGTGGGATATGTCATAAGCTGGTTACCGTCGCAGACAGGGCAGCCACATGGACTGGTGATCGGGTGAGGACAGGTGGCTGCTGGACACGGCTTCTTCGTACATCGAACTGAACCCCTCTGTAAGAGAAGGAGCACAACGCTGTCTTTTAAAGAGATTAACCCACAGGGGTGAGAATGTGAATATGTGTGTGCTGGTGCTACCTGGCAGGTGCATTCAGAGCAGAGATCTCCTGGGTCGGGGATTGACTGGCCATTTATGAGGACTGCACTGTTATGGAAACAGCCTATCAAGTACAGACAGATCAGGAGTAGTCAGGAGAATGCTGCAACTAAACTAGGAATGTCGGGCAGAGTTTGACTTTACATACGTTCACATTCTCCACAGCATTGTCCCGGTGGTTTGTAAGGGTGGCTGCACTCTCCGTAACAGGGTATCTTGGTGCAGACGACTTCCCCTCCATAACAGTAACATACGCTACAGGGATCTTTGTCATCACCAAACTCAGTGCCATCAGGATATTCTTTGCCGTGAAACATACAGCCTGCGAGTAGAAAATTGGAGAAATAACACTGGAAAATATAGCTTTCGACTTTTACTGGACAGTTGCACCGTGGGGTTTTCAGTCACTCACCATCACAGGACATGCAGCACTGCCTCTGGACTGGGTGCTTACAGTTGGAAGGTGGACATCGCCTCCTCTCACACCGGACAGAGCCTTCGCGGCAAACACACACCGCACACGGGTCTGATGCATCATCCCACGTCTCACCGTTAGCTCGCTCTCGACCCTCATACTGGCAGCCTGCATGGGAAATTTGATTTAAGTGTATGTGGAACAAGATATGTGTTAAACTTCATGAGGTCTTTTGTTGCAACAGGTAACATAATGCCTTTATAGTATCTTGGTCCGACCTAAGAAGTTGTACCTTCACAGGTCCGGCAGCATTCCTGTGTGATGGGGTGAGAACATCCAGCAAAGGGGCAAGGCCTGCGCTGACATTGCACTCTCCCATCGGTGCAGGTACATGATCGACAGTTGTCAGTTGCGTGATAGAAACGCTCGGTATGTCTGTAGCGTTGTTGTTCATACACACAGTCCGAAGGTGGAGCTGATGACGGAATGTCATTGAACACAACATAGATTAGCCAAGAAACAAATCCAACAGCAGATGATTTCACAGATTAACATTACATCAACCGCAGAAGGGTTAACCAGTTAATGAAATTTGAATCAGTCTGGATACCAAAACAGCTGCAGTTATTTGTCACCCCTCTGAAGTTTTTGGTCTTGCACATCCTTACCAGGACACTGGGGGCAGCAGTCTCCAGGCAGCACATTTGGGTTGGAGCACGACAGCGGAGGACACCTCTTCATCAGACACTGCACGTTCCCGTTCTATAGCAAACACAGCACAGACTGAGATGAAAGCGTGCTTCAAGAAGACTACAGGTGATCAAAACATCCTCATTGTTCTTACTATGCAGCTGCATGTCCTGCACGTGTCAGTGGGATGGGGAAACTCATGTCCATTTGGATATTCTTTCCCAGCATAGTTGCAGCCTGATGTGGGATGAGGAATAGTGTGTACATTTGAGATTTTAATTTGTTTATTTGTATCCAGGTTTAAAAAAAATGCATATTTCCTCACCATTGCAGTTGTTCTGGCAGCACGTTCCGGGTAGAGGTGCATTACAGTGAGGGTGAGGGCATTGTGCTTGGTGGCAGTGAATCGTGCCACTCACACACTTACACTCCTCACACACACTCACGGGGTTCGGAAAAGCTTCTCCATCCACAAATACACGGTTTTCAAAGGAGCAGTCTGGGAAAGATGCAAACACATCAAAGTTAATTAAAAAAAAAAAACATTTACTACTTGATTGGTGATCATGTCTGCCCCTGAGTACCTGGACATTTAGGGCAGCACTCTCCAGGTGGTGTGTATGAGTTGGAGCAGTTGAGTGGAGGACAAGGTCTTTGCTCACACTCTACACTGCCATGCTGAGGAGAAGGGGACGGCTCTATCAGCTGATTTAAAGGGGAACAGTGCTATTGAGCTTGTGTGTGAACTGAGACGTGCTCACCTGACAGGTGCAGATGTGGCAGGGCCGGTCAGGGGTCGTAAATCTCTGGCCGTTGCTATAGATACGGTGGTTATAAGTGCAGCTTTCACACACTGCACAACAGGAGCCTGAGGAAAGGAAAGAGACAGTGAGGTCACCCGGTCATCTGCATATAAATACAAAAAAAGCTCACACATGCACGCACACGTTTTTTTTTTTTTTTTTTTTTTTTTTTTACCAGTGATCTTGGTGGGATGCAGACACTCGGTGGAGGGGCAGCGTGTGTGTGTACACAGGATCTCTCCCTTCACACAGGTGCAGCTGGAGCAGGGACCCTCAGGTTGCCAGTTGGAACCGTCCTCATATTCCAACCCCTCGAACACACATGCTACAGTGAGGAAAGAGGTGTTTGAGGTGTGTATATTCGTTGATGAACTGTGTATGTGTGTGTGTGAGGGTATTATTACCTTTGCAGATTGGACAACAGACATGTGGGTCTGTAATAGGGTTGGAGCACTGGACAGGAGGGCACTTCTCTTCATGGCAAATAACATTCCCGCCCTGTAACAGACACCCAGTATGAAAACATTATAAATCAGCTGTTATGAACGTCCCTATCAGATGCTTACAGAGTTATAGAATCGTGCTGAGCTTCGCCATCCAAAACAAAGAGAAACAATTTGAGAAAAGAGACAAAGATAGAAATATGTCTCACTGCTTTTTCAATATGCCGCACAGACTTACCTTACACCTGCACTGCAGGCAGGGTCCACTTCCTGCAGGGATGAACGCTTTCCCGTCAGCGTACACCCTCCGGTCATACTCACATTCTGTGGGAACAAACACAAACTCCAATTATGTTCGTTTGAGTTTGTAAAGTAAAGTTATAATTCTGAAGAAAACTGACAGATATACTGACCATTACATGTGGGACAACACTCTCCTTTGCGCTTAGCTGGATGACTGCAGTGTAAGGCGGGACATGATGAATCCATACGTTCACAAGACACTTCACCTGCCTAACAGGTAGACACAAGAGGGGATTAAATACAAATACAAAGCTAACTAACTAACTAAACTATAAACTAGAGCAAGATTGTTAAATTGCCAGCCTGATATTACTATCAGAGTATATGTTGACTAATAAATAATAAGACCTTGCAGTACAGAAATGCAAGATTTGAGTCCAGTGGCATGAACATCACATAACCAAAACTCCTGAACTCACATTGCAACGGCAGTAGAGGCAGGGGTCTCTCTTGGAGGGGAACTTCTGTCCATCCACATATACCTTGGACTCATACTCACACTGCTCACACCTACAGGTGACATACACATTTAACTTCAACATTTAAAACTTTTTTTGGAAATATTTCTGTCGTCTTGAGGACCTCCAAAAACTCTCATGTGCACATGAACCTGTGCATTCAAAGTGTGAGATGAATAAGGTGGATCAATGCAGGTGTGATATGGATGAGGGCAGGCAGGTCAGTTACCGTGGGCAACAGTCTCCGGCACGATGTACGGGGTTGCGACAAGACAGGGCGCGACAAGGAAGGGGTGAACAAGCCACATTTCCATTCTTCAAGAAAGATATATATAAGATTCAACTTAAAATAAAATGATTCCAAAACACACAAAAATGAAATGATATATAACATACCACACATATACACTCTTGACAGCGGTCTCCAGTAGGAATCACAGCTCCATTAGAGAAGTCATGACCGTTCACACCACAGCCTACAATTCACACACAAACACACACCATGTCTCCGCAGCTGATTGAACCCACAGACACTGCTAAACTGTATTAAAGGACCAGTGTGCAGGATTTGTGATCCAATAATGAAAAGATGGTTATGACGGTTATATTCCAGAGCCCCTGAAATGTTACACACCGGACCTTTAAAGAAACCCACCATGACAAACTGGACAGCAGGTATTGGGTGGAGGAGCAGCTGGGTTTTTACATGGGGTGTTACACTGCTCCCTCTCACAGTGAACATGACCTTCCTGGTAGAAGGAGAGAACAATATTAATCCAGATGAAGAGACAGAAGGTTAAACTGTCAGTATCAGACCCACCAAACAGTGGCAGACATCACAGGGATTCTCCACCGGCCTCCACTTTGCTCTGTGATCATACCGGACACCAGAATGGATACAACCTGCAAACACATTTTACAGTTTCACAGTTTGCAGCAGTTAAACAGGAGCTCAACGACCAAACACTTTTTATGCAGACACAAATCAGGCTTATCGTTAGCTTGGACATGGACTAATATCACCTCTCAACTCTGGATGTAAATCTGTACCCCCTGCTTTTCTGCTTATTCTTCTCTAACATTGATGTGTACAGATTATTTTCCTGTCCTCACCTCTGCATTGCTGGCAGCAGTCTCCGGGTACAGTCTCCTGTTGTGTGCAGTCCAGTGAAGGGCAGCGTACGGGGTAGCATTCTCTGTTACCCCCCTATTTGTAATGGAAGGACAAAGAGGTGAGAGAAAATGATGAAATCAAATGAACAGAGGACGGCCAGAGTATTTATTCAGGCTTAATAAATATGTTTGTGTTAGTCTGGGTGTATGTCAAATACTCACCTTACACGTACATGTCTGACAGCCATCTATATTGCTGTAGGACACATTATGAACTGTACCATCTGGTTCACACCCTGAAGATGAGACAGATGTTTAAATGCACGCACATTTTTGAGCTTGTAGGTGTGTATGTGTGTGTGCACATCCCAGATGATAAAGACAGAGTGTATACAGATGGTTTAAATCAGAAAAAAACAGTGTGGAAATAAGTTTGAACGCTATAACTGGTTCCTCAGGCAGCTGGTCTATCGATACAGGTTTTCTTCACCTTGTCTGTAGTCTAGGTCACTGGAGAACATCTGGATCTGCTCTCTGTCTCCAGTAATGACAGAACACCGTGGTTCTGATATGATATTTATGTGCTTACATGCTCACACACTATGTTTTATGGGCCGTAACAATAACCAGGATTTCCTACGGCCTTCTAGCTGTTAAAGACTACTCCCAGCAAGTCTATTAACACTAAATAAGATTTACGGTTTGAGAAATGGAGAAAACTGAATGGGTGGTGCATTTTTCTGAAAAAAAAAAGTCCTAGAAAACAGGTCATGACCCAAACAACTTCCAGTATTCTGTGGTTGTTTAAACTATTTTGATAAAAATAGAAAAGAAAGAAAGAAAGAAAGAAAGAAAGTTGTTTAGACTATAACACATACCACTGAGCACTGAAGGGCAACATCAACTCTATTATTTTCCATCAAAGGCTTTCAGAGAGATCATCAATTATTATTTTCATTATAATTACCTTAATGACAACTCTCTCAAAGGACAATGTGTTTGTCTGTGAGAGAGGGCAATAATCACAGAGTATGAGAGACGCTAGTGAGGCTGCCTACTGTGCCAGCAGTCAACAGGCATTTCCTCTAGCAACCCAAGCGTGCATGACATCAAAGCGCGTGTGGGAGTGTGAGTCTGCGAGTGTGTATCTGGGCGCAAATGGAGTCTTCAAGCCTACATGCAGAAACAATTAAGGGCAAAATGGCTGAAAAGGCAAAGACAGTGACTGAGAGAGTAGTCGCTGGGAGGGGTGAGAGAGCGGACAGTGGGCCGTTTGGGCACATGTGTGTTATATTGTTGGTAGAAATGTGCACAATAAGCAGGAAAGAACAAAGTCCGTATGACCCTGAGGGAGAGCAGCATGAACTTGAGAAGAGACAGAGACGTTCCACATGTTTGTTTCACTCCGCTATGACAGGAGCTTGTACACAGTCACCTCAAATGCACTGACTAGGAAGGTGCTCACAACTACACTGTTGCTCACAAAGATGGAATAAAATACTTTTACCTCTTCTCATGGAATGATTGTGACAATGTGATCTATTTTAGATAGTTTAGAAGTTTATCTTCTCAAAACTTTATTGATCAATCTCTTCCAAACATATCATAACATATGAAAATTATAAAATATAAAATTTATTTTATTTTATTTTAATTTAAGTCTATAAAATTATTCCAACTTTATGGACAACAGTGTGTATTACCATACAATGACAGGGCACTCTAAAACTTACAGCATCAGTTTCACAACAAGTTGTAAACAAATCATCAAATTACCACTTTATAAAGTTAATATGGTGAACATCCTAGCAATGCCTATGTGCCTATTTGCACATTTAGCAATCACAAGCAGCGTTAACATACATTAGCATACAGTCGTGTTTCTGTACTGAGGTGAGACTATTTCAAAACATATCTTTAGCAGTCACCCTTATCATGAAGCATTTTCTGTTTCTCTGCACTGAACAACAGGGACAACGTGGGTACAGCAGTACTAACAGTTGTTCCAATCTCTTTTCACTGCTGTGAAAAGTTGTGAAAAGTACTTCGTTCCTCCATTTTTTCTGGAAAACAATCCAGTCTTTACCAGTCGTGGCATATTACATGGTTTCCAGTAGCTGGATCCCGCCACTCTGTGAAACAGGAACCGCAATTGTGCATATGACAGACAGCCTTGGGGTAACCGTGGCAACGGGCCTGACGGCAGAGATCAGGACAGGTGATAGGTGCCGAGCCAAGGGGACAGCCGCTGAACCAGTGGAGTTCGAAACAAAACCTACAGACAGTGTTTCGAGGGGAAAGGCGATTACAACATTGGTTGAAATGCTGAAAATAGTTTAGAGAAAAAGCCTTGGTATTCATGATATATCTTTTGCCACATTAACCTTGTAAAGCCAGCTAGTACGTTATAGTCTAAAGTTCTGTTTTAGTACTGAAAACCTTTACTGATATTTGACAAAGCTTTGTAATTGAGTAGAAATTATCACATGACACACTGACTGCTGAGGCTTTGCAACTTAAGAACATGTTTAAAACTTGCTGTTGTAGATATAAAATGAAGCATGGATCCGCAATCATTTTTTTTCTCCCAATAATAGTGAAGCAAGTGGTGCTTTAGCTCAATCAGGTGGTGGCAGGGGTCATATTTATGTCTAGAATAAGGATTGCACTTGCCATCAATCAACCATGCAACCTACTTCAATCGATGCCTCTGCCAAGCAAATCCTACTGACCCATGTCATACAACTTTTAGCATCAAGCAACAAATTGTACCCTGGCTTTCTGAGAATATTGTCACTTCCTGATGCTGATACCTGTGATCTGGTGTAATTGGAAGCCATGTGTTGCTCCTATTTTGAGTAGCTTCTATAACAGTATCGTCACTTTCTGTCTTAAATTGTCCCATCCATTCCTGTTCCAGTTGACCATTCAGAGCTCTGCTTTTATCTGGATCAATAGTCATCCAGTCCTGGGTGGCCCAGTGGTGAGGCAGGGAGGTGACTCGAGGGCAGGTACGGATGATGCGGTTCAAAGCTTGGTTGCTGGATGACATCAGCTGTTGCTGGGTATAGAAATAAAACCGCAGGTAGTGTGGCCCGTTGAAAAACCAGTTGCACCTGTCCTTGTCGTAACCATCTGTTTGAAAGCCAAATGCATCAAAGCCACCACGATCCAAACCAAATGGATTAAACCCATAGATGCTGTAGCCTTTGTCACTGAAGAGCTTGGACATTATCTTAACTCTGTGTCTTGTATTATCCCTCTTCTCCTTTTCAGGCTCATTCCTCTTCTCATTCTCAAACCCACCGTCCTTACGCATGCCAAACCAGGTGACATTGGAACGGTTGAACCCATAGCGATTGAAACCAGATACGTCATATCCATCCCTATCAAAGAAGTCCCGGTTAAAGCCATCTTTACCATAGCCCCATCTGTCCCAACCGCTCCGGTCGTAGCCATCACGGTCATATCCATGTTGGTCAAAGCCACCACTGACAAAAGAACTGTGTGAGTTGCGCTTTTGATATTTCAGACTTGCTTGTGGGTGCTTTTGTAATGATGTAATATTACAGGGGGCACCAATGGTTATGGGCACATATACAACACACATCTGATGCTTGGACGAAATCACATCATCAGGGGTAACGTCAAAAGGCTTCATCTTAACATGCCTCAGTCTGGAAAGGTAAAGGGAGCTGCTCTGAGCATGATCATTTCTTGAAGTTTGTCTTTTTGAGCCATGCTGATGTTTCTCTTGCCACTGTGCCCACAGCTTGTCCATGAATGCCATGTGTGACAGGTATAAAGGGTCGTAAGAAGCTAGTGGTGAAGCCATATGACCCCCTACCCAAAGCCTAAAGAGACCAGAAAAGGTCTGCAGAGACTGGGAGAACATCTGGAAGTCTGCCTGGTTTAGAGTCCTCTGCAGGGTCACGGCATCTGGCAGCCACACCTAAAGGGATAAATGGAAATCGATTAGACAAACCTGGTATCACCAATACAGCTAAAAAAATGTGCATAAAGTACAGTGAGTGGGCTGTCAAATGAATATAGTTTGACAAACCGATGAATTGAAGCTCCGTCTGAGACAAGGGGACCAATGGAAATGGGATGTCAAGCTCTGGAACGGGTGATGTGGGACACAACCAGAGGGGGGCTCACCGTCTCCTCCAAACAATCCAGCCTGCCAGGCAGCTGAGGACTTCATTGACCCAGAGTCCACTGTCCACTCAAAATATGGAAGTGCCAGTTTGCATGATGACATTGATTGCAACTCACGCTCTACTAATCGCAGAAGGTAGCGGTGCCAGGGGAGGAAGAAGGCATGATCACCAGCCAGAGGAGAGAACTCAGCTCTAAGTAGTGCAAAGTGCTTCCACACAGCTAAATCCACATGTAACCACACAAATAAACCCATGTTAATGATCGAAAGGCATGCTTTGAATTTTAAAAACTTGAGGAAGGTAAGAAACAAAAACATTTAGATTTAAAGTTTACCTGGCCTGGCGTAGAGTTTCTTGATAGCCTGCTGGATCAACCTTCTCTCTCTCATTGTCAGGTCTCTAATCTCTTTGCGCTGGGTCATGTGTCTGCACACACAATTATCTCTAGCATTATGTGTGCGTATGCTCTGTTCAGAGCCTTGCTTGAACATTTCTCTGTATCTCCAGAAGTTGTGTTGAAGTAAGTGTCCATAACCTCCACCACAGTTCACATCAGAGCACTTCACTCCAGGAGAGAAGCTCATTACTTGCGCCTCTCCAGCTTGCTCCTCCACCAACGTTTGGCACTGTGTTACAGTGAGGTAATCACAGGTAAAAGTAAAATCCAAATCCTCCTGGGAGTCTACATTTGTATGGTTTCCTTTATGATTGTTCTTTTCCGTACAGTTGAGGACTATATTGCTGTACCACATTTCGTCCTCCAAATTATCCTGATTGTTTCCCCAGAGAGTCCTGTTCACAGAGGAGATGTTGTATCCATGTTGAGTGTAATACTGGTGGCCAGTGGCAAGACCTTGCCTCAGTTTACGGAGACAACATGCACCCAACATGCACTGGTCCCTACAGGCATTAAAGGAAGGGAAGTTGTTGCTGCTGCTTCCAGTGCAGTAGAGGAACTCCTCACAGAGGCCAGAGGTAGGATTGAAGGCCCAGCGGCGTTGAAATGCCTGCACACCTTCACACTTGTTCTCTGGTTTTGGTACCCAACATGCCTAAGTGGGGAGGGAGGACAGATGGCCTCTTACCTAACCTTAAACCCCACTGCAATGCCCATAACCAAGTTACAAGTTTCAGGTTTATTTGTCATACGTAGGTTAACACAAGATCAGCACTACAATGAAATGTGTTGGGCAGAACAACAGGTCAGCTCAGCATAAGAGCTGTAATTACAGTAACAGCACCAGACAGAGAAGAAAAATATTAGCAAAAGAAAAAAAAATACAATCAAATTTTAGAGTATACTACAACTTATAATGGACAAAAGTAAAGCAAAGCACTGCTATTAGGTTCACCCAATGCAGCAGGCCAAGCAATATTCTACAGCTAACCACACAAGAGATCTAAAAACTAAAATATCAGTTACAATAAAGTTTGACATTTTGAGATATACTGTCATATCTGTCAGTTAAAAATAAAGCTACAGAGAGGACTGGAAGTACCTCACTCAGTCCTGACTACCAGCACCCATGAGATATTCTTTAAATCTTCATATTATATTCTTTAAATCAATTTTGCAGATTTTATTACTGTATTTCCCAAAATGTCTAACTCACTACTGCAGCACCTTGCCTTGTGTAAGTACAAAGGCAAAAACAAAACTACTGCAAAGAAAATGCTAAAACAATAAGAAACTATAAGAAAACTACAGAAACAGGGTTTCAAACCTTTGTTTTCATTTGTGGTTGTTACCCACCTCAAGCATTTGAAAAGTTCTGTCGACCTGCTGGGTAACCAAACATACAAGAAGAATCTTGTAACTAAACTAAAACAATGAATCTACCTATAGTCACCTACAGTAGATGAAACTCTGAAGTCAAAGACAAACATTACAAACATTACAACAGCCGGGCGAGTGGCTGCACAGCAGTGCTTTGAGCTAAATGCTCAACGTTAACATGCTGGTTAAGCTGGTGCCCATCTTGTAGCATGTCAGCATGCAAACATTTAGCATGACTAAAAAAATACCACAACAAATGAGAAGTCTGACATCAATGTAAACGTTTTGTTGCTTTGTAACACCTTCTGAATCTTTTACTACTCCACTAATCCTTGACACACCAATACCTGTCTCAGCTGTCTTTGACACACTGGTCCCTTGGTGTTCGGGGGACAGGAGCAGTGGAACCCAGCAGGGTCAGAGGTCACGACGAAACAGACGCCTCCATTTTGACAGGGGTTAGACAGACAAGGGTCTGACAAAGGAACTGCCATCTGCAAACTAGCTACTTAACACCAGTTGAATGTGTGTTAGGCTGTTGTTCTGTGTGTTTGTGTGTGTGTGGCAGAGTTAAACAGAGAAAGCAAATGAGGGAGGGTAAAAAAAACCCCAAAAACTGTGAATCATTTTTACCTTTGATGTCAGACTGGCATGTGACCTTTCCAGATGTGCATGTACACACAGTGTTGAGGTGAGTCTGCCAGCGCTGGCCATCCTCGACTTCACGTCCCTCCCATACGCATCGCTGCCTCACGCACTCACACCCCTCCAGGTACTGCACACGTGACTGTAGGTCTGCATTCTGCAGAAACCCCATTTTATGTCACTTTATAATACTTTACAATCTTATTTTATCATTTAAAGTCATATATTCTAATTGCAACATGTACCTGAGTCTTGACCATGTCTATCATAAGAACCAGCTCCTCCAGCCTCTTCTCCAGCTTCTTCAGCCTGTCATCTTTTTGAGCCTGAGAAAAAGATTTAACCCCTTGAGGAGATCCTGGAGGCCCCAGCACCACTCCTCTCTGCAGCTGGTCGCTCTGGACGTCCTGGGGATAATGGTTGGTTTGGTGTGCTGGCCTGTGGCTTGAATGAGGTTTACTGTGGGAAGCGTCCTGCTGGAACATTCGACTGCTGTCAGTTCGAGAATCTGAGCTATAGGTGTCTGAATACTGAGACGCAGGGAGATCTGGAAGGTAAGAAGCAGCAGTTGTTGAGAAGAGATTCCTGAATCCTTCTTGAATGAATGAGGGAACAAATTTGGAGGCCTAAACAAACATCCGGTGAAAATGCTGCTAAAATTTAGACCAACACTGAAGAATAATAAACAAAGGCTTGTAAGGCTTTTTCAGCCTGAGGGCAAAAAAGATATGATCTAATGCACATAAACCACGGCGGTCCCCCTCCTCAACTCACTGTGAATATCTGGAATCTAGACAGGGATGGAAAATAAAGTTACATGCTATTTAAAAATTGTTGTAATAGCTGTTCACGAAAGGAAAAAAACCTTCAGTGACAGAAATTCTTGTCATGTCACCCAGTCTAAGATAATAATCATCAGGGTCAGGGCCATGAAAAGAAAGAATGAAGCCAAAGGAAAAAAGAAGGGAAACGGCAGCCTCTGCTGTTGCAAACTGATGTATGGATGTGCAGACAGCAGTGATCTTTGAAATGCATGTTTTTTAGGTTTTAAATGAACTATTTCCTTTTACTTGATCCCCCAATCTTTACCTGTAATATTGTCACAGAGCCACGGTCGTCTTCGATATTCTTTCATTGATAACTCTGCTGTCTTCACATATCCCTGCACAGAAATGAAAAGAAACACAGAAATAATTTCATACAAATTTGTCTACAAAATGCACATTGATAAGATGCAGAAAATATTTGATGTGAGTGTAAGTCATGTTCAGTAATTGTATCTTTTGGCCGTACGTCAACACTTTGTTGTGTTTTTGATGTTTCATTCTTTTTGTGATGATGTAGCACCACAAGTGGTTTCAATTATGAGCGTTTGCAGGAAGAAGCAGACATTCACGACTGCATGACTGTTTACATAGCATGAAATCATCGTAAATGAATCAGTAAGGGTGATGTTTCATGTTGCCTTTTCAGTATGCGAGGGTGCACAGATATGCAGTGTGTGCGAGACACTCACACTAAATTTGCTGTCCTTCCTTCCTGGTGTGCTGGCAAGGGTGACCACAGCATCCTGAGGAAGCTTTAGGTTGATTCTTTCTTCGCTTTTTATTGGTAGAACCACAGCTTCTTGACAATCGACAAAAAATGCCAGTCTGTCGGTCTCCAGGCTCACGGCCAACTGTACCCACTCATCCCTGGAAAAGGGGTTTCTCCTGGGGAAGTGAAAGCTGGCAAGGCCCTGAAGTCCACCTCCAGTCTGGTAGTCCAAACGCAGACTGTTATTATGGGTGGAGGAGATAATTTGGATAATGGGTGAGGACATAGAGGAGAGAGAAAAAAGAGTGGCACTGGAGCCCGATGCCTGTTGCGCCACCAAATGCACTCCCATGCCGCCCTCAAAGTTGGAGTGCAAGAAGTGGGAATATTCACAAGGAAGAGTGAGGTACGGTGCTCTTGAACGTATTTTGTACGTCACACTGCCGGGACTCTGCACTCTGGACACACCGCTTATGTGCTGGGACATGTTTAGAGCTGCCAGAAGGTCAATCACTGGGAAAGAGATAACACAGAGTCTGACTCGAGACACACATGCATATACATCGATACTGCACGAAGTCTGCTCTATCTAACGGATGATGACACAGTGGTTTCTGGGTTGTGATGAGTGCGAGTCTCGGTATGAGAGGTAATCAGAATGAAGCCATTCATCAGCTGGTCACACATGGCTGCCTCGCTGACCTCAAACACCAACAGGCCAGCATGACACAGCCAGTCTGATCCATCCGCCTCTCAATTCATACTGACACAACCCAATAAATTCAGACTCTTCACGGCTAAAAGCTGAACCTCAAAGTTTGTTTTTTTTTAGGTTTATTAGATACATTTATGGTGTCAGTACATAAGTTCTTAATTACAGTGAAAGAGGAGTACTTGTATTTGAGTATTTCTATTCATTTGACTTCTTCTAAAATTTCAATGGTAAACTTTAATTTACGACATTGCTGTAGGAAATACTTTGCAAATACAACATATAAAATGTGATGCACTGTTACAGATTACTGCCCAAGTAAGCCCCAAGTACTGCCTCTGACCACAACAGCACGAATAAAGTGTTGCTTGCACATATTTAATTATAAATTAATAATAAATAAATAACAATAGCCTATAACAATCTGTTCCGTTCTGACGGCCTATTGACTATAATAATGTTTGGCTTGAAACGAATTTAGCTTCACTTCTTCAGTGTACTTTCAGTGGTATCACTAGTTTTGTATATGAAAGATCTTTCGTGCCTCTTCCTCCACGGAGGTCCTCATTTTGTTGACCTCCTCATTTGATAAAATCAAAAGGAAAAAGGAAAAAGGGAAAATAAACACAACGATATAATGACTCAAGCAATCTTTTGTGAACTCACCATTCTCATGATTTGGACCGGCGAGCCCTTGCACGGACAGCGCAAAGGCGCAGAGCAAATGTATCTCCAGCGTGAGCATGAGCGTCCTCAGTTTGCCGCTCTCCATTCTCCAGGCGCATAAAAAAATGGACAGCCTGGATTCAAATCCAACACACCTTACATAAAAAGCATGGCATTCATCGTCCTTTTAAAAGCGATCTGGTGACACGGAACCGTGGACTCCTACTTTTATGATCCCCCTATTCCTCTGCGAGCAGACCTTCCCAAAGAGAAACATGAAACATCTGGATGCAGGCAGGGCGTCACTTTTCTGCAGTCACACACTTACATTCCCCCCTGGGGCCATATCTACAACACACTTTCACTCTGTGATCACAAAGGCGGAGAAGTTGATGATTATTACTATACTTGCTCTTGAAGCCTGTTATTTCTGATGAGAGGGAGAGAGAGAGAGAGAGACAAAGAGACACGCATGCAGAAAAGTTCAGGTGTGCAGTGCGTGTGAGGTCACAGGCTATTGTCTCTGCCTCGTTCAGTTTCCAGTCCCAGAAGGATAGCTGAACTCTTTTCTTCCCCTGTTTTCCCTCATTTTGTCAGGGGAAAAAGATCTCTCCACCCAGCACTGCTCAGTGGTGTTGATTCCCAAAGACCCCCGTTTTGGTAATCAGCTAAAACCTGGTCTGGAGACTGGAGGGGAGCCATGCTGAGGCAGCCAAAGATGTATGTCTGTGTGTGTGTGTGTGTGTGTGTACAGAGACACAAAGAGGGCGGGGGTAAACACAAGTAGTCATGTTTCACTGCTTTGGAAACAGTCCCAGTGTGCATCCCACTGCGTTCAATCCCCCCACATCTGTCTCCACCACTCTTGGCTGTTCCATCATGTTGTTGTGCTTCTCTGTCTCCGCTGGCTTGTGTTTATTAGTTCAGCCTTTCTATGAGTACACCCTCATAGGCAATAACTCTGAGACTTGCTACACGGAAAGACAGACAAATGCCCCTTCTGAATTGTTGGAGTGTTTTTGGTGCAATGATAGGACACCCAGTTGTTTCCAAATGGTTGTAGCAGACTGGAGAGCCCCTCGTAACTCATGGTGCCAGATTGTTTTCTATACTGTTCAAGGCTCAAAGGACAATGAGACCCACGCTTTCAAACACCTGATATTAACATTCCCAGAGTCTCTGTCCACATACCAAACTAAACTTTATCCATGACTCATGCCATTTCCTCTGTAACAATCATATTTAATTGTTTTCCGATGGCATGGCACCTCCAGGCCGAGACAGCTGATTGAAGACTGTGATAAAACAGCAGAAATGAGAAAAAATGCAGCAGTTTTCAGTTTTCAAGAGTTATCAAGCTTGATCATGCGTGGGAGTGGATTAGTAGTGTGCAGCCGGCTCTATGAGGCTGCAGGCACATTGGTGCTAACATCAGCCAACATGTTCTCAGACATGGCAAAATGCTGATGTTAAACAGGTATAATGCTTACGGTGTTCAGCATCTTAGTCTTGAATGCTAGCATACTTTTTTTTTTTTGCTAACAAACACTAAATACAAGGTAGTGCCAAGGCTGATAAGAATGTTATTAGTTTAGCAAGTAGTCACAAACCAAAGCATTGGGCACATTTCATTTAACCTGATGATAGCCCGAGATAAAAAGCCAGGGGATTACCAGTGTTATTACAGTTCAACCCCACAGGGACATGAAGGTCAGTGCCAAATTTTATGGCAATACAGTCGAGACAGTGAACCTTGTGGTGGTGGGGGTGGAAAAGTCAAGGGCTCATTAATGTCAATAGGATTTATCCTCTGGGCGCCACGCGTGTCGGTGCAAAACTGAATCTTAATCAATCAAATAATTTTTGAGACATTCGAGTCTGGATGGATGGACTGGCCATCCTCAGAGCTCTGTCACTCTGCATACTGCATTAAAAAGTCTCATAACATTCATGCAGTTATTGCACTGTTTAATTATCTAATGCATTCATTTGGTATTGGTGATGCCAACTTTGCTTTACTCATGAACTGTTCAATATTTGTGTATATATATATGTGTGTGTGTGTGTGTGTGTGTGTGTGTGTCTTTGCTAAAGATACATGTGACTAAATAGTTCACAGCACAAGTGGACCAACAGCAAAATCTGAGTTGCAAATTCATCTTTGGTAACCACATCTTTGCTGACATCCACTGGCCATTGCAAGTCACAGCGCGATTCAGACAAAAACAACATGTTTGGTCATCTGTGTAATCTATTCAGCTACTGATGCTTATTGTGACCACACACTAACATAAAAACCAAACCAAAAGTACAGGATGTACTCATGTCACCTTCTCAATTTACACCGTTAATGCCGCTTGAAATACCATCCTTAAACATTTTCAAGGAAATGCTCGTCCTCTGCACTCTCTGTCGGGGACACAGATGGTGCAGTGTTCAACCCTTCCCTGAGGCAAACTTAAGTTTTCCAAACACTTCTTCTCCCTGTGCTTTCTCTGCTTTTATCTGACAATGGAAACCACTCACAGGCCTACACTAACCAAAACATTTCTTGTGGAGCCAGACGATAGCTTTCATCACTGGGAGCCCTAAAGATATGTGCACTCCTTTAAGTGTGTCTTTGTCTGAGTGCTGTGTGCGTATGCCTTTGCATGCTGGGGCAAGTGTGAAAAAGGATGTGGGTTAATCTTCAGAAGGCGAACAGCCAATGTTTGATAGCTAATCCCTTGTCAGGTCCCATTAGTTAATTGAACAAATCCAACAGGCGCAAGCCGAAGCACATGCTCAGACTCTTTTTTTTTTTTTTTAAGTTCTAACCTGTGCAATACACTACATTTACTGAATGATTCAAGCTGCTAAGACATATTTATGTAACTTCCTGTTATACTCTGTGTACTGATCAGAGCTATGGATGCTCTGGCTGTTGAGCTTTGATTGTATGACATATTGTTTATCAGGTCAAGCGTCTGTGTGCCAGACAAATCTCTTAAATTCACTTGTGACTTGTCTCTCACCTCACCGTCAGGTTCCTCCCGTACCTAATCTGATTGGCTCAGTCGCTGTCCCTGACCAGGTAAACCCCGCCCTCAGGCTTTAGCCTCTGAGCTGACATTCATCCTAGGATACACACCATAAGCTGCTGTCTGCTTTTTAATATATGAAAGCGGGGATCAGTGTGTGCATTAGCGTGTGTGTTATCTATTGTTGTCACTTTGATCGCCTCTGAAAGCCTCAGTCTTTCTGAGTTGTTTAGTAGTTTTCTGGGGGTTTTGGAAAACAGACATGCTGCTGCCATCACAAGTCAGGAGGATATGGAGAGTGACAGACAGGCTGCAGAGGATTTGACAACAACAGGTCAGTCGGCTAAGCAACAGCAAACACTGTCTGCGTTCACTCAAATGGAAAGCTTAGATGCTGTTTATTGCAGTAGAGTTGTTCCGGTAGAATCTGATATCAGGTAGTGCTAAGCCACAGATACAGGGAGAACTGAAGTCAAAAGATCCACGCTAAGCCCTGTCAACATTAACAGACTAACCGGCAAGTCAACAGCTAGAACAGCACCCATATCTGCAGGAATGGTCCGGGAAAGGGGAGAAGAGCAGTCATGTCAGAGAACAGTATGCCGCCTTGCTGTCACAGATTGGAGAAAGCCAGGCAGAAACCCACTTAAAGGGGATTTAAGGGAATTACCGGAAGCAGAGTTTACATGTTCTAGTGTTTGCACATTAAGAGCGGCTCTTAACCTAATGATAATACTTAAGACGTGTTGCTATCAAGCCACAGAGTAAAGCCCGCTCATTCAAAGACAGGGAAAGGATGACTGTGTTTGTTTTTCTCTCCCTTCACTCAGACAGTTTTGATTCCTGAGGCCTGACGGAGCCCAAGAATGGCTCTCACTGAACCGCAGCGGAGTTTGTTTCAGGCCAAGCCTCTAGTCTGCTCACTGCTGGTTCTCCTATGTCTGCACACAGCCACAGGTACAGCCGCTTCACATTTGTTCATGTTAAGAGTTCAGGCTGGTTGGGTGTCTTACACTCTTACACACATGTGTGTTTGTGTTTGCATTAACACAGGGATGTCAGGTTGGGATGGATGTTTGGATGGTCAGGATATATTCACAACCATCAAAGAAAACAGCCGCTCAGGAGAAATCGTTGCTGAGCTCATGGCTGACACCACAATGGAAGGGGTTCACTGGACCCTGGATGGAAAGGATGCTGATTGGTTCTACTTAGATGAAAGACACATCCGGCTGAACACATCAGCCGACAAGGTCCTCGACCGAGAGGTAAATGAGTCCGGATGTGGCCTCGTAAACACTGATCCGAGTGTTCTCTGAGCTGTAATGAGGAGGCCGTGATGAGAATGCAGGGATTATGGCTTTTATGGGTGCAATCCCATTTTGTTGAGTCTGTAGAAATGTTTTTCAATAGTGCGGCACTGCAATGAAGAAGTATCTAAGTTTAGATTAAACTGTGATCAGTGATTGAACCTCACAGCCTTGTCCTTGGACTGAACACAATCTCTCTTACCGTCATCCTCTTCCCGGCCAGCTGTCTTAGATCATGGCAGCTGTTAAAAGGTCAGCCAGATTAGCAGTCTCTCTTTCTCTCAATCTATCAACTTCTGCTCCCATATTAAAAAGTAAAGATATTTACTGAAGCCCCACAGTTTGAGCATTACATCTTCATCGAGTATAAATAGCACGTGACTAAAAGCGCGTGGCAACCTCCCTCTAAAAACGCGTATCTTCCCTACACACTCGATGAAATATTGTGATGTGGATCTCTTACGCTGTAACCATAAAGGGAAATTTGTTTGGGTTATCATGATGCACTTTCGAGCACGTGATTGCAGTATTTGTGTTTGTGTTCTCCTATCTGTCAGGTACAGGGTCCTGTCCTATTGGCTGAATTGACATGTTATGAAGAGGACACACTCCAGGTACTCTTTGTCCTGTCGCCTAGCTCATAACTCTTCAGTGTGGCTTCACACATTCGATCCTGTGTGTGTTTTTCTGTTCATGTAGACCGTGTACAGGATGGTGGTGGAGATTCTTAATGAGAATGATAATTCCCCCATGTTTGCAGAAAACACCGTCCAGTCTCTGATCATCAGCGAGGTATTACGCTTTGACCAGCACATGTACATAAATCTGTGCATCTATACGCAAGAACTGCACAATCAGAGTGTTTCTCTGCCTGTTTTCCAGCTGACTCCAGTGAATACTGTGGTCTTTACTGTCCAGGCCAAAGATGCGGATAACGATATGATGGTTTACTGGATTGACCAGACATCAGTGAGTTATTTACACTTTTATTCTACACAAAAAAATCCTACACCGTTGCTGCATCAGTGTTAATATGTTTGTTTCGTGTGTGTTCTGCAGCCTGATGCGGTTTACTTCAAGATTGATCTCCCTAACAGTGGAGAGGTGATGCTGGCCAAACCTCTGGACTATGAGACCAAAACGCTGCTTACTATCACCATCCACGCCTCGGTAAGCTTTTTATAGCCTGGAAAAAAAAAATCAAGCGATGATTAAATGCCTTAATGCTCCTGACAATTACATACATGCTTATCCTGTCATTGTCGCAGGAAATGAACACTGCTGAGCACTTCAATACCAGTACCGACGTCACCATCACTGTCCTGGACGGGGATGATCAGTACCCACAGTTTCTGCCCTGCACGCTGCTTTTCCAGGATGAGACCAGCCGCATCTGCACCAGCCCTGTGTACACAGTCAATGTGACAGAGGGGGAGGAGGTCAGTCACACCATGCATATTGCAAGTGCTATATGTTATATATATATATACTTTCATTAATAATATCCCCTCGAACTTTACGTAGACACTTCAATGCAGCTACTGTTTTAGATGCCATGAGAATCTAATTTGCGGAGCTACAAATGTTTGTAATGTTGCAGGACATTGTGCTGGATTTCTCTCCCGGTCCCATTCATGCAGTAGATGGAGACAGAGAACTCCGCACTCCAGTCAAATATGCCATTCTCTCAGGTACCGTACACACCGATGCAAGTTAACATTCGAAGTGTGCTGTGCCGTGCATGTGGAGATCTGTAACTCTTTGCGTTCATGCTAGGAGACGATGATGGCCGTTTCCTGATGGACAGCGAGACGGGGGAGATGAAACTGATTCATGGGGTTACTGACAGACTCACGACTCCCGTGCTGCATCTACAGGTCATGGTAAGACACACATATTCAGTTTTTTAGTGGTATAGTTGATGTATCCATTTTACTTCCTCCCAATATCAACCTCCCTGCTTGTTTTTGTTTGTCTTACACCCAGGCGTATCAGGATGACGACCCCAGAAAGTATTCTCTTGCTACAGTGTTGGTCCAAGTTCTGGCAGTAAACCAGTTTTATCCAGAGTTTGCAATGGCTGAATATCAAGGTTTTGTAACTGCAGGAAAGAGCCCCGCGTCTCTGGTCAATACTTATGGCAGCAAAGTCCTGGTGTTACACGTACACGATCAAGACTTTAACCATGTGTGTACTCCACTTCACTCCACACACATAAATAATGATCAGTTTTGCCTTTGATTTACATTGTTACCCACCGCCTCCTTTTTTTTTCAGGGTTTCAATCCCATGATTCGCTTCACCTTCAGTCCTATATGCAATCATACAGACATCTACCAAATTACACAGGAGGGTCTTCTGATCACCAGGACTGATCAACTCAAACCAAAGCAGAAACATGTTTTAGAGGTGAGCCTCTGTGAAAAATGAGCTTTGAAACGCGATTCTATTGAGCTACATTTTTCAGTGAAGCCGGTTTCATCAAAATCTCATAACAAATGAAGACATAAATAAGGCAGCAACGTGATAAAAAGTCAAAATCTTTTTCAGGTAGCGGCTATAGACCAGGAGTCCGGAGATGCCACCTTTGCTACTGTCGTGGTGGACGTGTTATCTGAAGGACAATTAAGTAAAGGCAGTTGTTTACACATTCACATTCCCACTAACTGCTGATGAGGCTGCAGGCTAAAACAAACTCTGTGTCTGTCTGTGTGCACCGCAGTCCCCTATAGTCCGCTGGGAGATGACCGTATAACAGGCTGCACCGTGGGCAAAGCGTTGTTTCTGAGCATGGTGTTCATGAGTGTTTTTGGATGTATCCTGTGGTTAGTGATGTGGCTGAAGAAGAAACACAAAGGAAAGAGGGACCCATTGGAGAGAGGCTGCGTGGCTCAGGGCAAACACCCCAATGTGGTGAGAGTCTAATCCAGAATCTAATCCAGATTTATACTGATCAAGTCAGTTTCTAAAATATTTTGTACTGCATATTCTCCACAGAGCTTACGGTGGTTCCAAATGGTGAGTTATTTATTTCCTATTGAAGCTAATACTCATCATTATCTCATATCTGCTTGTTCTAGAGAATAAACCCTTTATAGTATACTAGTTATAATAATTAGAACTAACTAAAATATAATTTTATGTAGCTGTTTTATTAGATCTTGTCCACAGTTCATACAGTTTGACAGAGAAACACTCGCAACACAAAGTCCAACTCACTTCCTGACCACATGTCGTGGCCTTCATCAGCAGATTAGGTTTCTCAGATATCATAGAGATAATTTAGTTGTTGAAATATCACATTACCGCTTGTAACAGCTGAGCAACTTGATCCACTGAGGAGGACCACAAAGCATGGTTGAGTTAGACCTTATTTTGGGATTTGTTTTCACAAATGGTTACACTGGCCTGGGAATTCTTATCTTATCTTGTCTTATCATTTTTTAAAAACTGATTAATCTGCTGTCAGAAAGCAGTGAAAAATGTGCATCCTACATCCAAGGTTATGTCTTATTTTGTCACCCAAAACCCAAAGATATATTTAATATGATATGAAACAAAGAAAAGCTGAAAACAGATTTTTTTTCCTGACATTTTTACATTAAAAATGTAATAATTTACAAAACAACCAAGCGTTGCAGCTCTAGATGCAAAGTTTTTCCAAATGTTGCCTGTGGTTTCTCCTCAGTTGAGTCACCGTAACGCCATGCCACACATGGAGGATGTACCGTACAACAATGAAGAGTATGGAACCTACAATCTTTCCTTCAGCTTCTCAGACAAACCTGGCATCTACACCCACCAAGACCTCCCCCCATGCCGAGGACCTGTACCACCCAGAACCACTGCAGCGCCCGACACCAGCTTCATCCCTGCTGAAACTGTGCACAGCCCTGTGATCCTCAATAATATCTCTGCACCAACCAAAAGCTCCTCTAGTTCACCAACCTTTCACCCAGACACTGTGGGTGTGAGCCCCACACATATGGCTCAAGATGCTGCTCCACCCAAAGAGGACCGTGGTTCACCAAATGATACGTCCCCAGACCCGCCTGAAGATCTACCTAATGCTTGTCTTAGTCCTGAAACCAATGATATCACCCCACCATTAACTTGTCCTGATTCACAAACGGAACAAACCAATGATGACCCTGTCGACTCTGTCACCAGCCCTTCCTCTCAATCTAGTATTCCATGCAGTCAAACCCGAATTGCTTCAGCAGAGATAGACAAACCCTTCTGCAAACCTTGTGTGAAGACACCTCCATATAAACCATTATGGTCCTCATCCCCCCCAAAACCGATGAGCACACCCCAGTCCCCCCCAGATCAGTCACCTCTGAAAGCCAAACTGGCACACGTAGATAGGTCTCCCCGTGATACACCTCAACCAACATCAGGGCCAACATCTACGGCTCTAAGCACAGAGATAGACCAACCTTCCACATCACAGGACCAAACAGACCAATCAGAACACCCAGGTGGGGCTGCAGGTGCCAGTAGTCCATCTCAGGACAGGATGCCCTTGACAAACTCAGAAAATACACAGATCTGCCTCAGAGCGGGAGATGCGGCTAATGATGGCCTCCTGCGAGATCAAGATGCAGACAACAACAGTGAGGATGAGTTAGAGCCAGACGAAGAGGAGCTGCTGAGAGTGCTGGCTCGTTGCAATCCCATTTTATTCACATTTAGTAAGTGATGTCGCTACAATACTGCAGGCACTAAAAGTGACGGGATGGCCGACAGAAAACGGAGGATGTAAGGTGAAGGTGGATGGAGCCAGACGGCTGACAATGGACGTGTCATCAAGCAAGA
Organism: Nibea coibor; assembly: GCA_023373845.1. Taxonomy (NCBI): domain Eukaryota; kingdom Metazoa; phylum Chordata; class Actinopteri; family Sciaenidae; genus Nibea; species Nibea coibor. The sequence continues at coordinate 14,992,730 of CM041721.1, read as the reverse complement.
AAGAAACACTGCAGCCTGGTTCTGCTTGTGTTGCACTGCTGAGACAAAAAGAAGACCGAATACATACACAGGATCTACAGCACACGGGCCACACAAGAAGACGCGGTTATGTTCACACTGTATATTATACATGTAAAACTAAACACACAATAACACACACTGAATTTATACCACATAGTTGACTGGATGACAGGAATGAGCGACGTTGCATGCACAAAGCACAGTTACAGTGATGATGTACGACAGAATTGAATATATTGTCTGCGAATGTGTACGATAATGAGACTGGATAATGAATGAAGGAATAAAACATAAACCTACATGGAATCACATGTAGAAAGCAAAACGCCTGCTTTGACATCAAATGTTTGCCTGTTTAAACTCGCAGAGAAAAGTGCAGCAGCAGCAGTTTTGCGCCCCATGTGCTCGCGTATAGATTTATGCTTTCATTGTTTTGTTATGCTTGCTCTACTTGAACATTTTGAACACATTTGAACACGAGTAAAGTTATTGTCGAACTGAATCAACGAGCCAAGAGTTGTTATTAAAGTGAACTTATGGGCAGTGGCACTGTGACTATTTAGGTACAATTCTTTGGGATGGTTATAAACCCCTAAAATTCAAAATGGATATAAGAATAAGATGAGCCATGATGGTTGGTGTTAGGTAAAGATTTGGCGTGGACAAGGACAAGACCTTCTTCTCTGCCAAAAAACACTAGCAGGACCCATCAGTCAAGAAGAATCCACACCAGGCATAGGACTGGCCCAGTTTGTCCCTCTTACAAAGCTAGCATTAGCATTAGCACAGGTTTCACAAAGGGGGCATTCTGTCTTATGTGGCATAAATCACTTTCTGACTTCATCTCTTTCGGTTTGAAAGTTAAATCTACACGACAGTGTTTCAGTGTGGCTTGATTAACTAGAATGTGTCGACGTCAGCGGTCCTCAAAGTTGCAATTAGACTCCCACCCCACCTAAAGACAGAGATATGTTCTTCAAAAATAAACACGACCTAACAAGGTTGTCCACAGTTTCAACACACCAAATTAAGTGATTCTTATGCCCTAAAATCTTAGTTTGTGTCATGACCTTCATCCTGGAAATGTGTTAAAAGTAATGAATGAGTAGTAAAAAGTAATGAAAGTTCCTACTGCCTGGTAAAGTTTGCTTCTCAGCTTCAGAAATTTGTTCTCAGTGAGTCATTGAGGTCACATGAAGCATTCCACTTTAGCAAAGATGTGCAATTGAAGAAGAGTCTGTATTTGGCTGTGAAATTGGCAGTATAAATTAGCTCTGGTTCCCAAACGTTTTATTGCTCCCTAAATACCATAATTATCCGCGAGCAGCTGCAAAAAAAGTTACACTCTGCTTCCACCGTGTGTCTTCCAAAGACTACACTGCAAAACCACCTTGGCTGGCTGTGGCTCAGGAGGTAAAGCGGGTCGTCTACTAAGTGTCCTTGGGCAAGATACTGAAGCCTGAATTGCTGTGCCAACGCGAATGCGTATGAATGGTTAGCTCCTAAAAACTGATGAGCAGTTGGCACCTTGCATGCTGACGCCATCAGTGTATGAACGAGATAAGTGGTGTAAAAAGTGCCTTGAGTGTTCGGAAGACTAGAAAGGCGCTATATAAGTACAGTACATTACCAGTGACTACATATGTAGCGTGTGACAGCTTGTAAATGTTCTTGTCTAATTAGCAATCTGTCAGCGTGGTTCAATACGTCTATTAACATCGGCTTTTCACCACCTTTCAACACGTTTGCACGTGTACTTACACCATAGATGCAGACAGACATTTGTCTGTAAACAGTTTCAGGCAGTGATTCTAAAATTTGGAAATTGTAACATAGGTTTGTGTGTAATGAGTTAGGCCCTAAACTGCTCCACCAATGCTCCTGCATGGCCGATTTAAGAAGAACTGCTGAAAAATTGTGTGTATACCATGTTCATCAAATTGTAGTCGGCCAAATAATAATAATAAAAAAGATAAAGTTTCTGACATATATGTGTAGAAAACAGCCCATATAATAATAATAAGAATTAAATATGTATTCAGTTGTAATAAAAATGTTAAAATTGCCATGGGGCAAATGGGTCTGCTAAACAGACTGAAAGAGGAAATGAAACAGCAGTCCAGGGATCAGCGGGTCAACAGCCTGAAGGAAAGCAGGAAACAGCGTTTCCTTAAAAAGGCTGGGAAATCTGAGAAGCTGTTAACAAAGATGTTTTACTTTCAAAGTCCAAAGAGTAAATTGAACCGAAATCTCCAAGTTTATTTGTTTTATTGAGACATTCTTCTCAATCACAAAAACTGGACCTGATTGTTAGAGTGCTCTTTTTGTAGACCTTTATAAACTTATTTACAGTAAAGTCACTAGTTAAAGGGTGGTCACCTCAGTGAGCATGTAAAAAACCATTATCATATACATTATAGTATACCATAAAAAGTATCAACAGTGGTTATAAATGGTGGTAGTGATACAAGCATACATTTAGGAAGGAAAAGTGTTTTTGGGTGGAAACTTTTTTTTTTTTTTTTTGCTTAAAAAAAACAAAAAAAAAAATTTTTGCTTGGCACACAAATTAGTTAGTTCAGCTGAATCAAACAACACGTAACATCAAAAAAAAAAAAAGGTCACTCATCAAGAATACAAGTAATATATGTACACACACAAAGTTCACACGCGCACACACACACACACACACATTATTGAGGTGACGAGAAAGAAGAAAGGAGGCAGCTTCGAGGACAAAGCATCCATCAAGTCTGGAAATGAATCTAGATTCTTCAACTAACACAACCCGTCCTTACGTAGGAGCTGCAGCCTGTGTTAACATGATGCTTTGGGGACCGGTATAGCAAACAGTGTGGTCCCGCTGATGATACTGTATTGCACTAGTCCAAATAGTCTTCATTGTCACTGGGATTTAATATTTACTCCTCGTATCAAACATCTCCAGCAAGACCGCGTTATGATCAATAAAGACATGAGTGCACGTGGGCCTGATTACATGATTAGACAGAGGAGTAGAACAAATTCTATTGGCTAGAAATCAGCTCTACTCTTCACAGTCCAGTGCATTGTGAAAAGAAATGATAAACTAGTTTGTATACTGCAAGCCTAAACTTGTTCTGTCAAGGTTTTATAACAAAACATGGCTATTTCATGAAAAAAAAAAAAAACCGTGTCATCTAACACACTAGTCCTTTGTCCTGACCTGAAAAAGGCGTCGTGTAGTAGTGTGTGGAAGCAGAGCAAAAGCTGGCCGTGTATCCCAATGTGACGCACAACTTAGCATGAGGACACACACATTGCTTAGAATGTTAGCGCGTGCACAGTGGGACACATTCAAGAAATCAAATAAATTATTGTCCGTGGCGTTGGATTACACGAGCTCATCTTGTTTGAAATACTCCGTTCGCTGTCGGAGGAGTGAGGTGGTACAAATGATGAACACACAGTCTTTGGAGGCAGGTGAATGTTTAGAACTCGTCGTGTCGAGTAAGAGCCTCTCCGAAGTCGGTCGCCTGGCTGCCGACGAACAGGTCGTACTTATCCACGATTTCGGTCTTGGTCAGACGGCCATCCTGATGGAGGAAGAATAACAATAGCAGCAACAGATGAGGTGCCATGTTCAGTGAGTTGCAAAATGCCAAAACAATATTTCTTTTTTTTTTTTTTGTCTAAATCTAGAATTATATATTATTATTATTATATTAACAGGCTTCTAATTTGTGTTTAAACATGTTGTCCCTGTTTATAAGTTCTTACTTTGTCTGTATCTGACTCATAAACCAGATGCTTGGCCTCAGCGTCGGCATGGTCGTAATCACTTGGCAGGATCCAGTCTCTGGTCTCCTCTTTGTCCATCTTCCCATCTTTGTTTTTGTCTCTGAATTCAGTAAACTGCTCCCTCTCTGTTTTCACCCACTCAGGTTCTGTGGCGTCTCCCTCCTGGTTGTACATGTCCCCTAGAGCAGAGGAAGACAGGGACAGGCCGAGTGAGAGTCAGGGTAATGCTTCTTTGCATTAGAACTTTTAGTATTTGCTGTGCTACATTTGTGGATGAACACACTCCCAATCAAGGTTCCTCAAACATTTACCAATACTGACTGCTCTCCGGCACTTTTATGCAATGCAACTTTGCACAGTCTGATGATAAAGTGCTACAAGAACTCACCTATGTACTCGTCTAAGTCAATTAAACCATCTCCATTCTTGTCTATGTCTTCCATGGTTTCCTATAGGAGGTAAAAACACAAAGCAGTGAGGAAGGATGTAAAATAAACGGTGTCATCATCTAACACCTGTGTGAGTGTGTGTTCACCACTCACCAGCACGACAATGTCTTTCATGTGGTCGTACTCCTCGGGGTGAAGGAAGGCCGTGAACTCCTCCTTGGTGGCTTTCATGTCATTGTCTTCGTCGGCCATTTTGAATCTCCTCTCATCGCGGGCCATCATCTGCCTGTAGCTGAAGCCATCATCGGGGTCGGGATCATCTGCAAGTCAGAGGTCACACGTTTCTAAATGTGTGTTGATATAAAAAGCTAATGTATTAAATGAAAACAAGAAGATGGTCTGCAGTCATACCAAGAATGTAACCGTATGTGGCGTTCTTGTACTCCTCCCAGGACACTGTTCCATCCCCATTGAGATCGTGACTCTTCCACTGTCTATCCACATCATCGTAGATCCACCTCTTCTGAGCGTGCTTGATCCACCTCTTCATCTCCTCAACTGTCACATAGCCGTCCTTATCCTCGTCTATACGTTCAACTAGCATGCTGGAGAGAAACAGGACAGGAATTTGTCAAAATTCAATGAGTTCCCCTTCATTATCTAGCACCGTGTCACCTCAGAGGAACTTCACTCCTCCCTGAGGTGAAACTGGGTCATTACCACACTTTTATTACCACTATGGCTGTAAAAGAATATCCCCAGTATTTCCAAAACAGATCCACATAATGTCATTCTTACCCAAGCCGCTCCTTGCTCTCCTCTGGTGTAAGCTGGTCGAAGGTCTTGGCCTCATCTTGTCCCAAAAAAGCCTCATGGTCATAGTCAAAGTTCTCTGCATCGTCGTGCTCTCGGTTGCTGAGGGGTTCATCGTGATGAATGCGGTCCTTCTTCTCTGTGGGCTTGCTAGTGGCGTAAACCACACAGAGAGCAAAACACATGACAAGTGGCCGCAGCTCCATCCTGCGTTATGTACACTGTATGGACGAGGGGGGGGGGCAAACAAACACCAAACAGCTACGGTTATTGCTCAACAGTGCACCTTTCTGTCAGTACAGATCAGAGCTTTAAACTGCGGGCTACTCAACCCTGCGCATACCAGAGTATGACTCAGTGCAAGCACTGTGACTGTGAGGCCTGAATTGCCAGTCTAATCTGTTCCAGCTGATGCAATCCCTTATTTGTTTCACTTCTGGTTATTTGTAGAAGTTGACTTGGCCTATATTGTATTACCACCAATGCCACATTAGTATTTATAACTCATATCTCCATGGACTTTTTGTTTTTACACTATTTAGTATTAGATTAGCTGTATATAAGAAGCATTATTCATATACAATCATTTATAAAAGAGGTAAAAAAAGTCCTTCATACTCGTACAAATGATGAACTCCACTCAGCTGTAGCCTAAAAAGGCAGCCCTGCATAAATGAATAAAGCTTTACTGAATGTGTTTCTAATATTTAGTCTTACCTACTATCAAATAAAATTTGTTTGGATCAACACCAATTTATCACAGTTTCCACTAGAGCCTTTATGGAGATATGATTTTTGCTGATTGATCAGAGATATTAGTTTTCACTTATCAATGGCAGATCCAGTGTCTGCTCATGATCTTGATGGGAAATTATAAGCACCTGAGTTCATGTAGAGAATACAGTGTTGCTGTCATTAGAAATATTATGTAGCATCCTAAAAATAAAAAAAAACGGAGTATTTTGACTAATCCCACTACAAGACTGTTGGCTCTCACTTTAGCAGGTCTCCACACCTTAAATCTTGCCGTCGTCGTTGTATTATAAGTCAGCAGCAACAGTTTGTGCCTCTTTTTTCCAGTTAGTTATCATCCAAACCCAGATCCAAGGTTAGGGACCATCAGACAGGCTAACATAGCGTACCGTTAGTTTTACCTGCTGACCTGCAATTTCACTCGTCCGGTGGAGATAAATAAGTAACTACATAACGGCGAACATTGAGTCTTTCTAAACAGCAGCTACAGAAGAACCGCATTTGAGTTAGCGTTTGTATTTTAAGATATATATTTTTTAAAGAGGACTCACCGGCGTCTTCAGGGAAGTTCTTCGATGCAGTCTAAGTCCCGCCCCTCGGAAACACACCCTTACACTTCCTGTGCTAAAACGCCGACCGACCAATCAGACTCTCAGAAGGCGAGTGCGATGTCGCTCGCTCATTGGTCCACTTCAAGAGAACATCGATGATTGGATTGGCCGAGAACCGCCACGTCCTCAAAGTCAACAAAACTTGGTTCATTCATAAAACTGACTCCACAGTTGGACAGGTACGTAAGTTGCACTATAGCGACCAAAAAGTAGAACTTTTTCTGCTTATTATTCAAATAAAAAAACGAAAAAACACCACAAATTGCAGTAGAAATACATTTTATTTTATTACTTCACAGTAGAACGAGGGACTTTTGCATGATTTGCATACATTTTACTTTGTAAACAAATGCAAATTCAACGAAGCTATAACAAAATAGCAAAAAGGTAGGCTCTAAAATGAACTTGACAAACAACTTTTACAAAAAAACGTTTCATTTCTTTTGGCTTTAACAGTCAGTCGTCATCGAAGTACAAATCAGAAAAGTAGGGACTTACGTATTTCTAAGTCATGTACTGTTTTCACTTCAATGAGCACAACTCTACGATAACCTTTCAGCTCAAGTAACTTCTGCTAGTTAAATATTTATCATAATCAATGGAAACAAAAACTGCTGATATCAGAGAAGCACACACACACACAAACACACAATGACAGGACTTCCTGCTGCTAAGCAGCCGCTGCATTTCTGTCACTGCCCTTCCCATGACCGCTCCGATGTGGAGGAACGGATTTGCATGAAGCCTGTTCTCCCTTTAGGTGTCATTTGGCCGTATTTATGTTGTGTATCAAGTACTAAATTCACCTATTTTGAGGCTCAGCGAGGAAGACTCATCATGTATGTTTCTGGAAGAGGATTGTGACACATTGTGCAAGACTAACAGTAAAACTAATACTTCTCCTTTTTAGTGCTGAATTGTACAACTGTTTCAGACATGGTGTCCCTCACAGTGTCTCCACTTGGATGTCCATAGCATAGTGAAGCCTCCATATCTCAGCCCACTGCTGAATCTTCCAAATCTGTGTTGTCTATATCTTCTTCTGACTCTCCCTGTTGGCTGACGCTTTCTTCTTGACCGGACAGACAGGTAACGTCGTTCTGTTCGGCACTACCAGCACTTCCTGCTGGAACAACACAAAAAGGCATTTTCAGGATTTTAATAAAGTTGATTCTTTGTCAAACTGCAGACTAGAAAAGATACACAGGTCCATTGTATGGAAAAGTTTCATAACTGTTAGTTATTATTGTGAATGTATTAGAGGAAAGAGATCACAGCAGATTTTGCTCTATGGTTCTCACTGACCTGTGCTGGTTTCACCCTCTTTCTTCTCAGTGAGGAAAATTCGTTGCATCATCAGTTTCTTCACAGTGTGGCATGTGTACTTCAGCTCTGGACTGGAGTCTGCTTTTCCTGACATGTTAAAATGGACAGTAAGTAAAAGAAAGAAAGAAAGAAAGAAAGAAAGAAAGACCCTTGTGTACAACTGAAAAACACAAAAGTGAGTATATACAATGGGCTGACTGGAAAAAAATCCTATTTACTGATGAATACAAGTTTGAGAACAGGAGAGAGAATCATATCATAGTTTATCAAACCCACATGGTGATGGGAATATTCATGTGTAGGGGTGTTTTGCATACTGTGGAGTTAGACACCTGCACCGATTTGACTACACTCCGACTGAGAAGACACCTTAAAGCTTTGAAAGAACTCAACCCAAATGAACATTCATGGACGCGACTGAAGACTTTACAAACTGGGAGTTCATGACAGCTTGAATGCATGTTGTCATGAAAGCAAAAGGGGGACATACCAAATACTAAAATATTCTGATCTGATGAAAAAGAGTATTGCATTTGAAACAAATACAAAATTGTTGTTGGAGATGAGGATGCTGTTGGATCCTGCTTAACATGGAGAACTTTACCTTTGTGTGGCCCCTCCTCAAACAGCACGCAAGTTCCCAAAGCATCTTCGAAGAAGGAAAAACAGAAAGTAGGTTTTCAGTTCAATAATTTATTCATGATAGATTGTATTACAGGAGCTCATGGAGGGTCTATTGTCCGGTTCACATCTACTTTGACCAGTCACGCTGGTGTAAGTTATATATTTTCAACACAACAACCTGCTTTAAGAACAGGGGGCGGGAGGGGGGGTGCAATTTATTTAAAAAAGATGGCACACGCTAATTTAGCTCCACAAGCAGTCTCCATGCTCTTTCTTCCGAGATTCATTCTCACCTTCATATTCCCCTGCAAACACATACTGTCCAACCTGCATCATGGGCTTCTCGCTGTCAATATCCTGGAACACATGGACACAGTGAATGCTGCAGTGCAGTGACACACACACACACACACACCTGCATGGTGGTCAGGCTTCTTCTGTTTACTTCACCACCAAGTACCAACATTCAGAACTCACCAGTATCTTGCATGTGCCCCGACACTTGGACAGAAAGTCATTGTTGATTATACCCGAGAGCTCCACCACAACAAGCTGCTCCTAAACACGCCGCAAAGACACAAAACAACAGCGCACAGGTAACATGCTAATAACATACATGTAGTCTTTAATTTCTATTCATTTACAGTTAGTCTGTTAGCTAACATGTTAGCCCCATGAAGCTAACGACATGAACGCCAGCTGGCTGATGGTCCGTCGTACCTCCTCTTCCCATTCATCGTCCATGCTGAAGGTCCTGGAATAAACAGGAATGATCGCAATGAATGCAAACGCTCTTTTTCTTATAGTGTTTAATTAATATCCCATGCTTTCCTACAACAACATGTTCTTGACAACGTCCGCGAATGTACGGTGCCCGAGAGGGTTTTTTTTATTTCTTTGCTTTTTGTTGCCTGGCATGTTTTGAGTTCAGGCCATCGAGGGGCGCTGTTGCTCAGTTTTACTGGCGTGTTTTGCAGCGAAGTCATTTAATGTGTACTGGAAATGGGATGAATACCAATTCTCCTCCCTTCAATCCATCCACCTGTCTGTCTATGTGTTCATTCTACTTATGGCCGAGTATGATTGGATCCAAATATTGGCTACCTGTAGGCATACTCATCTACATCTAACATTAATGTTATTAATGTTCTCCTGCAGGAGGCCATAGCTGAGGTGATGAGATGAGATGAGATGAAATGAGACGATACACTTTATTGATCCCCAAGGGGAAATTCATCTGTCAGAGGCATAGCCAACAAAAACTAAAACAAGCACACACATCAGACGTATCCAAAACAACAAAAACAGCTACAGTCGCACAAGATATCTATCTATCTATCTATCTATCTATCTATCTATCTATCTATCTATCTATCTATCTATCTATCTATACAGACAGACATACAGACAGGATGCCAGGTGAGAAACACGAATAACAAATCATAATCAATGTGCATGAAAAAGGAAAAAAAAACACGCGCACACACAAACACCTGAGCGATGAGATGAGTTTTTCAGTTTTGCTTTGCTTTGGTATGCAGTTATTATACTGAAGTGAATTTAAAGGTAGGCAGGCCAGTGCCAGAACATCACACACTTCAAAGCAAAAAATCCAAGCTCGAACTCTGTCATTACAAAATTATTTCTAACCTTCAGGTAGTAAATAAAATGTAAAATAATTAAAAACTGAATCCGACAGACATAATAATTTATGAGCGAACAGTGTTTTGCAATTCATCAAAGAGGTTTTATGAGTTTTATGAAGGGGTGGGGGATATTTCAGTATTTAATTTGTTCATGCTGCTGAATTTTAGCCATCAATACACAATACACATATGTATGTATACAAATATGTATATTTTAAATTAAAGAAATTAAAGAAAAGTTTCTGGAGAACAAGATTTAAACCTCTTCTTCACCAAGAGGAGTGGTGAAATGTTCATTTATAATTCAGTCATCTCAATTTTGTTTTATATTTTTTAAGGCACATTATTCTATTATGTGTTTATTTGACATAAGTAAAAAGTTTGATACATCTAAAATCTAATACGTGTTTAATAGTCTTGATTAATTGATCTTTATAGGAAATATCTCTTTTTGCTTGCTACCCTTGACACGCAGGGTCAGAGATCAGGGTCAGCTGAGGGGCAGCACCCCCGGAGCTGGCTGGGATTCATCATCTCGCTCAGGACTCCTGGAGTGAGGATGGTTCTTCTCACTGCACCCTCCACCCGACTGGCCCCTCATAAAAAAACACACAACAGTTGTAACAAGTAAAAATAAAAATATGAAATACATGAAAAATATGATAAACAAGTGAAACGTTATTTGTCTAACTCTATGACGTCAACTGTCAGCTAACATCAAGTATCGCTTGTGCCTTTTACACACGTACGTCATTCAATAAATGTTACGGCACTTTGTTTGAGCACCCGCAGACAGCAGGTGTAAATATAGTGAAGGTGAAAATTTCAGTAATACCGAGCCCGTGTATCTTGTGGTATGACAAAGTGTATAAAATGGTGCTGGGACAGATACAGTACTGTCCTCAGATCTCAATGGAAAATGGAGGAAAATGGAGTCTTGGGAAGACGGGGGGGGGGGATTCATACGTAGATCTCTTAATGCTCCTAGTCTTTGAAATGTCAGCATTTCCTCCTGAATTTGATAATAACAGTAAACAGCAGACTGCCCATAAAGGACAAAGTATAAAAACATACATGTTTCCTCACCATTTACAGTAGATTTGCTTTGGAAGAAAATTACAGTTTTTCAGCTCCGTTGTACGGGTAAGGGAAGGAAATAACATTTAATATATTCATAGTTTTACAACATTTTTTTTAGCAGTAAAGGGACAATAGGAAAATAATTATTGTCTTCTCCCTAAACAACGTCCATCCAGGTGCCACAGTACAAGGCGGGTAACAGTTTAGTGGAGTCGCTCGGAGGCCGACAGTGTTTGCAGGCTGTAAATACCTGTATAAATGTAAAGCAGGTTGATGCTGAGCGAGCCTCACCCTTAGAGAGATAAAAAAAAAAAACACTGTGAATCAGAATCAGGCAAACCAAATTAAAGGGGGTGCAAATCCCCCATGTGCATTCTCCCTCCCCATTTCTGGCCTATCATCTATCTCTGGACCATGGTGGGGTTGTCATGTCGACCAGCCCACAAGTTACTATGACAACGGCTCAAGGGGAAGCACTTGCTAGGGAGGTTATTGCCTCCTTGGGGATGTAAGAAAGACAGGGGGAATGTGAGCAGAGACAAAGATAGAGAGACTTATAGACACAAAAAAAGGGCTTAAATGAAGGGAGAGGTCAAGTTGGAGTGTGTTACAATGAACGTGTGTTTGCGCGAGCATGGCTTGCTATAAAGGCCAGTTTACATTCATAATCATGCAGGCGAAGACGCAGTGTGTAAATCAGAGTTGCCCCATTGAAGCTTTGGATGCAGAAAGTTTACTCTCCCCTGGACAAGGCCTGAGTCTCCCCTGTACATGATGTATTACACTTCCTGTTCAGTGCCATACCCTGGGGCAGAAAGGGGCGGGGGCAAAGGGAGGGAGTGACATTAAGGACCCTCCAAGGTGTCAGATGGGTCCCCAGCTTCCCCCACATTTTGTCACATAAATGTCATAAAGACAAGTTTGGAGTTGGGGAGCTTTTGGCTCTCCTTCTGCCTGGGGGGTATCACAGTGGTTAATTGCCCCATTAGCACTGACAAGGTAAATTGGTGGAAGGGCTAACTATATATTACAGTGAAAACAACAACCCCTGGCATACACCTGAGGGCACGGAAAGCATGCTGTGTTTTACAGTGTGGCCTATGCATGTTTGAGCGTGTATGCAAGAGAAGGCGTGTGTGTGTGTGTAAATTGTAAATGTAAATGGATATTTCACTTGCACGGGAGCTTTCATATTGGAAACATATTATAATACTATATTTATCACTACGGAAATGAATTCGCAGTGTCAGTCAGGGAGAGCGTCTCCTCTCACATCGGTGTTTGAACTTCTCAAAACGTACATTTCAACCAATCACGAGAATGATTCTATTCTTTTCCACGAGGATAAAATCTGTAAAAATGGGACTTCACGTGAGGGCTGCTTTGCAAAAATTTTCTGTGTATATTCATTGTGACAAATGCACAGTATTATGACACATCCCTCACACACGAGCGTAGGCATCAAATGTGTGGGTGTTGTGTGTGCCCTACCTTTTCATCGCTTTAAGTGGGGCAAACAAAATGCAATTGCAAATTTAAATACAATTGGAAATTTACATCAATAGCAAGCGTTGCAAATAATATGAAGGATCAGTCCAACGCATCTTGTTGTTGCATCGCAGCAGCACTATAGTGTAAAATCATTTGTTTATGACGAAATGAAATTAGGCTACATAATTTGTTTAAAATCAAAGAAGTGCCAAATCTTTTTTAAGGGGATATTTTAAGGGGACATTTTAAGGGGATATTTCCCCCTTTAGCATCATATTTGTTTACAGGTTATTGTTTTATATGAATAAAAGAAGCACACATTTCATCTGTCATAAAAGCACCAGGTTATTGTACAGCACAACAGCAGATCCACATATTGCTTTAGCTTCAATTAAGGTATTAACATTTAATGTTTTAAGACACACACACACACACACACACACACACACACACACACACACACCTATGGACTAAAAAAATAATCCCACCATTCACCTATGGACTAAAAAAATAATCCCACCATTCACCTGTCATTGTCTTTTGCTCATAAAATTGTCACCTTCGAGCTGCAGTCATAACAATGACAGAAAACACGTAGTTTTCAAACTGATTTATGTTTGTGATAACCTGCATTCTTTGCTTGCTGACGTGTGCCACACAGACAGCCACGTTAAACGTTTTCAAATCGTAAAATAATTATTGGATGCTCTACAAACGCAGGCCAAACTATTTGGCACTGAATTCACTGGCCAGTGCATCAATTATTTACATATTTATAGTTGCACCAATGCAAGAACATAATCAAACCAAGCCAAGACAAACCAAAATCTAAACGTCAGTGCTCTGAAAGCCAACACAACGAAATATCATTAATATTCATGTGCTATTCCGATATGGCCTTGTAGTGTGGTTGTTTCACGCAACACTAAGCTGATAGTAACCTTACTGCAGTCAGTGCTATATGCCTTTTTACCTCCTGTGGTAATTCTATAATATTCCTTTATTGTCTTTCATAGGGACTTTTTGCTGTCATATTGTAGCCTTCCATCCATATCTAAATTTGTATTTATGCATTAAAAAAAATAAGGACGATGTCATCTTTGACAGTCAAAACCCACTAAAGTAAAAATATACTATTTGATCTTACAAATAAATGCAGTTTTAACCTTCTAAAATATGGACGATCGACAGATTGCACCTCCAGCGTGAAAATCACAATAGTATTATCATAACAATAGACCCGAGTGGCGAGGATGGGACGGCCGGATCAGAAAAACACACACACACACACACACACACAAAAAACCCCCCACTAAAGGTCTTCTGTGATGACAAACATAGAAATGGACACATCAATTTAGACTTGGATATTTCTTTTTGTTTTCCAAACTGAGAACATGAACCAGCAAACCAAAGCCCGACAACCCAGACCTGCAGCGTCAGTCCAAAAAACAATGAAGGGTGCAATATTCACATTGTTCATATTCAAGCACCTTTAAAGGAGACTTTTTTTTTCTTTTTGTTTCAAGTATTTGTTTTTAGAGCTCTTTGTTTGTGAGGATTTGTCTGCCGTGCGATTACAGGCTGTAACTTTTCAACAGAACAAGTGGGCTGTCACGCAGAGATTGAAACATTTCATGAGAGAAAAAATGCGATTTAAGTTGAGGACACAATGCCTACGACTGAGCGTCTGTGCTTTAGCCCAACAAACAAAATGTCAATATAATATTTACAAAAATATTCCTCCAGGGCCTCGTAGTAACAGTGGAATCTGTGTGAATCACGGTCATGGTGTCGCATATTTTCTGGCATCAGAATATTCCTTTAAAAAGATGATGTCATTAAATGTCTCTTTTTTAATCAATGGAGACTTTATGTTGACATTATTCTACTTTTAGTATTTGATTATGTCCTTTTGATATAACTCGATTTTTTGCGACATTGTTTTCACTTTGCCTTTTTTTTTTTTTTTTTTTTTTAGATCAGATGGGATTTGGCTTTTTCCATCTAAAATTGTTTTATCGGAATTTTCCTCCCACAATATTCTCATTTGTTATTAAAATCCAGCGTACATGTAATTTCTCGTACTTTTTTTTTTTTTTTTAAACATTTTTCTTCTTCCCCTTGTCTTCTCTATGCGTCCCCTGTAGCCTCTCCTCCTCCCTCCCTCCTCCCTCTTTCTCTTTCTCTCTCTCTCGCGGAATCCTATTGATCCAAACGGGCTAATTAGCGGTGTCTGCGCAATTACGCACATGCGCACTGGGCGTAATCTCAGCCATTTTTTGAAGGAAACTAATTAGCAGGAATAAAGAGCCAAGTGTTTTTCCCCCACAGTGATCAGAACTCATTCTACCTCTGGAGCTCGCACAAACCCCTCCGTCCCCCATCTTCTGTTTACTACAGCCTATATGTAGCTTTAATTACACTGTTGTTTGGTAACAACTTGGACCCCGCTGCTCTCTCTCCCTCTCCCCATTTTTCCTCCTGGCTCCGTAAAAACGCAGAGGATCATTCATAAGGAATGAGTGGGCTCTCTATACGATTGTTTTCTGGACTACTACACATTCAGCGTACGGAGCTTTGTACCAGAGCCGCTGCAGAAATGTAAGTCTGCCATTTGTTTACGATATTAAAGGGACCTGGGAGGAAGCAGCCCCGGCTAAAGGGAGGTGGAGGGGAGGGTGTTTGGTCAGTGCGGGCTGTAATTCGCAACAAATCGAGCTTTTGTTGATCTGCTTGTGCATTGAGTCACCTGTTACGGGATACTGAACGCGATCACTCTCGGTTTAACTGAATCGGAGTGTGGTACGGTGCGATCCACTGTAAACAAAGGCTGAAGTAGTCTGCTAGGCTGAATGTTGGTCAGTGGCTTGACAACACAGACAGACAGAGACGGGGAGTGAACTTCCAAGTCGCTGCCCGTCCGGTATTCTCAAACAGCCCTGCCTAGTGTTTTCCCGGAATAATGCAAAAAAAAAAAAAATACATGTTAGTGCTGTTACCTTGAGGCTCGTGCAGGTTGTGTGTGCTCCACTGGGTTCCTCGTGCGTTCAAAACAATATTTTGTCCATGTCCGGCTGTGTTTGTCCACGTCCTTAAATGACAAACAAAATACATTTTCCCTAAAAGTAAAGCCACACAACTCTTCTGTCTGTCTCTTTCTCTCTCTCCTTCACACCCCTGTCTCTCCTTTCTCTCTATTCCTAACATACACACGCGCCACACACACACACACACACACCACACACATACAGACACACACACACTCACACACACCAGCCTAAGATAGAGATTCACGTTGCACCTTTGGACATACTTTTTGCTGCAAAATCTGCAGTGTGCACACCCAGAATAACAAAGGTGTTCTTCTACATTCATATTTCCAAACAGTTCTAATTAATGCATGTCAAATTTCAGGTATCTCTTATGTGTGTACGTGTGTGTGCTTAATTGACATTATCAGCATCAGTTTGCAGTGAACAACAGGATGTGCACACATTAACACACACATAGACGTACACACACCCGTTGTTAAATGATGGTTTCCCGCACTTGTGATCGATAGAGAGCCAGGAATGTTTGTATAAATAGTTACATTGCCGATAGACCCAGGTTATTGATTGCAGTGTAAATGAAAATCTTTATCAGATTAGAGACTGTTCTCAGCTGCTGGCAGGCAGGCTCAGCCCCTCAGCACTATCCGGCGGGACAGTGGACAGCTGCAGTGGGCAAGGGTCTGTGGCCTGTGACATAAACACAGTACATTAAAGCACTATCAGAGTGCCGATATGAGCCATATATCTTTAAGGTGCAGAGAGGGGAGAGGGGGTGGCTACAGCACAGACAGAGGGAGAGTGTGTTTAAGGAGGAGAAAGGGGGGGGTTGGTTGGTTGGTTGAAGGAGAAGGTGAAAGGGTACATTAAGGTCTCTCCTTGATTAAAAAAGGTCAGTAATGAGATTGTGGGACACACACAGACTAAGAGAGATGTATCTGTCTCATCTGGCATCCATCTGTCAGTCAGAAACAGAAGAGGAGGAGAGGCCCGGTTCATTTTTTTTTTTTTTTTTTTTTTTTTCAAGGAAGTCTCTGTAATGATGCATGATTGTGCTTGTGATGCTCTTTTTTTTTTTTTTAAATCTGAATGATTAAGTTAAATATTTGTGCTCAGACTTGTACATATTTTTTTCTAAAGTCAAGTAAATACAGTCTAAAATATATAAAAGATATAGATTTT
The DNA here is from genome assembly GCA_023373845.1 of Nibea coibor. Lineage (NCBI taxonomy): Eukaryota > Metazoa > Chordata > Actinopteri > Sciaenidae > Nibea > Nibea coibor. The sequence goes on along the minus strand of CM041721.1, from coordinate 14,975,961 downwards.
TAAACTTTGCTTTCAAATGTTTATTTTTTTAAACATTATTGACTATAAATATTTAATACACATTTTGTGTTTATTACAAAAATTCTTTATTTTAAATTACATCATTGCTTTAGTGTTCCTGTGGAGGTCTGTATTTATATTGTGAAAGGCTTCCAGGCGGTGGACACAATATTCTACATACATACACAATGGGGAGAGGTCACAATGTAATACGCCGCACTGTAACACCACAAATTATTGCTTCAATAATCACCACCGATTTCAATCAACACCCATCTAAAATCCTGAGAGAAAATCTGAAAGATCCAAGTGTTTGCTGTATTTCGGCGTAGCCTGGATTACACAGGTGTTTATGATACTGTGTCCATCCCCTGTGTTCGCACCGTGTGTTACAAAATGGCTCGTGCTGAACAGAGAACCGTTTCTCCACATAATACGTCTGTACTAATGCACAACAAAAGATGTAGAGACAGATACACTTGCTTTTAAAAACTGTTCTTTTATCCGCTTTTATCTAAGTGTGGCAATTTAGTGAAAGCCCTTTAGCTCAGAAAGCGTTCAGTTCTTTATTTAATCCTATCCCCTGAGGAATATTATAGACCTCCTGCGTAGCCTTTACCCGCATTCCTCTACCTAGTTTAGCGCTCATGCTATTGATTTTCCCATTAAGGGCTAACGCTAACCCCTGAGTAACCAGCCTCTGTGTTGCGCACTGTGAAGGCAGTATTGAACAGATGCTATCCAGGGACTGTAATCAATGGCTTCCACTGTTATGCAATACTATTTACATGACTCATGTATTTCATTTTCTCTTCTTCCCCCCCCTTCACTTGTCTCCTGTCTCTATCTGTCCTGCTCTCTTCCTCGCTTTCTCTGTATCTGAAACACACAGGTGGGGTAGTAATGCGTGGCAGCTGTAGCCTCTGGTATGGACAGCGGTGAGGGAGGAGGAGGGGATGGAGGGGGAGGAGAGGAGAGAGATGCTGACCTCAGTCCCCAGGCTTTATCTCTTCCTCTCCTGACCCTGGCGGCCATTCCTGCGCAGGGGTCATCCTCTCATACCTCAGCCATGGCCCCTGCCAAAGAGCCCCTGACCCTGCCTCGGCAGCAGGAGGAGGAGGGCGCAGAGGGGTCCCAGGCTAGAGAAGAGACCCAGGGAGGTGAGCAGAAAGATGGAGGCCGACATTCACAGGAGAATGGAGCGTGTCAAAAGCAGGGGATGAAGGAAGACTTCGGGGAGGGATATTTGTCAAGGCAAAGGAAGGAAGAAGGGGAGGTGCATGTAGGTGTGGGAGCGGCGTCAGTTACAGGGGGCCTCCCAGCAGCCCTCAGCAGCAGAGGCGGAGAGGAGGAGAAGGAAGAGGAGGAGGCCATCTCAAACCAAAGCCAAACCAAATCCAAATGTTCTTTATTACCTCAACAGAGCCAGCACAGCTCTTCTTCCAGCACTGCAAAAGCCAGTGGCACACTCGACAGCAAAATAGCCGCCTCTCCAAAGCCCTCCCCCACTCCTTCCACCTCTCCAAAGCCCTCCCCTTTTCTTTCCACCTCTCCAAAGCACTTCACTTGTCCGTCCTCCTCTTCTGCCCTGCTGAGCGAGACAGAGGTAAAAGACATTAAGGGAGATCAGGGCTGGATTTCTGGGTTTCCTCAGAGCTTTAAATCCCAGCAGTCTACTCTGGCTTTTCCACTGGCAGGTACGGAGCCTGCCAGTACACCTGCTGAGGATGATGGGCCGGCAGGGGTTCCTCACTCTTCCATTTCCAATGGAGATGGTGCCAAAGCTCCAGAACCAAATGACAGCCAGCTAGACACAGAGGTGGATGAAGAGAGAGACAAAGAAGGAGAGCAGAAAGAAGCTGTCCTTAAAAACCTCAACCAAGACCTCTCTCCTAATTCACTGACTAGTCACATGACCATAATGCACTCACGCAATTCCTGCAAGACGCTGAAATGCCCCAAGTGTAACTGGCACTATAAGTCTCAGCATACACTGCAAGTCCACATGAAAGAGAAACATCCAGAGACGGGAGGCCAGTGTGTGTGTGGTGCCTCTGGGGGAAAGTGTGTTTGTGGTGGTGCAACACGAGATGTGTGCGGATACTGCAGTTCGGGGAAACCCCATCCGCGCTTGGCCCGTGGTGAAACCTACGCCTGTGGCTACAAACCATACCGCTGTGAGGTGTGTGATTATGCTACCTCATCGAAAGGCAACCTCAGCATACACATGCAGTCGGATAAACACCTTAATAACGTTCAAAATGGGGGACACTCCAATGGTCACATGCACACTTCTCATATTACCAACAATAGCAGCTCCTCCAACGGTCACACAGTGGATGAGCCTGCATACAAGCTCCCACTCTCTATTTCCACGCCTACTACCCAGCCCGCCAAGCTCACACCACCTGCACACTCTCACTCTCATGGTAAGCGGTGGCGGTGTGATGTGTGCGACTATGAGACCAGCATTGCCCGCAACCTGCGCATACACACCACCAGCGAGAAACACACACATAACATGCTACGGCTCCAGAGAGGTTACTATCTGTCTCACTGCAGGAGCCTTGCCCCACAGCTTAAACACCTACAAAACACAGGTGAGTAACACTTCCCATCTTTTATTGTAATCCAACATCAAAGTTAAGAAATGTGAGTTCTTACACGGTTTCTCTCTGTGTTTTAGGCGCCGAGCTCTCCCTGAACATGCGACTGACCAGTCAACAAGTTGCAGAACAGCCAGTCACCCTTGGGTCTACACTGACTCCTTCCCCTTCCCCTTCTCCCTCTCCCCCTCCAGCCTCATCTCTGTCCCCCACTGGACCCCTCTCCCAGGGCGTGTTTCAATGCCTTGTCTGCTCCTGCTTTTCGTCCGACAGCTTAGAGTCTGTGGAGCAGCACCTGAACGCCCCTCGTTCTCTGCCCCAGTCTGAGTGGTGCTCCCTGGTCGCCGGGGGCTGCCACTGCAGGCTGTGTGGCTACACGACCCCGCTGAGGGCTAACTTCTCCTTGCATTGCCAGACTGACAGACACCGCACCCGATACCAGCTTGCTGCTCACCTCCAGGAGGGTGGTGACAGGGGTCAGGAAGGGGCCGCCCTTATCGCTAAGGGCAACCCTATCCAGTTGCGGTGCAACCTGTGTGACTATGTGACCAGCAGTTTGGAGAAGCTACGAGGACATTCCCTCAGTTCCCACCACGAGGCCAGCGTCCGGGTTTACAGAGTCAGTACACTTTGAGTAATAACCCTTTCTCTTAGGACCTGCACGTAGCTTTAAAACAAACAAAAGAAAATTAGATTTTGTCCAACCATAATAATTTTCTTGCCTTTTCTCCTTTCTACCTCATTATTTTTAGTTCCTGCAGCAGTATGATGGTGAGGTTGATGGAGGTTCGTGGCTGTTCCATTGTCTCCTATGCAACCACTCCTCCTCTTCTAAACTCCAAGTCCTAAAACACAGTCAAACCCCAACCCATCAGCAGAGGGAAGGGCTACTACAGCTGCAGCCCATGGGTGGAGAGGAGCTGGCAGCCATTTTTACCATCAGGAAATGCCCTGACGGTGACACGGGTGAGAATATGAACTGTGTGGGTGTATTTGATTTCATGTTCATGACACAAGAGAGCAGACAGGCGGATTAAGATGAAAAGAGTGAGAAAATGAGTAATGGCTGTTGCTGTGATATTGATCAGGTAAATTGATTAGTCAATACACATCCTTGTTATATCCCCAATAACCCCTGACAAGAGCTAACTAGCACCTGCTAATCAATGGACCAATACAAATCCCCTGGACAAGAATGGGGGAGGTGGAAGCTGGTCATTAGTTTGCAGTCTATATAAGATAAAACACAGATTTAACATTGTCTGATTACCGGCGCAGCACCTAGAAAGAGTAGTTCAGTTCAACCAGTTCAGTTGTGAATTAAATGTATCCTGTGATTTGTCAATGTGCGGATTAAGACTTATCGAGGTGAACTGATGTGTTGTAAGTCCATATTACCTCGACTCCACCTCTGAGGAGAATCTAATGGAGAATCAATACTTAATCAATAGTGTATGGAGGCAAGCAAGAAGAATGAAGTGTGGTCCAAAGACATTGGTCTTTATGAAGGATGCTACCTAGAGAATAATATAAACTACAATTAGCCTGATGTTGTGAGAACATATTGTATGAAGCACAATGTTTGTATAACACAATTATTTGTCTTGTCCCCACACAGGAGAGCTCAGTGACGATATGGAAACTTCCAGTGAGATTACCACTGGTCCTTTGGACACAACCAAAGACACATGTAACTTGGGGGAGAAGCAAATTTCTGAGGAGATAGGTATGGCTGCTTGTACATGCAGAACAAACATTTGGTACAACATATTAGACTTAATAGATAGTAAATATCAATCTATTTACGTGTTCATATTTTTTTAAAACTTGAAGCAGAAACTAGAGGTGAGGAAAGAGAAAAGAGGGAGTCCTTGCCCCCAGCAAAGCGTCCATCCTCTGGATGTGAGGAAATGGAAAACTCCATCGCAACCAAACGCCCACGAATACACCAGCAAAATGAGAACCAGCAGGTGAGCAGTCTTTAATAAATAGTAATAATAATCCATGGTCTACATGAATATGAAATGTAATAATTGACACAGATCTAGATTAAAAGACCCAGCGGTCCCGCAAACACTTGCTCACTTCTCACTCTTTTCTTCCCCTCTCCACTCTTTTAGACTGTCCAGTGCCCTTTGTGCCAGGTTAAGCTCTCATACGTACACCTTCAACAGCACCTCACACACGTGCACAGTGTGGCACAGGATTGTGTTGACAAGCTCATCAGCACAGTAAGTGTATGCAAGTGTGTTATTTGTTGTATTTGCGTTCGTCAGGAAGCAAAAGAAAATGAGAAGGCAACGCGAGGGGGGGGGGGTGGGTGAGAGTGAAATGTAGGGAGACAATTCCATTAAGAAGGCACCAGAGAGAAAGGCAGCGCTTTTTTTTTTTAATGCATGTTTAAGTAGCTCCCCGCTATCATCTTTGATGCAGCCGTGCATTCTGTGTGTATGTGTATGTGCGTCTTTTAGAGTGGAAGAGAGAGGGTTTGACTGAGTGAGTGAGGGAAAAGCCAGTCTTTCTATAATGCATGTTTAAGTAGCCCTCTATTACCAGAAGTGCAGTCAAGCTAAAAAGGGGCCCCCATGCTTTTTACTGTGTCTCTCCAACTAACAAAGACTGGTCATCTATCCACATCACCATCCTCCATCTCCCTGGCCTGTATGCTAAGTGGCCTTTGTCTCTTGCGCTCTTCGCCTCCACTTGACTGACTGCTTTTCACCCTTTTCTCCCCTCTGCTGTCCCTTTCTCCCCCCTCAAGCTACTCCTATCATTCCTTTTCAGCCATCTCTGTCCCTGCCCCTCCCTTTCTGTCTCTCCCAAGCTCTCCCTCAATTTCTTATGCGTTACCCCTCCCTTGCTCACTCTCTCTCTCCGAAGCAGTTTTTTTTTGTTCATTGCCTTATATTTCCTCCCTCCCTCTCCCTGCTCCCTCTCTTTTTCATATTCTACAACCCTTACCGCCCCCACCCATCCTACCCCCCCACCACCATCGTCCTCCCTCCTTCCCCTCCTACCCCTCCCTCACTCTCTCTGATAGTAATTGAGGTTCATTAATTCAGACTGAGGTGATGATGGCCATTATGTACCTTGCTTTCCAATTACGCTCTCTAGATTAAGCCTGACCTTCAGTTTTCTCTGCAGTGTGTATGTATGTGTGCGTGTGTGTCTGTGTGTGTGAGTGGTTGTTCTTCTCTTTCTCTCTTATGAAGCTGTTATGCAGAGAAAACTCTTGTCATGTAAATCTCATTTTTAGCTGTCCGTCCTTTCCTTAGGGTAGCTAGCTGTTCGCATAGACACAGTATTTGCTCTCAGTGCTCGAAGCTGTGCAGTTGGAGGTTTTCTGTATGAAGAATGATTTTAAATAAATTCATTATTCAGCTCAGTAAAGTTTTATTAAACCCTTGGGGCATGTTGGAGGGTGTCGTAGGAGCTGAAGGGCAGACCCACATATCTCACCCACATACACTTATTAGAAAATTGATGTGCCTTCCTGTCTATACTGCCGTGCAGGCAGGTGCAAGATGTAACGATACACTTACAGATTCACATTTTAATGTTTTATGATATTAGGACTGGGTGTGCAAGCACTACATGTTTATTCATCTTGATATCTGCTTGCTATTAGACTATACAATTAAACATGTTTTATTCATAATATTGGATTAAGAAAATATGGTAAGATACCATATTTCTTTTAGTCTGAATAGGTAAAACAATACTGAGTGTAATGACAAAGCGTCACCTTTTTCCCCCCCTCCAGGTCACACTATCCATGGAACAACCACAGCCTCAGCTGCAGACGGAACCGCAGACAGAGTTGCACACAGATGATTCTCAAAAAAATAAAAACACCAAGAATAAAAATGCAGATTGTTCCCGTACTGCTGATTCCACTGCCTCAGCTGACTTACAAAAAAACAAAGGTTGGTATAAAATGCATGATAAAAGTGACCACAATTTAGAATTTATTTTAAAAAATCACAAATACCAAACCATTTGATAGTCATTTGTTCAAAACACATTAACCTGTTGGCCGGATTGTAAAATAATTACCAAAACAGAGTGACAATTTTTATGCACTTTGCAGGCATTTCACTGGAAAACACGGAGAGAGATGTAGCCGCACCCAAAGATGTCACAGCTCTGCTCACCCCACCCCTAGAAGACAACACCACTCACCCTTCCAATGGCAGACTGGCTCCTCAGTCCCCGATTCAGATCCCCCCATCTTCTCCGCCTACCTCCCCACCCAGCGATCCCCCTCCCCTCTCTGATCGCCATGGTTACCGGTTCCGTTGCAGCAGGTGCAGCCTGGCGTTCCCTACTCAGGAGAAGCTCCAGCTGCACTGGCAGTACCATGCCATGAGGGCGGCGACAGAGTGTCCCCTCTGTTCTAGACAATGCCGCAGTCAGGAGGCCCTGCAGAGACACATGCAGAACACACACTCACAGCTGGACAACCCGCAGGGGCAGATTCCACCATTATCACCCCACACCGCGCAATACCTTGAGCAGAACAAGAGTTCAGTTCAACAAGATTTTAGTTTATCACCTCAAGTGGGCCAAGAAGCAGGAGAGGGTGAAGATGAAGAGGTAGAAGAAGATGCTCTAGACATGGAGGGAAAGGAGGAACAAAAAGAGGAAGTAGTTCAATTTAAAGAAAAGGATGTGGCTGGTGAGGCTGATGGAGGCGAGGATGATTTAGCTGAGCCAGAGAAAGGGCCACATGAGGAGATTATATCAGAAACTAGTTCTTGCTCCCTTGTTAAGAAGAGCTCTAACCCTACAATGGACCGCTACCTGGATCCAACCAGGCCCTATAAATGCACCATATGCTCTGAATCTTTTACCCAGAAAACCATTCTTCTAGTCCACTATAACTCTGTCTCCCATCTCCACCGGGCCAGACGAGCCTTGCAGGACTCTGGTACAGGTGTTGCTACCCCCGAGACTCCCCGTGGTCCAGATCCTAGGCCCTATCGCTGCCGATTGTGCGGAGTCGGCTATAGCCAGAGCTCCACACTGGACATACATCTTCGCTCCGTCCTTCATCAGACTAGAGCTCGTGCTGCCCAGAACTCAGCTCCACAGACCTCAACATCTAGTGTAGCTGCTCCAGTGTCAGTCTCTACTACTGCTGCTACTCAGGCTGCTACCACCAGAGAAGAAACTTCCAAGAGTTTCACCAAGAGGCTAGATGTAAACTCTTCGACCTCTTCACTATTAAACTTAGCAGCCGAGGCCCAGCCAGCCTTCTCTAACCCAACCGACAGCCAGCAGACTAAAAAGAGAGTGGCAGAACTTCTAGCATCAAGAAACCAGTTAATGCTAATACAACAGCAACAGTTAGCCCAGGTTCAGGCACAGGCCCAAGCTCAGTTACAACAACACACAGCTCTGCTCCAGTCCCAATTGATACAGCACCTTCCGTTAGGGCCTGAGAATCTCCTTAAACAACACTTCACCCTGACTCCAGACAACTTGCTCTCTTTGCAACAGCAACTTCTTCTGCCCTTTTACCTGACAGGAGACATGACGTTTAACCCAGAGTTAGCAGTTAGAAGCCCAGAGCTGAGCCAGTCAGTATCTGCCAACTCCATCCCAAAAGAACAGGTTAAGCCAGAACCTAAAAGGGAAATTCAGCCCCAAATAGATGAGAAACAAACACAGAGACAAAGTTCAAACCCAGCTATTTGCCAACCAAAGGATCAGGTGCAGTCTGAAGCCATGGTTGAAGCAGGTTGCAGTGGATCCACCACCACCCATACAGAAAGAGAACAGAGCCAGTCTAGTCTTGAGAAAGAAAACGAAGAAATGCTTGTTCCTACTATTAAAAATGAGAGTCAGAAGGAGGAAACAGATTCTTGCTCATTTAATCTTCTTGGATTGCAGTGTCCTCCTCCCAGAGTGCCCTATGCTGCTGTGAATGGGGAGCCTCTTAGAGCCCTGCTGCAGAGTTATGGCTATGAGTTGGCACTGCAGTATATACAAAGTAGGCACAGACACCAGCAGCAGATATCAACTCATATGATAATGGGTAAACAGTGCTCTGATATCAGCAAGATGGAGGAGGAAAGAAATGCGTTTACTGGACTGAAGGATGGAATGGTGGAAGGCTGTAAGAAAAACAAAGAAAGCAATGAAGAGATAGAAGAGCAAAAAGAGGACAAAGATGAGGAATTAGCAAACACAGGCAAAGGATGCTGTGGCCGAGGAGAAAAGTGTAGAGACTGTGGAAAGTTTTTTTCAGACGCCTTGATTTTAAAAAGCCACAAGGAGTACATACACAGGATGCTGTTTCCCACTGCTGCACTGGAGAGGTTTTCTAGAGAATACAGGCTGCAGTATGACCAGATGTACCCCCTCACACAGCCTAAATCTGTGGAGAATTCAACTGCTTGCCCCCAAGCTGCAGCCCCAGCCCAAGCCCCAGCCCCAGCCCCAGCCCCATCTTCAGAATCAGAACTAGCACCAGAACCAATTAAGCCTCAAGTTAAAGCCCTTGCACCCTCACCTGTACCTCCAGTTTCAGACTCTGTAACCAAAACATGCACTCCAGCTACAGACTTAACACCAACTGCTCCTACACCTTCGTCTCCATTTCCTTCTCAACCTCAAGATTTTTCACAAGAACCACCTATCCCAAGCACATCTGCTACAGCTACTTCACAAACCACATCCCCAGCTAAGTCCTTACCTCTCTCCTTACCTAAAATACCTATGCTTCCTCTTTCCTTACCCCAGCTTCCTATACCCCCTCTGACTTTGCCTAAGCTTCCCATACCTCCTATTCCTTTTCCTATGGAGCTACCCCTCCTCTCTCCAGTTGTGATGCAGTCTGTGGCTCTCCAGTCTCAACCTTGGTTAGACTCGAGTGTGAACCCTGAACTGGCAAAACTTTACCAATCTCAACTCAATCCAGCACTGCTAGGGCAACAGCCACAGCTTAGTCCAGCTTTGCTAGCCCAGCAACCCCAGCTTAGCCCAGCTTTGCAAGGTCAGCCTCCACAGCTTAATCCTACACTGGGTCAACCATCTCAACCTAGCCCCATCCAAACAGGACAACAACCCCAAGTCAGCCCAACAATACTTGAACAACAGGGTAAAAGAACCCGAACACGAATTTCTGAGGAGCAATTGACTGTACTGAGGAAACATTTTGATATTAACAGCCTCCCCAGTGATGAAGAGATCAACAAGATGTCTGCTCTGTCTGGTCTGCCCCATAAAGTCATTAAACACTGGTTCCGTAACACCCTATTTAAAGAGCGCCAGCGAGATAAGGATTCCCCTTACAATTTTAATAACCCTCCAACCACAGCCCTAGAGGAGTCCAGAGAGGAAGTAGCACAAAACCAGCCAATGACTCTTTCCCCATGTTCTCTGTCTCCGGGCCTTCCAGCCAACACATCCTCACAACCCCAGACAACAGACCTGCAGAGAGGAGAGCCCCATAGGGGCAGACGCTCTTCCCGAACCCGCTTCACGGAGCAACAGCTTGAGACCCTACAGGGGGTGTTTGAGGCCACCCCCTACCCCAGAGAGGAAGAATATGACAGGATGTCTGCGCTGTTGTCTCTCCCTAACAGAGTCATTGTTGTATGGTTCCAAAATGCTAGACAGAGAGCCCGCAAAAATCAAGACAGGGGGGCAGATGATGGATTAGAGGGGAAGAGCCAGCTCGATAACATTAACAGACAGAAAAATGGCCGCTACAAGAATGATGATGAAAATGAGGAGAACAGTGGTGGTGATGAAGGGCAAAATGAATCTCAGAATGAAAACTCCATGGATCTGACCTATGAGTATTACACAAACCCTGAATCACCTATCCCTGATTCTTCCTCTCACTGCACAGAAAGTGAGCATCCAACAGTCAAAGGTGAGCCAACGTCTGTTACTAGGAAACAAGAAGATAAAACAATCTCTTCTGTGGCTAGCAAGAGCCCAGCTCTTACTCAAACTCAAAATGGAATTTCAGAAACAGGGATCCAGCATAAGGAAATTGTTCAGGCCTTGAAAACAGGGTCCCCTCCACAACCTGAGCCCAGTGTGCCAGAAAATACTCAAGAAAGACCTCAGCCCCGCTCTTCCTCCTCTTCACAAAAATCTGTACCCACCATCCCGCCCATGGCTCATTCCAGCCAAGGGCATCATTACAGCTCTTCTTCTGATCAAGCTGTTGAAAGGTCTGCTGATATATCACCTAGCCTCCCTGCTGCTCCAGAGTCTGAAACAAGCCACACTCCACTTCCGGATGTCACATCTGGCCAGTCCACTGAAACCCAGCCAAAAAGCCAGCTCCAAACCCAGGCTCAGTTCCAGTGCAGTCTTTGTCCAATGTCCTTGCCATCATTCCAGCTTTGGCAAGAGCATCAGACCAGACATCTCCTGGCAGCTCAGTCCCAGGTCCAATTTCTCCACTCTGGCTTTACAGACCGAACCATGCCTTACATGATGCTCCACCCCAACCACACCCTGATGGCCAGCCAAATGCTTTCAGGAGCAATGTCCCAGATGCACCCTAACCACACACATCCCATGATTTCACATTTAAACAGCATACAAATTAAGAACACGCTCTCTGATCACTCTAATACGCTCACCGGCCTCTCACAGAGTTCTCTGACACCTATGAAGCAGAATTCAAAGCTCATGTCAGAGACTAGTTTTGAAGGCCAAAGGAGCAGTAGAGAAGTTGAGGAAGAGCACCGAAGAGATAAGCGTCAGAGAACTACCATCACCCCAGAACAGCTGGAAGTCTTGTATCAGCGCTATAGCTTGGACTCTAACCCTACCAGAGGAGTCCTGGAAAGCATTGCAAGAGATGTAGGCCTCACAAGACGTGTGGTTCAGGTACTTGTATTTATTGTTTTTGAATATGTGTGAATGTTATGTTTGACTTGACTTTTGTCTATCTGGAATTTAAAAATGTACTGGTCTTTCCTTCACAGGTTTGGTTTCAGAATACACGAGCCAGAGAGAGAAAAGGACAGTTCCGGTCAATGGGGCCAGGATCCAGTTTCACCTTGGGTTTCAACCACTTGCGCTGCCCTTTCTGCAGGGCTCTGTTCAAAGTAAAGAGTGCTCTGGATGCGCATATGAGGTCCCGCCACTGGGCCGAGGCTGAAAGAGCTGGCTACAACTTATCAATGAGTAATGGATCCAATGGGCAGATTGGGATGTCTGTGTCATCTGTCATGGACAGGCCAGGCCCATCTATCTCCTCCAACCTTATCCCAAACCATGGCTATGTCATCAGCAACAAAGAGTTAACTGTGAAGCCACCTGTGACGTCTTTGTCTTCGACCACTGATCTGAACAATGCAGAGGAAGATGATGACTATGATGAAGATGATGAGGAGTACCCATGTGAGGAGGGCTCCAGTGTGGCTGACCAGGCTTCTCCTAGTCCTGAGGGATCTGGGGGTCCGAGCGCAGATTGGGGTGAAACACAAACTCTGCAACAGCATCACCATCAGCAGCAGCGCCAAAGGACACAGATGAGCCACTTCCAGATACTTCAGCTCAGAGACTTCTACAGGACCCACCGTACTCCCAACCGACATGAGTGTGAGGCACTGGGCCAAGAGTTGGGACTGCCTCACCGTGTGGTGCAGGTACATTTTTGAAATATTCATAAATTCTAAAATAATAAAATGCAATAAATAGTAGATATAAGATGAGCACTTAAGTATTTTAAAGGTAATATTTAATATTTATGCATACAACTTTTTGCAGGTGTGGTTCCAGAATGCCAGAGCCAAGGAGAAGAGGGCCAGGAGCCTGAGCTCTGACTCTGCAGAGAGGGAGCAGGCCGAGCTGTCCGCAGGAGGGGAGAGAGACAGAGCTTAGAGAGGCAGACTACGGTCCCTTTGCTTCTTTTTACTACATTATCCCCAAAACCTCTTCTGCACCTGCTGTTGACCTCTAAACAATATACCCTGTCCACTTTGCTGCCAAACCTGTAACCTGAACACCCCAAAGATGCAGAGCCACAGTGGCCCAAAGACAAACTCTCTGAAAGTTGGAGAGAGCCCAAACCACGTCCTCCTTACCACAGCTTTCCTCTTTTCGTATTCTTCTTAAACTCTCTTTCCTGGTCTGTACTTTCTTGTTGAAAAGAGCTTCTCTCCCTGTTCCGTCAGACAGACTACAACCAAACACCACCTTGATAAAACCAACCAGATGCCACAGAGGCCAAAGAGCATTCTCCAAGTATGTGACCTCACTGCCCAGCTAGACCTGCAGTCTACCTCTCAGTCTGCATGACAGACTCACAGTGGGCCCTCCACCAGACAGTGCTAGATGACTAGCTGTGTAGCATGTAGTGCCAGTCTGTGGGAGACTGGAAAAGAAATTGTCAAAGAGATTTTAGTGTAAATAGAGAGCTCCAAAAGATAAACTTGAAGAAAAACAAAGCAGTTAACAGTGGAAGAAGATGATGGAGAAAAAAAAACAAAAAAAACCCAACAAAAAACGGAAAAATATCCTTGAAAGAGACGGAGGTATTCGCATAGAGCTTTTGTAAAGACTGACTCAGATTCCAAAGCTCGTAACCAAAATTTTACATGTCTGTGGATTTAGTTTCAACATGTTTGTTTTCAATAACAAACTGCAGAGCTGACGTCTGTACCGTGAATGGGTGAGATCTGCAGCTGGCATAGGTAAGCCAATAGTACCAATGGACTGATACGGTGCTTGAATGCAGCTTCACCCTCCACAAGCCAATGATGAGTCTTCTGTTGTACATGTACACCTTCTATGTTCCTTTAGTGGATAACAGCCCAAATAGCACAGAACGTAAAGGCCAGTTTGTCCTGTCTGGGCAAACTATTTTTATAGCACTCAACCACTATACTGTATATGAAAACTTTAACCAAACTCAAATTTACATTGTGTGTGTTTAGTAATAGTTTCTTAATATAAATCTTATGGATTGAGATAAACTGTCTTGCTTCGATATAATAGTGTCATGATTATGAAAAAGATTATGACAGCTTTGATATGTTCAGGCAAAGTGACTTACTGCCTTTCCGTTCTATTTGAATATACCAATGGCTGACCAATGTTATGTGATTAATGTAAAGCTTTCTATGCTCAGGTCAACAGCTCAACATGGCTCTGCTTCAAATGTGATCTTAATACTGGGCTTTTCTGTTTTTAAAACAGAAGAGTCATGGTTTGATCTCGGACTAAGTATTAAAAGATATCTACAAAAAACATCTCTGTATTTCAAAGATCTGAGCTTTTCACCTCTGAGTAATAGATTGTTACAAAAAACCTTATTGAAACTAAAGTGTTTAATAGTGTGAGGGGTAAATGTACAGTATTTAGCTTTTGTATGGTTGACTCAAGACTTCATTGGATGATTGAGACATAGCTTCCTTTTCCACTTACAGATAGGGAGCTACTGCGCAAAGCTGAGAAAAACTTTGGATGTTATTGATGTTATTTTTGTACACTTAATTTATTTTCCCTCTTTCTCCTTCCCTACCCACGTTCCTCTTTTTCTCTCTACCTTGTTCATTTGCAACCAGTCCTTATTCTAACTGTAATAATGATAATATAACAATAATAGCTAAACAATAATTAATGCTTTAAGACAAAAATCCAAAGACGTGATAATACTTTAACCATATGACCTACAAAAATAAGCGCTACTGTTTACTTGACGATGTATTACTGTTTTTAAAGAAGGAAGGAGTCCCTATATCTAAGCTACTGTTTTCTGCCTCTCATAAGCACACTGGAGACTGTAACCAAAACCCCAAACTAGAGCCATGGCAGTCTGTAATATAGCGGTTAAAGAGTTTTACTTCTCTTGAGAAATGTTGCAGTTTATTTTTCTTTCTTTTTTTACCATAGTGTTGAACTTCAGCCCTTAAGGATGTCCAGTTTGCTGCTAATGTACTGTAGTTTCTAACGATACTGTAGAAAGATGCATGCTCTGATCGCTTTACCACTAGGCTTTAATGACTACAAACTGTAATGATACCTGTGATGCTGTTGATAAACTGCTCCTCTGTTATTCTGTTGAAAACAAATGGATGTGGGGCTCAATTCCATCAGGTTTGTTTTTCAGTATCCTATTAATTACCCTTTCTCAGACGATTAAAAAAAATGGCTTTCGTAATACCAGAAATATTTTTTCAAGCTTCCAGTTTCAGAGAAACCTGCCTGGGGCATTAACTTCTCAAAATGTATGGAGATACTGCATAGCTATTTGAAGGAGTTCAGCCCCAAACCTTCCACTGGTTTGTTGTCAGTCTTTCTGTGTTGCAATGTCTAGTCCATTTGTCCAGCTAAAACAGCTTTGCTGAACTCAGACTTACATTACAGCCGACTTTCCAAAGGATGTGGACTGACTAACTCTGTCATGTTTTGTTCTTAAACTAACCAATGTTTACGACAATACCAATGAGCTTTCTTCTGTACAGAAATGTGCATTCCAAATACCACAAAGGCAGTTTTTTTGTATACTGATTATTTTAAATTTCATTTCTCTCGTATTCTCTTGATCTTAGTGACTGTAAGATGTACATATTGGGGTTCTCTATGGTGAAGGGACTCTGTTATCCTTACTGTAGGTAAAACTATTCTTTTCATTTTTTTCTGGATATGTTGTTGCCATAGTGATGACCAAAAAGATACCTGTGATGTGCACCTGTCCTTATGTCCTGCTCCAGTGGTTTAGTGTGTCTCTATACTCTCCCTCCCCCAGTTCTCCCTTACTGGTGTGTGTTTCTCTTCCTTTCCCTTCCCATACTCCACTGAGCTAAATAAAGTCTGCTTTGGTGCATGCTCTGGTCTCATCCCTTTGGTCTAACCGAGAGAAGCCATTTTGTGAATGTTGTGGTATGCGAGGTTGCGTGCATGTTGTACGTGGTTCATATTCCAGGTTAGATGTTTGGTAGTGGTGTGTTTGGCTCAAAGGCTTTTGATATGCAACCGTGTATGTGTGTGTGTGTGTAACACGGTAGTGTGTGGAAGGCGTTTGGTGAATGGAGCCATGACCTCTGGGGTCACTTCATTAATTACATCTGTGACATTCAGCCAGATGAGTTTCCTTTGTGACTAAATGATATGATGAATATTAACGACCTCGGATGAATTACACTGCTGCTTCTGCTGCTGCTCCTGATGATAATGTGTTTTACGACTCTGGGAGAGAGGGGAGGAAAATTGCACACTACAGCACATTTAGGACACGCAGATTTTCATATGCAACATTTCAAAGACCACAGCGTAGCTTGGTAGAGCAGATTTTTATTGTTTTGTTCTTTCGTTGAGTAAAACTTTCCAGTGGTTGATGAGACAACTTGCCAGAGAGGGGTGGGGAGAAAAAAAAAACTACAATACAAAAAAATATGTTCAGTCAGAGTCTCAGACACAAACTGCTACTTGTGATCTCACAGCAAGCAATTCATTTAACCGTTGCACATAAACGCCACAACAGAGGAAACGCACCTCTGATTGGGGTTGCAGGGAACGGACAAACAGATACGAGGAGAGAACAATAGCAAAGTAAACACAGAAGAGGGCTTGGTATAGCTTTGTAGCTGATGATAGCCATCTTAGAAAGTCATCCTGATAAAGTGATCCCCCACCATTTCTCCTTCTCCCTGTCCTCCCCCTCTTAATCAAATGAGTACTGTGCAGCTGGTGGGGTTGCGGCAAAAGGGGGTACGAGTGTGTGTGCAGAGGGAGGTGGTGGTGGTGGGGGGGCTTTGAGGGATGGCGTGAAATTATTGCCTGCTGGTGTATATGTGTCGCTGGGGGTAGTAGGGTAGAGTAGGGGGTTGGGCTGGGGCTGGGTGGGGGGGGTGTAATGTCATTGCCTGCTGGTGTATCTGTAGTGGAGGCTCATTTAGATTTAGATTGGTTATGTGAGGAGAGAGCTGAAAGGCCAGCTCATGTTTATGCATGAATCTCAAAGCATGCTGCCGTGGTGGAGCCCTGAGTTAAAGAGACAGAGCTGAAATACATTCGCACATTTAGACACAGCTCTGCTTCTTTGGATAAAGCTTCAGTCGAAGGGACGCGTTATCGGTGCTATCCGATACGTTTCAATCAGCGCGTGCACGTATGGGCCTGTTTGCGGCATTGTGTGTACACAGCTGGATTACAATTCCAAATGATTATCGCGCAGCTTCTTTTAATCTAAGAATCATGATCTAATTTTATTTTTAAAGATATAAACATCATTACCCACAAGCCCGGCTGCGTCCCCGAAGATTGCTTTGGTATCGTCTATAGCTGATGCAGCGCTACACACAATACTTGGGTGCTTCCCACATAACACTCACTCACACACCGAGAGTAATCAGTAAATGTCTTTGAAGGAGAGTTTGTTCAGCACTTCATCAGGTATAAAGTGGTTTTTATTTGGAAATGTGGTCCCTATCCATCTTTTAAATGACTTTTTAATGGTCGTCACACCATCCTAATCAATCATGTGGCAGAGCTAGCCTGCAAGCGCAAATACACTCTATTTATAATTCCTACATTCTGCCGCAAAAACTGACACTTTGTGCCTTCCTTGTACTGTAAGCCAACAGAAAAAATGAGTGAAATTGTCTCACTGCTTTTGTGGAACCATTAGAAAAGACTTCCTCTACCGATCACCAACATCCCTGTTATGAGGCACCCCGTGTAATCTGTCTTTATATTATATCAGCACTCTGCAGACCTCTGTAGAAAGAGTGGATGCTATATCGGTTGTCATTCTTTGGTGTCTCTACATTCAGGCCCACACTTTTTTTTTGTGACCCCCCCCCCATCACCATCCCCCACCCACGCTGGGACCCCCCCATCCCTCTTTTCGACCCCCCTTCAGTACTTTACATCTATAATGAGATACAAATACGCATCAGCAGGACAGTGTCTACGCCACGCGTCACTGTGTGAATATTACTCACACTTATTAGCTGGATTATGTTAATCTTTACACTCTCTGCTCACAGACAACAGACTCCCCATGATATGGGGGTGGTCACGGCAGTAAGCGTGTGTTGTCGCGTGTCTCTCCGTGTGTGTGTACGCGTATACGGCTGTGTGTGTGTGTGTTAGAGTGATTGCCATGTTGTCAAACTGATCTGCATGTGAAAGGGAGGACTAATTACATCACTTATGCAAATCAGAAATGCACGTATGCACCCACGTACATACACACCACTGACAGCTTACTGCCGAGGTCAAAAAGACAGTGGGAGCTATCCTCTTACTGACTAACGTGGGGTGGCATCACCACCTGTCAGAGATAGACATGTCTTGACACAATACAGAGAAGTCACAATGGATGTTTTGATACGCTGCTTCAGATAAATTAGAGAAAAGAGTGGATGGGTCAAACTCACAGTAGACTAAAGCACTTAGACTGTTATTGGAAAATGTCCGCCTGCATATCAACTGATTAGTCTTTTTTTTCAGACTGAAACATTGATAGTATCCCTGTTGGAATGATTGATTGAGTCTGACACATTTTAATTACGCCCAAATTAAATGAATCGGCTGGCGGACTATAAAACATTGCTGTTTAATAACGAGTCCCTCCGTTTGCCTTTTTTTCCCTCCCTTCCTTCATCCAATCCCATTTTGGCTGCCCGCACCAAATAACCTCTCTCCATTTAATGATATGCAAATGAATTTTCATGAACCCCATGATCCCATGCGATGATTAAACTGAGATGACATTAGCTGCCATGCTGCTGCCACTGTCAGTGTTTCTGTCTGCCTCCTTTCTCTGTGCCTATCTCTACCATCTTTCTTCGTCTCCACGACAACGGCCAACTGGTGATATTAAGGGGTTCATTGTCACCATTCCCATATGAATTTGTTTTGTGGGAGATGACATTCTGCGTATCCAGGGTTATTTCCGAGAAGTTCTTCCAACGTCAACAGATATGGAGCGACAGAGCGCAAAATCTTGGTTCCCGCACCACATGTGGTAGTGCTGCACAGGAGACACACATGTTACAACAATATACAGACATTGTAATGCAAGAGCATCATATAGACGATTTTGGTAACCTTCCACATTTCTTCGTTTCCCACTTCCAGTGCTCCCCTCCCACCGTTCCGTTTCAGTCTGGATCCAGCTCCACCTCTGCTGTCGTTTATTGTACTCCATTTGCATAATGAAGCCCAGGCTTAATTAAGATCCCACTGGAGTCTGGAGCCAAGGATGAAGGAAAGAAGGACGAGGAGGAGGGGAGGGGGGATCCAGCGTTCCTTAGCTTATCCGCACGTGTCCAAATAGGAGGCACAATTTAAGGGGGAGAAAAGCGTTGACGAGCGATTAAATCGCTAATTATGATCGGCTGTTAGAATTAGTGTGTGGCTGTTAATTAGCTGCAGATGAGATGCCCAGACAGTTGCCCGCCCCTGACGACTGCAGCACCCTCCCTGACTGGCAATAGAGAAACACAGCTTGACACCCTGGAGATGATGCCAACACATCCCTCCCTTTGACACACACAACAGTCTGAGGGGATATCCCTTTAAGAACATCCCAGGTGTGCATGTGCAGGAAAGAGGCTCTTCATCATCCTTGTCCACCCACTCCCACTGTTCTTCGTTAAGCACAAAATTCCCTGTTATTTTTCTTCTTCCATATCCTTTATTCATTTTGCTCATTATTCCTCTTCTCTTCCGCTCCACGTTGGAATGATACGATCCCTTGTCTTAGTTCTTTGTACTGGGCAGCAGCTTCTTTCCAGTGCAGCAGTTGGCACTGAGTAGAGTTGGCACTGAGGAAATGATTTTTGTACCACAGTGCCACCACAGTTGCATTTGTGGCTCTGGTTCCGACCTTCTGCTACTACTTTGTGTTCGCGTTAACTACGCTTTTGTACAGCTTCTGGTGGCGCCCATGAATGCCTCCCAGTTTGCGTCTGGCATGGTGCCATCTCTGTTTCTGGTTTCTCCCTTGAGGGGATGCCATCGCCAAAACATTTAAGACATCCGAAATGTTCTGCTCACCGTATGGAGGTTTCTGTTCGCAAATCTGTGTGTTATGTTGGCTTGGCAGCGTGCCATCTTTCTCCCTGAAAAGATGCCATCACAGAATCGCTGGCAACCGTTGCCTGGGCACCTCTTTTTGGCTTTGTCCAAGCAAACAAACGGTGATTAGCGGCAAATCCTCAGAGGTGAGTCTCCTTGTCTTTGACTAAGACGGTTCTCCGCCGACCGCTTCAGTTATGCCATGACTGCAGGCTGGCATGGTGCCCGCAAGCTGGCACGCCGTCGCTGGCACAGAGAGAAAGAAAAGTCAGAAAACGGATAGAACGCAGGATTTTCCACCGTCGTTTTTCTTCACGTGATCAATGGTCATCACTGATCTACATCCTATAATTTCATAGCATCACCCATTTCTGTAAACATTTTTCTACGCTTCCTTTAATTAATCTACATCTGAGTCATCCTTCTGTCTGCTGGCATCTTGCTTACTTCCATGCTCTGCTGTCCTCTGATATTTTCTGTGTCTTCCTCTCCTCTGCCCGTTCTGATGTTTGTTTCGCCCCATTGTTCCTGTGCCAAGGTGGCACCATGGTAGTAGTATGGAGGTCTGTTTCGCTTCCTCTTCCATTCTTATTCTCCTCGCCCCTTCGCCCATGCCCATGCCCGCCCCCGCTCAAGTCCTGACTGGATGGCACTGTGCCAACCTGCCACCGCCATCGCTCTCATTTGTAGCTCATCCCTCCGTTGCCCTTCCCCCTGTCTCTATATTTCCATCCCTCTCTCTTTCCCTCATTTCATTCATCCACTTTCTGAATCATTTAACCTCTCCGTGTGTATAAAATGCCGCGTTTGTATACTGTTTGCACAACACACGCAACTTTACGTTTCTGTAATCCGCGCCGCAAATCGTTGGTCTGTGTTGTCATTTGGGAGACTTTTTGGCACCTGAAGGAATGCCCTGAGTGACTGCCCGGTAGGTAATTACTGCAGCAGTTACTTATTCCACTGAGATGAAGAGAAAGACGAAGAGAGAGCCTTGAGTTTAGAGAAAGCTTGTGTGTTGTTTTAATTAACTTTTACCAACCCCCCATCATGTGTGCTTCGTTTCACATCTCTAACAGCCCTTTTCAGGTTGGTGCTCATTCACACGCGCACTTTACGGCAAGACGATTGACGCGATTATCGGTAAAAATCGATTGTGCGCCGTTGACTTCACCCACTTTACGAAGATGACCCTTGCTCCCTTGTCTTTCTGTTTTTCCTCTCCTCTTTAAAATCTCTCGTGTCAAACAAAAGTTGCCAGTGGTGCTGGAGGTATTAAACAAATACTCTCATTAGTACACAAAACATAATGAATATGTAAATGATGTGTGTAATTTATGCATGGGCTGAGAGACTTGTTCTCTTTTCAGCCCTCCATTGTATTCACTCTATTTATATCCCCTTTCCTTAAAACCTCACACTCTTACGCCAATTCTCTTCTTTTCTTAGACCACATCCTATGAATAAATCCATGGGGGACTCGCTATTGTGTTTTTTTTTCTTTTAACACATTTCTTTTTGCCTTCAACCATAGTCTGTAGTTTCTAACAGTCTCTCAGAGTCCTTCTCTTTTTCTGTTTGCGTCTTCCTGCTCGCAGCCTGTCCTCTCAAAAAAAAAAAAAAAAAACAAACCCTGCAGTGACGCATTAAACCAACAGCTGAGTGTTTGAACAAGGTCTTTCTTCCAGGAATATGAATACTGAATAATCTAAACCCACTAAATCACATCCACACATGACTGTGTTGTATGCTGTGTTTCCCTTTTGTCCTTCTGTGACTGTGTTGATCTTAATGTGTGGTCCAAACTGTGTGGTAAATTGAAGCGTGTCCTGATAGACGGTGAGTAGCCTTGCTCCTGTCTAGGATAAACACCTATAATACTCTGGCTCCCTTGGCAATCACCATAGCAACAAACCATGGTACCCACGTGAGTTGCATAATAAGATGTTCCCCAAGATCACGGACCATAAAGCGGCGACAAACTAGATACCCGTAGCAGTGGATGCGAATCAGAAAATAGCCTTTCGAATATCAAACTTCACCTCTGACTCACTCCAGACCGATCTTTTCTGTTTATCACTGCGTTTGCATCGCACAACACACACCCCCAGATGCACATGCACCTTCTCTCTGTCTCTCCAGACCTTAACAGGTGCTGATGAGCTGCAGTCAATGATTGTAATGAGCTATCGATCACCGTGGGAAAACAGAGGGACAGAGAGGGGTGAGGAAGGTAGGGGGAACCAGAGGACACACACAAACAGAAGGAGGAGGACTGGCAAGAAAAAAAAAAAACTTTAGATGAACTAAATGGAGACAGGCTACCCAAGACAGAGTATCAATACTTGCTTTAATCAACTCCTTATCTCCTATTGTTCTGCTTAAAATAGAATTTATGGGGAAACAGTGCAGGTTGAAGGGGACCGTTTCAACTCAGAGGAGCTTCTGGACTGGCTGATCCGCTCGGGATGACCATGCAGACATGCTTGTCATGACCGAGTCCAGATGCCAGTGAATGGCACTGACGCAGTATCTCTATTTTCTCCTCTTTTTGTGCTGTGTGCATGGAGTGGAGGCAGACAGCTTTAGGGAAGGGGGAGGTGCGTTGTGTGTGTGTGTGTGCGTGTGTGTCGTGTGTGTTGGCTGGCGTTTCAGATAATGAAATGCAGCAGGGAACAAAGAGCTAGGGGCCCCTATTCTCTGTGCTGCAGCTTCATTTTCACTCCCGTCAGTCTATGATTCTTCCATACCCCTCTTTCTTGTGTACGTGTATGTGTGTGTGTTTATGTTTGTACGAACGGTTTGTTGTGTGTACCAGTGTCCCCCTCCTCCCCCTGTTAGTATTCTGCATGGCAGATCCCCCTAATGTAATAACTGTGTCTGCATGTCTAATTTACAGCAGGAGAGAGTAAATAGCCTGTGGTTAATTACAGTACTTGTGCCTATGTGTGTGTGTGTGTGTGTGTGTGTATGCATGTGTCTACATGCGCGTGGGTGTGTCAGAATGATTTATGAGTTGCAAATAGCTACACCAGTGGCCCGTTTCTCCTCACTTAGTTTTTAATCTGTCTTTCCATTAATTTTCCTGGAGACGTTATTATGGTTTTATAACAGTGTGCACAAGGATGCACATGCGAGTGCGTGTACGTGTTAATGAGACGGAGGTGTGGACATTTTGTGAGCGGCTCGGGCACCTGAGCAGCACTTTACTTTCCCCACTTTCTACCTCTGCGTTTCCCTCCGTTCCTTCCTTCCTTCCTTCCCCCTTTTTCACTTTTCAGGTGCTTCATTCACTCCGTTCATTGAGAGCCACAATGAACACAGATCTTTATTGACAGTACATGGTAGAACATGGAAACAGCAGGTCAATCCGTTTAGCCCAAGGGCCGATACACCAATTCACCAATTTGTCAGTGTTAGTTTGAGAGAGAAAAGCAGCTAATCTCTCCTCTCTGCTCTCTATTGATCACACACTTAGACTCCACTTCTCTGTCTAAACACTATTGATTCTCTCTCTCCCTCAATCTCTTTCTCTCTCTCTCTCTCTTTCTGTCTTGCTCTCGCCACATACCATAGCTCTCAACACATCTTCCCTTCATACGCTCTCAAAATAAAAGCCTAAATAATTGAGACGTTGCATGTCCTTGCACATCAAGCCCTTAATAATACTTTGCCATAGACGAAATAAGACTTACAAGTAATTCCAGTAATACTGTATTATACATGGAGCTTATCAACTACACAAAAGCATTTTAGAGTTTGGTGCGCAAGTGTTGCAAATTATTGTTCCCTGCTGTGTACATTTAAATGCTTGGTCTCATTAAAAAAAAAAAAAAAATCAATTACCAGGAGCCCTTTCTAGAGTGTGAATACAGACTATGATTAAAAATTCACTGCTGGTTACACTGTCTCCTGGCTTTGTTTTCCCAGTCTCTCATCATAGGGTACACTTGAAAAGAGCCACATTCCTGTCAAGATGAAGGCCATGTAAAAAAAAATATATATATATATTAAAGAATGATTATCTTAAGGGAGATGTCCCCCCAGCATTTTTAACATCAATTTAAATTGAAATCAAGGATCTCTATTTGATTGGATTTAGCTTGTGGGGACCCCTGTCGTGACAAATTTGAGTTGAGATTTGTGATTTGGTGGGTGAGTGACTGTGCTGTAGATGAGAAGATTAAACAGAGAGAGAGGGAGAGAAACATGAGACAAAAACATTCCTATTAGAGTTTTTATTCTATCTACATCTCTCTATCCTGATGTCAAATTAATGAAATGTAAAAAGGGAATCCCAACTGTTACTGCTGTGGACAAAACATCCAGGCACCCATGGGCATCACGATCCTCCCTACATAGCTCTTATTTATTGGACTAGTCCACCCCCTACTGGTGATATTAACCCATTACAAACCGTGAGATTTGCAGGTTACAAAACACTAACACGTGGCTTGTGTAACTCAAAATCAGCTGTTTGGTAACCAGTACTGAGGGTAGAGAGTACACCCACGACGCGGTGCGCTTTATTTACTGGATGCTTGAGCTTGCACCAAATAATAGACTTATTTCAAGTGTATCAAGCCACATTTATAAACTGCAATTTATCGTTACCTTTCACCCGAAGATGTCTCCTTCAGCAGCAGCTGGTGCAGAAGACAGTAAAGCCTTGGTGAGAAGGGTGTTAAGAGAAGTGCTGGCGGGTCGGGAGGATCCAGAAGGGTTTTTTGTGATGTGCTTGTCCGCCCTGGGACACCAGGAGACCCGGTCACAGTTCGTGTCCCTCATTCAGCCTCTGTCCACGGCCAACAGCTCCCTGCACTCCGTCCTCACCTCCATCTACACGGAATATTTCTCTAAGGTCAGTGAGTGTGTTGAATATTGGTGTACTTATAACATCACAGCAATTATTAACAGTTGGTTACAAAGTGGCAAATCAAAGGGCATATCTAACCAGGTTAAATGAAGTCTGTCTGTGTTTTACTTACCTCTATAAGCTGTATATACTACAAATGAGCTAAAAGTGCTAAAAAGCTGCCATGTTAGCAGACAACTATTTAAGTTACGTTAAAATATAGGGCAACACGGACATCCATTTGGATCATCTCTGTTAAATTTAAGAGCCACTTTCATTAATATGTCCCCCTTTGTCCACCAACACCTTTAAAAAGAAAATAAAGAAAGAAAGAAAGAAAGAAAGAAATACCCGGCTTGTTAAATAGTGTCTCCACCAGTCAGTTCACTTGTACCTGCAGGTCAGGTAGGTTAGCTTCTGGTAGCTCCTGCTGGGAGGGAACAGCTGCCCCACGGTCCTTGTAGTCATGTTTTGTCTTTGTTGGACTAAATACTGTGTACAGGAAGTCGTAAGCTAAAAAAATAAAATAATATTTTAAAGGGAAAAAACAACAAATAGTCAACATTAATAATGATTAGATATTGTTTGAGTATAAATTCAAATAAAGTAGGTATACCACCATGAAAAGCTTTAGTCATGAACATGTGTAGGATAAAGTACCCAATATTAATGCCCAAACAGCAACATTTCTGGATTTAGGGTCATTTGGGTGATTAAAAACAGTGGTTTGGATACTATATGGACAGTGAATAGGATATATCCAGATATATCCAAAACGATATCCTACTATGTATTTGTATATTATTTATTAACACCGATCAAGAACTATCATTAATAGCAAAGGTGTATATTGTTCTGCTCTTACAGGTGGAACGTGAAAACATCTGTGTGGCTATGTGGAGTGTTTGTAGGGTTGTTACCATCAAATGTGCATTAAGAAATTTAAGGTTGACTCTTTTTAATATTTATTAGATTTATTATTAAAATCAAACACCAGCGAGCTTATTATTTTTTCCAAAACCAATCATGATAGTTCATATTAAAAATGTAATTGTAAACTTAAAAATCTAAATGTAACTGCAAAACATTTTTGCACAGTTTTTGCAAAACACCAATCCCACTGTTTATATGATACAGTGCATATTTTAACTGCATCATCTAGCTCTTCCTAGGCTTTTTTTAAATGTTCCTGTTTAGACATAAGTAGCAAATATTGTACATAAAATATGTCGTCTCTGCCTTAATAACTATAAGCAGTTAGTTTAACATTAATAATAACATGTTGTCCTGATCAAATTGTAGGCTGAAGATGATGAACTGGAACTGGCAATGGCTCTGTCCCTACTGGAAATGAAAGATCACTGCCTGTCGACCCCCAGCCAAGAGTCCCGATGTCGGCAAACCAGAGTTGACGGGAGAAAAAACATCGGCTTGCCACAAGGTGACCTCTGTGTCAAGGTGAGCTCACCACAGACAGCAGGAGAGACTGAGCTTGAGAAGAGCACACATGCTTACAAGTACAACACGGAGACACCGGGGACAAGTCAGACTGTGTGTGTCTCCACACTGTCTGGCTCAATTTCCAAGCAAGACAAACTGGAACAAGGCTACCAAAAGTTGGAGGAGAGAGATTTTAATCAATCAGAGAAACTGAAACGCTCTAAAAACAGGCGTCAGCGGCGTAAAGGCCCCTGCCAGCAGATTGTAGGTTTGCCTTGTTCTCCATCAGCACTGCCGCCAGTACTGCTGTGGGTCAGGAGAGACTTACGACTCTGTGACAACCCTGCTCTCATCTGTTCGTTGGACTTTGGTGCGCCTGTCATCCCTGTCTTCATCTGGAGCCCTGAAGAGGAGGAGGGACCTGGGATTACAGTGGCTATGGGGGGAGCTTGTAAGTTGACTGAGGAATCAGTGATGACAGCAATCTTTGTCAAAGCACGACGCATTATTGCTATAACCATACAGAACATAACATATCATTTGCTCCTGGCTTTTTATTACAGGTAAATACTGGCTTCATCAAGCTTTGTCTTGTTTCTGTTCATCTCTGGAGCGCATCGGCAGCCATCTTGTCTTTCTCAAGGCAAACCATAAAGGGAATAAGTTTGGATCTTCCCTTTCTACTCTCAAGGAGCTCATAACGGAGACAGGAGCAAGAACAGTCTTGGCAAATGCCCTCTATGAGCCCTGGCTAAAGGAGAGGGACGATGCGGTGGTGTCATCTCTTCAGAAAGATGGTGTTGAATTCAGGATGTTCCACTCGTACTGTCTCAGGGACCCCTACTCTATCAGCACAGAGGGTGTGGGACTCAGAGGTTAGTCATCACAAAATGAATTTAGTGTGCTCGGCTCGTTTAAATATTTGTGGATAATATCAAAGCGTTGAAATATCTATGGTCAACCCGGTTATGGTTCATTTCTTCTCTTGATATAGGAATAGGTTCGGTGTCTCACTTCATGAGCTGCTGTAGACAGAACCCTGGCTCTGCATTCGGAGTCCCCCTGGACCCTCCTGTGTCTCTGCCCACACCTGTTCACTGGCCTCAGGGTGTCCCATTGGACACACTAGGCCTGGCACGGATGCCCTGCAGGAAAGACGGCACAACGGTCAGTAGCCACAGGAGAACAGCCCTCCAGGGATGAGCCACACCCAATACACAACTAAGATTTGATCATTGAGTGTTTAATTTTTTTCTTGTGTCTCATTTAGATTGACTGGGCAGCTAACATCCGTAAATCCTGGGATTTCAGTGAAGATGGAGCACGTGCACGCTTGCAGGCGTTTCTGCATGACGGTAAGGCTTGTATGCACATTGTAAATGTGCAAACACACCCTGTGTCTGGAAAAATGTCCTCCAGCGAACCATCCCTCTTAACACTATCGTACGATTCTCCCATGTGTCCTAGGCGTGTATAGATATGATAAAGAGTCAGGCAGGGCAGATACCCCAAATACCAGCTGTCTGTCTCCATACCTTCACTTTGGTCAGCTCAGCCCGCGGTGGCTATTGTGGGATGCCAAAGGGGCACGATGCCGTCCTCCAAAGTTCCAACGCAAACTGGCATGGAGGGATTTGGCTTACTGGCAGCTAACATTGTTTCCTGACCTCCCCTGGGATTCCATCAGGCCGCCATACAAGGTAGAAATTGGCTATTGTGTGTAAAGTTGAACTACACTTCTCTTCAATAACTAAAAGCCTACACCGCACTATGAAGAACTACATTTACTACAAAGCATTATTTATCCACTGGTGTGGAATGTGCAGGCTCTGCGGTGGAGCACTGATCGTGGCCACCTGAAGGCCTGGCAGCAAGGACAAACAGGCTACCCACTAGTGGATGCGGCCATGAGGCAGCTGTGGCTGACTGGCTGGATGAACAACTACATGAGACATGTGGTGGCATCTTTTCTCATAGCGTATCTTTACCTGCCATGGCAAGAAGGCTATCGCTGGTTCCAGGTGAGACTTGTACTGTATGCGTGCATCCACACACAGATATGATTTACAGCAACACACAGTATAATAAATACTCCCTACTGACTGTATGTATGTGTTTAGGACACCCTAGTGGACGCAGACGTTGCCATAGATGCTATGATGTGGCAGAATGGGGGCATGTGTGGTCTGGATCACTGGAACTTTGTCATGCACCCGGTTGATGCAGCTATGACCTGTGACCCATACGGCAGCTATGTTCGGAAATGGTGTCCTGAACTTGCAAGTTTGCCCGATGAACTCATTCACAAACCCTGGAAATGTCCCGCATCTATGCTTCGACGTGCTGGTGAGGAATTTATCACCATCATCTGTTGGCTCTTTGAAATCTTTTTATTTTAAATTAGTTTTTTGTCTTATGTGTACAGTGTGACATCTTAACATCAATGCTCTCTTTCACTTGTTAGGTGTGGTGTTTGGCCAGACGTATCCTGAGCGAATAGTCACAGACCTGGAGGAGCGGAGGAGTCAGTCTCTGCAAGATGTAGCCCTGGTTCGGAAAGAGTTTCGACAGTATGTGGATAAGCGCTCAGGCTGCGACTTGGTGCCTCTGCCCCCGCGCCTGGTCTCTGAGGCTCTGGGCTTATCTCATCGAGATGGGGATGTTGTGACAGCGGGGAAGCAGTTCCTGTTGCCTGTTATCACGCGCATGGAATTCAAACACCAGCTAGAAGATCCAGAGGCAGATGCCGCCTCAAATCCCTACAACGCTGTTCTGAAAGGATATGTGAGCCGCAAGAGGGATGAGACCATCGCCTTCTTTAACGAGAGAGACTTTACTGCGAGTGTGATGTATGAGGGAACCCAGAGAAAGGAGAGGCTGGAGAACGATTATCGCAGAATGGAGGGACTCTCGCAGCTTCCTGCACCTCGGGGCAGAGCCAGGCGAACTCCAACAGCCAATGACAGGTTTTCTATAGTACCTGGTGGGGCAGTTACCTCCCTCAGGTGACCCATAAAGACTGAAAGATCACAGGTTTGAAGTGACCAGACTGTTAGTAGCAACATGCAAAAAGTGTTACAGAAAGTCTCTTTAAATCTACACTAGACGCAAAGATTTGTAAGAGACTTGCACAACTCTCAGAACATTTTTTATTTTGAGTATTCAGTGTAATCTCAGGTACTGAGCAATGATATCAGACCAGCCTTTGTGACAAACGTGGCTTGGGTTGGCCAATATACTTGAGGCAGCTTTTCTCAAAGGCCCAGACTGTAATGTTGTGATGTTGCACATAAACATGCATATTCATTGTTAGAGATCAAGTGGCAATCTGAGGCCTGTTTAACAGTCTTAACAGAGAGATTTGTCATCATTATATCATTACACTCGTTTTGAATTTTGGTTGTGGGGCTACCTTTTCGCATACATCTCTGTAACGTGGTTCTAAAAGTTGTGTGCACATAACAGGTGGTTGACTAAAGTGTTTTTTTTTCTTATTTGTATGTTATTCAAATAACTAAACATGCAAATAGCACTGATATCATCTGACATAGTGTCCAGCACATCACCTGTTCAGTATCTCATGATGTTGTTTTCTGTTTATTCTGCTCACATTTATAACTTATTAAGTCTGAACTTTAAGGAATAAAAAGCAAAGAAAATACAACGTTTCAGGAAATGTTTATTTTCTAATTTACAGGTTCCATGTCTACAGTGTTGCTTTTAAACATGCAGTGTAGACCAACATTATTATTAATAACATAAAGACCAAAGTGCTTTTTAAACAATGTCCTACAACAGAAATTCAAGTTTTGACTGAAATGCTTGGAAACTTCTATTGACTGTGAGTAACAGTCTCGTTTGTTTGAGGATTTGAGGCTGCGACAGCTCAACATAAGATGTTAAGTCAGTGCAGATTGACAGGTCCCCTAAAGTAGATAAAGAATTCCTAATGCTCACAGCTCTACAACAGTGGCAGGTCAGGATCTGGAGCTCTCAAGCTCCCCTTGTGGATGCTAAGCATGGTGTTGTGACCGACACAGGCACACCTTGTGGATTTCCCTGCCAGCGTTGTTTGAAAAGGAGAAAGGGAGCATAGCACTTTTTAGGAGGGTTCAGGTTAGTCCTCAATGGAGCGGATGTATCTCTCGTAGGCTGCTTCGTCCATTAGAGCATCGAGCTCTGCGGGTTTGGCAATGGTCATCTTCATCAGCCAACCTACATTGAATGGGTTAAAAATCAGGTTAAGCTATGAGTCAGTAGTCATAAACATCAGTGTTTGAATGGGCTGCGGTCTAACAGGACGAACTACACGCTGTGCTTACCATCTTTGTAGCAGGATTTGTTGACCAGACCAGGCTTGTCTGCCAGTAGTGTATTGACCTCTACAACCTCTCCAGTCAAAGGGGAATATAGCTCACTGGCTGCCTTCACACTCTCCAGAGCTCCAAACTCGTCTGTCAAAGTAAGCGGTAGAAACAAGAGCATTTCAAGTATTCCAGCTACGATGAAGGCACAGGCAAATACTTCTAATCTAAGGCTCGACAGTAGCAGTTGCCAGTTCTTGGCCTTTGGTTGCCTTCAGTTGCAGCCACATTTTAAACATATGAAAACAGGGACAGCAAATAGCAATGTGCAGCCCAAAAAAACTTTAAATGTCAACGTCAACTTCATAAATAAATGAGCAAATGTCAGATCAGATTTGAAACGGAGAGAACTAATGAATAAGCAAGGACTGATTATAGTATAATAGCTTAATTACTTGAAATAGAAGATGACCATACCGTGGTCACCTGACAGTGGCAACCAGCAATTTCAATTTTGACAGTAAACTTTCTCCCCATCTGTAGGCAGCCTTATCAGCAAAGCCTGGGACCCCCACATACACTTACCCCACCCAAGTTTACACACCAAGACAATGTGTTATGTTACATGTATTAAATATTCTTTGTACTTCACACCTGACACATTTTCTGGACAATATTTTTCTCATTTCAGAACAACGGTAGAACTATTGTACACACCCTCTTTTTTACGGTCTGCTTATGACATTTTTTGTCATTATTGTTCATTTCTGCTTCCTGTCTTTCAACTTTATTTAGATTTTTCAAATACCATGTTTATTATTGCTATGCAGTAATTCAACAAAGCAAATCTGATATATGTAAAAACCTACTTGGCACCCAGTGCTACAGTGTATGATTAACCAAACACAGGTGCCACACGATTTAAGCTAAATTAATTTAAAAAACAAATTCTTAAAAAACAACAGACAAAATAACCAGACACTTCTCTTCAGCTGAATGAAGCTAAGACTACCTACCCAGGATATACAATATTGTGTTCATTCATTATAAATATTCTGCATTTGCACATTACTGACTGAATACTTTGCATATTTCTGCACGAGATGCTCAGCTCTTCTCATTTTGAAACACATAGTATATGTTTAGATCATTTATATTTTATTATCTTCCTTATATATTTAACTTCATGTTTGTTATGCAGCAATAAGGATGTATAAGTATACTAGCCCTATAAAGTCATAACTGTGATGATACTGACAAATTCAGATTTCATACCTTGCTGTGCCAGCTGTGTTCCCACCTCTGGCAGTCCACAGTAAACTACATCTCCCAGAGCCTCCTGCGAGTGTCAGAAAGCAAGGTCACGGGTAGTAGTAAAAACACTGACGTCAGTGGGTGCTTGTGTGTGTGCGCACATATAAACACACATTTGCGTAAACGCAGGCACGTCCTTACTTGCGCAAAGTTGCTGATACCCACAGTCCCGATCCCGTCGTCTTCTACTCGGATCCATTCGTGCTTGTCTGTGAATTTAAGTGCTGCAAGACAACACAAGAGACTGAGAAACACACACAGCCTCACACTACAAGGGTGTGAAGCACTAACTCCAGACCAGCCTGACAACCGGGAGAAAAACAAACACGACATGCAACAGGGTGGCCAGCTTCCCGTGTCCTTTTCGCTGCCTTTGCTAATGTTACCCAACAGCTACCGGGAATATAAGACGCTGCAATAAAACACACCGACGGCGGCGTACCTGCTCTTACTCGGCTAGAGGAGGACAGCGTCCTTCCAAAATAAGGCGTGGACGCCAGCCGCAAGGGGGAGAGTGTTGCCGAGCGGGTAAGTAAAGGCAATACTGTGAAAAAGTTGGAAGACACGGAGCGAAACAGCCCACAGGCGGCCATGTTCGTCGCTTATTGATGAGAGCGTGGGTCCAACTCTTCTTCGTGGGTATCAGAGGCGTCTTAAGCGCTCTGCTGCCCTCCAGTGATCAGGAGGAGATGACACATAAAACATGCACATTCATGGTTCATTCATAGTTTGAGGTGTTTAATGGGGAACACGTAGTGTTCTGTTTGTCAGCTGCAGGTCGTGGTCAAAATGAAGGCGTATTTGACAGTGTTTACACGCAGAGCAGAAGAGCTGAGAGCGTGTATCAAAATACTCCAGTCGAGTTGGAGTTGCAGTAATTCTCGCCTGCGTGGTTTCTGGGCGGGATACATGCATGCATGCATGCTGAATGTAGAGTGTGTGAATGGTTGTTTGTCACTATGTGTCTGCTCTGGTGATGAACTGGCCACTTATCCAGTGTCTACCCCTCCTCTTGCCCTCTCTACCCTCATGAAGATAAGAGGTTACAGAGGAGATACAGAAAATGGATGGATGATAGATATTTTAAGCCAAAATATTTTTTTACTTGACCATTTTTCCCCCTAATAATCAATATATGTACGTATGTACACTATGTATTATTTGTTTTGACTTGTGTACTGCAATTACTAAAAGACAGCATTTACCACAGTGACTAAAACTCTGGATAGTTCTGGATTATTACAGCTTTGGTTTTGAACTTGTGCTATTTCCCTCTCCTTTTTTTTTTTGCTTGTTTCAACCATCTTGCCCTCCTGAAATAATTTTTAATCATAGACCACTGTGGTATTATGCTTTACCCGCAATTTTTATTTTTAAGGCTTTAAACTCTTCTTTTATTGGCAAGCCTGCTGTGATTTTTATTATATATTATTATATTTATTTTTAGTGCCACTAATTAGTGAACATCTTGATGGAAAATGGAAAATAGTGCACGCTTTTGGTACTACTCTTCTACTCTTTAAAGCCATACAGCAGCTGAGTCCAGATTAATAAGGTTTCCCATTTTAACTTTCACAATTGCAATGAAAATGTCATTAATTCATTATCATATGTTAGGGGTGAATACCTTGCTGGATTTTAGCTTGTGTCGCGTGCAGTACGATCTGTTATTCTCCATTTTACAGATCTGTAAACCCAGCACTGAAAAGCTCTGCTAAAACCCTGCTTCTGCTCTAAATCCTGCTCCACACCTAGATATCTGAATGCTGGCAGCCTGTAAGCATAATCAACATTAGCTTGAGCCCTGGATAAACTGAGCTTATCACTGTTTGATAGGCGTTCTCCTCAGCTTTTAGAATTGCGCCACGTTCCATTAAATAAATACTAGTATCAGCTATTAGATGACAATTCAAGAAACTCCAGCAGCGCACAAAATAAAGAAAAAAAAAAAATGGAACGTGTTAAAATTATGTTTATTTAAAAGAAGATTCTGGAGAAAAACACAAGGTTATGTCTTAATAATCTGCCATCATCTCTTGGAGACCCACAAACCAGAATATTAGACCCATATTACTGTGTGATATTTAACAAAAAAAAAATCACAATGTGTGTTATCACAGCTTCTTACACTGAGTAACCATTTTGGAATTTGTGTACGGCAATGGTTACGTACTCGAGTTAGTCTAGTTATTGTTTTGCAGATTCAAATTATCTGTCTGCACATCTGCACTTGGCCTGGGAAGCAGACGGATCTGCCAAGCTAATGTTTTATTTGCTCTGGCATCTACGGATTAGTCTGGCCATGCCAAGCTCTGGCTCCATTGTAAATAAAGACAAAATACTGAAGCGATAAAGTTCCAGGATGCTTATCAGAGTTGTTTCAGGAGCCGTGCAGCTATCCCAAGAATCAGTTATGTCATTTAGGTGGCCTGCATGTGAACACTTTCTAGTACGTCCTTCGCTCATGCAACACACAAAGACTGATCAGACAGAGCTCAGGGCTTATTCTTACTGACCAACCTAACAAAAAAACTTAAATTATTTATTATTAAGTAACACTTTTATTCATACAAAACAACAGAATATGTAAAGAAAAGGTCACTCTCATGCCTGGGAGTTCTACTATTGCTCAAAATTGCATTAGCTGAGGAAATGGCATGTTAAAAATTTTAAAATAATAATAATAATAATAAAGCAAACTTGTTTCACACGACCATACACTCCCTTTGTCCTCTTCTGGCTTCATAAACTATGCTGTAAAACAAAACTAAAATACAGAACGACTAAAAGTGTCCTCCCCTATACCTGGGCTAAAAGCTACAAACATAAATAACAAAAGCACATTTGTTTGGCTTTTACATTACACAGCTTCAAGAGTCCATCCAGTGTCCACTTTTCCTTATTTGATTCTGAAGATGAGAACAAAAAAAAAACAACAACGATAACAACATCGATAACAGTAAAGAGAAACGACAGCTCGCTGTGAAGAGAGGGGTGAAAACAGAGGGTATGAAAACCTGTGTGTGTGTGTGTGTGTTTGGTTGTTTCGCCCTCTGAGCTCGTTGGAAGCTTGCTTGCCCTTGTTGAAAGGCGTGTAACATGTCCGTGTAAGGTCCCTCCTGTGTGGGGGGGCGGGGTGCTGTGTGCTGCTGGATTGGTGTGAGGAGCAGAGGCGAGTACTGGTGGTCCGTGGCAGGCAGACAGAGGGGGGGTCTTTAGTCCGTAAAGTCTCTCTCCTCACTGCAGGAAGGAACAGCTAGGTTGGGAAAGCCAGGGAGTTCATCTCAGGACCACGGTTGGGTCACCACCACGCGCGCTCTCTCTCTCTCTCTCTCTCTTTTGTACGCACACTCCCGATGTCTCCGCGCCCACAAACGCGCACAATCAGCCAGACGCAGACACCCCTGCTGGTTTTTAGGTGGTTCGTTCCTCGCCGTCGGTCTCCTGCTTGGTCCTGCGTAGGTTGCTCTTCATCTTCACGAACTCGGGGGTGTTCTCCTGTTCCTCGTCAATTTTCTGTTGCTCCAACTCCAGCTGTAGGAGCACAAACATGAGAAAAAAAAATCAGGTTAAACTAATCCGCACACTGCATCTTGTTTCAGCTGGCAAAGTCCAAAACCAAGGGTGAGTAACCTTAATCTTTATGATCAGAAACAGTAAAAATGTGCATCCATCTACATGCTAAAGTTACACTCTATTCATTCTTTAAATCATTTACCTGCTCCAGCTTCTGTTGTCTTTTCATGAGCTCGATCTCTAGGTCACTCCTCTTCTTGTGGGCCTCCTGTTCCTCTTTCTGGGCCTTGAGAACTTGCTCCCTCTTTCTCTTCTCCAGAACCTTTTGGAGCTCAGGTTTGTTCTGAGGAGCCAGACCCCTGCGGAAAAACAGCCGGCGAAACGGCACGTTACTAAAATAAAGCTTAATGAACAGCCCTAATGACACGACAGAGCCCCACTCAGAGGGAGATTAACATTCACATTCATGCGTAACAGATGATGACCATGACCTCATTCCCGTTTGACATGCAGATCTGTTCTGGATTAAACGTGTCAGTCTTGTTTCAGGAAATCTTTGAGTTTGAGCCAATCACAGAGAGTTCCACATCCACTAATCTGCACACACGATGCTCGCCAGCATTGGACCTGACTTTGGAAAAGAAAGCACAGGCCTTTTTGTTTCCTTAGCCTTTTCTAAAGTACCAAAAACAATCCAAAACATGTCAACTCATGTCTTAGACTAATATATTAATATATCACTCACATGGACGCTGTCTTGGGGTGATAAGTTACTTGGAAACCAGAGAGACTGTTACACAACTGCCTGAGTAT
Source organism: Nibea coibor (assembly GCA_023373845.1). NCBI lineage: Eukaryota > Metazoa > Chordata > Actinopteri > Sciaenidae > Nibea > Nibea coibor. Next base: position 14,940,106 of record CM041721.1, on the reverse strand, counting down.
GTGCAGGAACATCTTAGTAAAGTGTGAGTGTGTCTTGTGAAGAATAGCAAAAATACCAAATGTTATGTAATGCTCCAAACTCCTCCAAATTATAAGAGAAGGGTGGGCGGGGGGGCTGAGGATGAGTCTTGGGAGTGTGGGTGCTTAAGACAGAGGGGGACAGAGATGAGCTGGAGTCAGCTAGGAAAGGCAAAAGCCAATAAACGTCAGAGCCCACAAAGGGTAAAATGCCGCACAAGAAAAAAAAGTTCATTGAAATGACAGAGGCTAAACGTTGGTCAAAAATCCAATCTCCAGGCTCTCCTGAAATTAAATTTAAAAACCATATGATCCCGATTACTTAACCCTCCTCGTGGTTACTGATTTTCTTTTCACCCGACTCTTCAGCGTCCCTACCTGACTGCAGTTTAGCAACAACAGTGCCTTAATTAAATGCACTATTAAACCTTGGAGATTACATAACCGAGCCCACGATGTTCCAAGGAGTGGGAGTTAATTTACAGTGAGGCGCTACTTTGCTTCTAGTCCCTTTCTCTGTAGTTAAAAGCTTTGCCGGTCGTGACAGTGAGGGTCTTATGAAATCACTTTATGGGCTAGGGCAAGGGGGGTCAGATGTGATGGGGTCAGGCTGTTCTCGAACACCTCGCGGAGAAAGAGGGGGAGGTTGAAGGTCGCTGAAAGCTATAAGACAGGCTGTAAAGATGTTTACGCCACTCGCCTTTCACCGTGGGCAACTTTACATAATCACCGACCCTCCCATTCGCGTTTCCAAGCAGACTGGGAAGAATGTGTGTTCAAAATTCCACACATCAATACCTCCATCTGCTCAAACGCTCTGCCAGCCTTGGTGGCTAAATTTCTGAAATTCCTCCGTATGTATATACAGTATGTGTGTGTGTGAGCGTGTGTGTGTGTGTGTAGGAGAGGTCACCACAGCTAAGGTAGCAAAAGGCAGAGAAAGGTCCTCAGCCCTCACTGTTTTGTAATCTTGATTACATAACACATTTTTTTTTTCCTCGTCATGCATCCATCCATCCATCCATCCACCACCCACCCTCCTCCTCCTCCTCCTGCTCCTCTCTCTCTCATCAGCGTGACTAATCCACTATGCAGGCCAGCTTTCTATACCTTCAGTGCACAGCAGAGAGCCCAATCATAACACGTTCATCCCCTAAAAACCCTTTTGATGTCCCTCACGGGCTCCGTCTGCAAGACTCCAAATAACACTCTGCGCGGCGTTTGGAATGGAATCTTTTTGTTGTTTTTAAATATTTCATGGACTCTCTTTTATGGCCTCCATAACGTGGCTACCTGGATCTACTCCCCATCATTCATTAATGCCTTGCCTCCATCACTACAAAAGCAGCCCCGCTCTTCGACCTGTTTAAGGCAGGGGACGGCTGCTGTGATGTAACGGCCGTCAACAGCGCGCGTGTTTACATAGCTATTAATAGCTCGGGCACAAAGCAGCCGGCGCTGTTTGGTGAGAGGAGATACGGGCGTTTAGCATCGAAAGCATGATCACAGGATTCACACACACGTAGGCGTTTGGATATGGATGCTCATGCAGACCGCATTAAATATGTGTTGTATGATCTGGGATTAATATCAGCGGCCACACCGGGTTTATCCTGTACAGTATATCTGTGTGACCTTTACATAACCAATTTCTGACACACTAATGCACTTGAGGTTTTATATAATGATGATGTTACATCCCGGGCTTTACATAATAATGCTGCTGGAGGTTGGAAGGGACCCGAGGAGTCAACCGACACACTGCAGAAGCATCAGTATGCATGGATACTATCAGACCAATTAGAAAACACTGACAGGGACACTGTGTCAACTCATCCTCCATTAGTTAGAGGGTAAATGAAATTAGACTGGATCTGGACGCTGTGCTGTTTTTCCCAGTCTAACCTGTTTTGGACACTAATATTGTTGCGTAAACAGGCAGACGGCGGTGATCTGGAAACTGTTGGACAGAAAGTTTTACTGCCTAATAAACTAATTGCCATTAAACATAAACCAAACGTGTGATGTACTTGAAGAAATATCACCAGCTGCTTTATTATTCCCAATCACAGGCTTGGAATTTAGCTATCTTTGCTGAGGACAGATGCGGCTTTGTGTGTGTGCCATAAACGGTAATAAAACTTTGGGTTGCTAACTATAAAGTAAGAATCACTAGCATGTGTGTTAACCAGGAAACACATCAGACATAAAGAAAGGACAAAGGGAGAAAGGTGTCTTTTTTTTTTTCTTTGTCTCCTGACCTCTTCTGGTTCATGAGCAGCTCTCGGTGCAGGTCTTGATGGTTACGGGAGGTCTTGACTGGGTTGATCAGCTTCTTGGGTTTGATGAGCTCATCACAGTCTCCCTCCAGGTAGTCCGGTTCCGCCATGACACTCCTCCCCGGTGACAGCGACAGACCAGGGTCACACGGATCTGAAGAGACAGACAACACACGAAACAGACGCTTCATTTAACCGCCATAAAGACACGGCAGCAACGCAGTGGTGACAGGAATCTTCATATCGGATTTGCGAAGACATTTTTTTAAATTTCTTTGCAATCACAACGTGTTTTCTGAATGGACCCCAAAGTGATGCAGGAATTACATAATTGTTCCACACTGAGTGAGGAGGAACATTTAATCCCCCCTGTCGTATATGTGCAAAATAATGAAGAGATGAAGTACTTTAAATATCTTTCATACACATAGTTGTAAATATTATAGTGTAGGTGCACATACAGTAACACAGAGATTCAATCCATTATTTTCCATAACTTAAAACAAGTGATTCCTATTCATGATCCTCAAATGTCGGCTCTGCTACCTTTGGCTGTCTTACCTAATTAGATAAAAAGTATTTCACGAGGATTGTGTATACACAGTATTGTTTCTATTTATTAATATTCAAACTGCCTAAATTTATGATCTATTATCTCTGGACCAAAGGTAAACCAATCAGATCATTGTAAAGCTAAGAAACAACTGGAATACAGACAGTTTGACTAGCGCCTCGTGTGAATCACAGGGTATATATAATAACAGCACAGCAAATAACTTCGATGCCAGCTACGAGAAAGTGTTTCCGAGTCTCCTTTGCTCAGCGAGAACATCCACCACTTGCACCTGACCGAGGGCTCGATCAGGAATTTCTGAATGAACGTGAGCTCTGTCCCCTTTAACACATGAATGAAACTACTGGGTACTTAATCCACTTGCATCCCCCCCATCTATCTACTGTTATTCAATCTTTACTCACCCTGCAGATGAGGAAAGACCGGGTATCTGAACATTGTCGTCATCTCTGCTATTTTGATTCGGAATGTGATTTCCAGGAAAGGCTATTAAAAAAAAAACAAAACAACTTGCTGTCCCGTTTTTCAGTATCTTGCAGAAGCCTCACACGGGAGCTGTGCTTTGGTCTGAAGTGTTGTCTGTGACTGAGCTGGCTGGATTTCAAAGTCTGTTTTATAGCTATGCTCTCCCCGCTCTCCCTCTCCCTCCCTCTCTGCTCCCTCCCTCACCTATTTCCCTCCTACTCACTTTCAATGTGCATCTCTCGGGCGAACAACAGAAAGAAACAAACAAACCCAAAAAGCGAAACCAAAAAACAACAACAACAAATTCTTCCACTGATTAATAATGAATAGCTTCATTTGTATCTTTATGGCACTTCCATGTTATTTTTTTCTTTATCTCGGCTTATCTTGTCGATAAAGCAGCCCCAGACAAAGAGTCTGTCTAAAAATAGCACCGTGTGGGTAAAACAACATGCTACAAAAATAGCCGAGTTTGTTTACTTGAACATCAGATGACAAAGTCGTGAGTGTGTGTGTGTGTGTGTTTGCGTGTTTCTTCTCCAGCAGTCTGAAAACTGACGTACCCAAGATGCATTGTACTGCACGTGCTAGACACAAAGGTTGGGTGGGGGGGGGGGGGGTTCCTCAGACTCAAAACAAGCACATGGAGGATTGGTGTAATGAGTCAGAGACTCCGCTAGAGGTCGACATTATTGCATCCCAGGAAGCACGGCAGTTACATAACAAAGGAGCCTTTAGATAAACACGGTCTGTGGCTGCACGCTGCCGAACAAAGAGAGAGGAGCACCGCACAACAGAAACTCTTGATGGATGTCGTGGAAAATGTTGACACATGAAAAGATTGCTTTTTTTTTTCCCAGATGGGTATGATCCTGCAGTCAAAGTGGTGGGTAATCCCCCCTAATCTCAGATTAGTAACCTTTTAAAACTCGTGGCCAACAGAATTCTTTATTTCATGATTATTTATTTTGAAAGATTCCTAAATCTTAAAATCTGTTCCCAAAAGTAAGACACGTCACACGTTGCTGGGAACGTTTGAGTCACGGTGCATTTAGTGACACAGCCAGAGCACGAGCGCGGCGACGGTGTTTGTGCAGAGGTGGGTAGAACAGTTGGAACTGTGGCTGCGTGTGAGCGCAAACGTGCTGTGTACATCAAAGGCAGAGGTCTGTTAATGCCGGTAGTAGGGGGCAGAGGAACTTACAGACTGGCAGTGTTGTCAGAGTGTCCGTTAGGTTTACACATCTGCTCCTATTTCCTCCGTGCCCCAAGGGAGAGAGGAAGTAACATAGGGTGTTCAAAAGGAGCCGGGACCCTCAAATTGCAGCCCTCTTTAAATTCGGCCGTATCGCTGGTAGTTTTGCGTGTTGTGTTTTATTGTCCCTTCTGGTTTCACTTAAAAGCCACGCAGATAACATGTCTCTCTTCCCAGCGATAACCAAGTTAGCGCGTCAGATAAAGCCATGCCCGTGCCTCAAGAGATTTACCTCCACAGGTGTCCGTGTCTATATGTTGATATCTGTATAACAAAACATGTAGCAGCCTTACAGGCCTTCGGCGTGTAGATCAAGGTACACGGTTTTTGTGACAACCTTTCCTGCTGTTCCAGGAATCCCATTAAAAACAGTTTGTTTATGGGCTTTGGTAACACACCCTTAACAGCACAGACAACAGGCAAACACACACACACACACACACACACACAGATAATGAGCCTTCGGAAATGTCCAAGAGAAAAGGGGTGCAGCGCTTAGACCGAAGATCCGAGCATGCATGGATGAAATGAGAAGAGGGTTGGTGAAAAACAGCGGAAGAACGGAAAAATGAGAAAAACTGGGTCAGGGGAGAGTCTAGGATAGGAAGAAAGGCGGCTGGCTGAAGACAACTTTCCTCTCTGTTCACGCCACTCTCTCCTCCCCACGTCACCCTCATGACCTATGCATGACTGTGATGTGTACTGTGAGATGTCACATTTTTGAGTCAGCTGCAGGAAATATCCAATCGGTCATGTTGGCCAAGAGAAAGATTCAAAGAGGCAGTGCAGGCAGTTCATTCCATGTAGAGGCTGAAACTATACACCTAGGTTTTACATAATATTACACTCATAATTCTCTCTCTCTCACACACACACACACACACACACACGCACACACACAGACTTTTCACTATATAAAGGACTATGAAGGCAGCCTGTGTCTGGTAGCTTTTCTAGTCTAAAAACAGGAAGTAATTGGATGAGTGTGTTTGATAAGCGTGTTTGCACTGGTCGCTGTGTGTGTATGAAAGTGTACTCCGCAGTGGCAGGTTGCATTAGAGCTGATAGAGTAACTTATCTTAGAGGGATAGAGTGCCTGCACTGTGCCAAGTGCATTGCATCACCGTGGCCAGCTCTGCTATATGAGCTAACATGCACGAGGACTTGCATTCATAATATGGACTCATTTCTCAACTCCCCCCCCCCCTTCCTCCTCAACTGTCATTTTCTTTAAGTTGTCATGGCAACCTGCCATCAGCAAGCGCATCTTTTGGTGAGACAGCACTCGAGAGCGGGAAAGAAGCGCCTGCCAGCTCATACTGACGCCTGAAGACGTTCAGCAACTTAAACAGCAGCATAAGCGACGTAAACCTCAAGGCGGCTGTTACAGATGTTTATCAGAGTACGGCGAACGAATGTGAGAGGCGTCGCTTGTTTTAAGAGAATTATAACTCAGCTCTGTAGTTCAGCTTGACAGAGCTTTGTAGTCACTTTCAGCTCGCAGTTTTGGTTTTCTAGTCTGCGACTTTTCCGTTTTAGTTCCGTCTCGCTGCTCTCACAGTGGTGCTTTTGCATCAGCCAGCTACTTTCAGTCAAAAAGCTCTGATAAACCCACTGTATGCTACCTGCCCAGCACCAAATGGTAGTTAAAGTTAGCAACAATGGAGCCTTTAGCAGCTAAAGGTACTTTTTTTTTTTTACTCAGAGGTTTTGGAGACTGAAAACAGAGCTAAAAAAGAGAATGAGTATTGGACTTCTATTTGTCAAGCGGCCAGTAACACAAACTCAAATATATGGTAATGTGGCTCCATTTCTGCCTGATATGTAAGCCTGAAAAGCATTCTTCCTCATCTAACCCGAAAGAAAAGAGCACAGACGGACAGAAAGACTAATGATTAGAAAGAAGGGAAACTAAATTGGCCATTATCAGCGCTTTATCTGGAGTTTCACTGCCTGGAAACAAACCAAAAATCTACAGCCAAAGGCAGATGGTTAGAAAAAGCGGATTGTTACTGTAAGACAGAAAGAGGTCGATAACTTTATGTTGGGATCAAGATGGACAGATTGCTTTTTTCTTTTTTTAAGCATAAAGATTACAGCTCTCATGAGTCAAGAGTAGCTTTTTTCTTCCCCCTGCAGCAGCCTCGCTGGACAGATAAAATAAAGGCCATGGGAGCAGCTGGTGGCCTGCTACACCATCTGACCCCTCTGTCCTCCTCCAGGATACGAGCACAAGCAGCGCAGACCGTCCAGTGCTGGTCTGCACAGGGGTGGGGTTGGGCTGTCAAGTGTCATTGGTTGTGAACACATGGCTGACCACACCCGCTGCAACATCAGCGAGCCAGGATTTGTTTCCCTCACTGTCCTGCACAAACGTAGACGGGAGGGGGGGTTCAGGTTTATAAAGAAAGGACTGATCAGCATGTTTGCAACCAGTTTGATATATACTGATCTTTTTTTTTTACTCACTGGTGATCCTTGAAGAGGTTCAACATAAGGTACAATCACATATTCTGATTACACTCTGCAGACTCACTGTATCATTTCATTAAAACCTGGAAGAAAAAGTACCATTTTCTCTTAATTTAACTTAATTTGCCATCTTCCTCTTATCCCACACAGTTCCCCTTGTTCAATCTCCATTTATCTTTTTTTTTTTTGGCAAGATCCTGTCTATTCCACTCACAGATGGGAGGTCCACCCCTCAGGGGAAATTGCGTCATCAATACCCCTAAAGCAACCCCCACACCCTGTTCTTTCTCTCTCTCACACACTTTCCCCCCTTTCTGTGTGTTGCAAGCCGGACGGATCAGAGCGAGCGTCTCCTAGCCTTTCTGTTAATGAAGCGGCCATTCAGCCATAAATAGAGGAGGCCCTAATTAAAACGCACAGATAGATGAGCTTTTAACTGGCAGCTGTGGGGGGAGGGAGTGGAGGGGTGAGAGAGAGAGAGAAAGTGAAGGGGGAAGCTGAGATTTGGGGGCCTAGCAGTGAGACTGCGCTCATTTCCCGGACAGGCCAAGTGTACGTACATGCTCATTTACAAGCCTCCCCCGTGACGACACATAAATCATGGTGGGAAGTGCAGTGACGTACATGCGTGTGTATTTCCTGGGAACACAATATGATAATAGAAACGCACTCGCCCCCTCATACAGACACTTTTTAGGTCGCCATAAGCTAAAAAAGTCCACTTACCCACAGTTATTTGTTTGGAGTGCAGCGCTGTTGTGTGGGCTAAACAGTGTTAGCGTATAAATGAGACTCGAGCCCCCCCTCAGGAAAACCTGACCTGCTAGTGTGTGCTGAAGAAAGAAGCAGCCAGTAAAATGAGAAAACACCAACACCACAAACAAAAATCTTTCTCTCTGTACGCAAATGCAAATTTCGACCGTTGCACGCTTTAGACTGAGTAAATAACTCCAAATTTATTGCTGTCAGCAGCGATGACGTGGTGGCTAATGAAGAGGTGCTGTTCATTCAAGTCCATTCATTCACGTCCATTAAAGTATATTTAAACTCCAAACACACCTAACATTTGTAACATTCGGATGTTAAGTTACGGGAGGATCGGAGGGGGGGAAACAGAGAAAGACAGACAGTGAAGGCAAAATGGTTCCTCAAAAGTATGCTTGGGAGTTTGGGGGTTGAGATCTGTTTTGTATTTCCTGCCTAAGAGTCGGGGTCTGGAGCGGAGCAGGAGAAAGAGAGGAGCTGGGGGAATTGCGGGGCCTCGTCATGTACTGACCTCCGAAAGCACCCGCCCTTCTCCCACAATACGATGATGTCACTAGGGAGACGCGGGGGTATGGGAATTTACAATCAGGGGTTTTAGGGGTTCATAAAGCACAGATGCGCACAAACACCCACACAATGAAAGCATAATATAACACATCATGCATCATGTGAGGGGGGGGGGGGGGGGTGGGCTGTTAGCTATGCAGTATTCTGTGTGTGTGTGTGTGTCTGTGGATGTTTAAAAAACCCTGATGTCATTAAGGGAGTACAAGGCGGCTCTATAGACTGTCACGATGAAAAGTAAACACCCAAACTCATTACTACGCCTAGCAGCCAGGAGTAATAGTTTATACAAAAACATCTGAACTGGCTCGGTCTCTCTGGGTTTCCGTTGCTTACAGTAGAAACAAACTTTTTTCACGTCTTCACTTGAAGTTTGAGTAATATCAATAACCCCTTTTCTAGTAGGCATGCATTTATAAGTCGTTTGGGTCGATAAACAAGCGGAACAAGCTTAATGCACATAGAACGGTGTTAGCATAAATAAATACCTTTGCTATTTTTTGAAATTTAGAACTGGCCGCACTGAAAAGAGTGTTTTTTAACTTTAAAATGACACGCTCGCTACATATCTTGGTCACAATTCTTCAAAAATGAACATTTTTGAACACATCAGCTGATATGTTGTTGGATTTTTTTTTAAACCTTGGATCATTTTGGCTATAGTTTCTTTCACAACCAGCTTCTGTAATTCATCGTCTCATGATGGCTGTGTGCATTTCAGGGGCTTAATCTCTTCAGGTGTCGGACATCGAACACGAAATAGCTGAAGTGAAGTTGAGGAAGTCTGAAATGAAAGTCTAAACTGTCTCATTACACAAAGACGCTGTTGTACACCGGGAACCGTTAACCTTTACCATTCTACTTCTCATGTCTGTGTTCTGCAGAAGTAAGTTCTTGTTCCCCATTTTAAAAACGAGGACAAAAAACTAAATAATGCACAACAGTACATTCATCACGTTGGCAATGATTTTATGTACAATGTTAATGTGGTTCTGGCATGTGATTTTGAATCGCAGTCTTGTGATCTTGGCTTGAAAATAGCCATCTCTTGTGGCCGCACTCCAAGTCCGCGTTATTTTGCATCCCCCCTTCGTGTCTTGCATCTCTTGGATAACCACAGTGGCTGCAGTCGGTCTTGTCTGATTATAATGCGGCTTCGGCTGCTTCCAGATCTGACTTTTTAAAGACCTGATTGAAATTGCGAGCAAGTTTCGAGCTGTCAGCGGACAAGCCCCGACGCGTTCCGCTGAACCAGCCGTCTTTAAAAAAAACAACAAGGAACAAGTGACACCCTTTACTGTTACCACGATCAGCATTAACATGATATGCCCATGTTAAGCTGTGATGTCCGTTATTGACAGCTTGTATTCATTGCTGATTGAAGTATTTTAATGCGGTTGCGGTCATTCACGGTCCTGCTGCCGCTCGTTGAGCCCCTGGCTGCTGAGGCAGATTACAGGATGAATGGGATGGATTGAAAAGGCACAGACACCACTTTGGGTCACACTGTAGGAATGTGATGAACCTGCAAAGTGATTATTGCTTTGGGCACTCTACAGCATATACATGTAGGTACGTGTAGGGGCAAACACACACACACACACACACACGATAGCTAGAGACCTGTGCTCCAAACGCTGGCAATCTTTGAGTGACAGAAACATTTGCACGCTACGTGCACTTCCCTTTAAAAAAAAAAGGGTCAAAATCAAAGTGCTTACTCGCGCTAAATGCTAAACACGTGTTCTGCATAATTGGTGCGGGGTTACAGTTCGGGGGTTACACCTGTCAGTCAAACACAAAAGGCCGGTCTATACCCTCTCGCAGCTGACACTGACACATGGTCCTGTATGTAGATGTAAAGATCCGACAGAAACAGGTGGGCCCAGACAGATTGAACACATGCACCAAACCCAGACTGTTTTCCCCCACATGGACACACCCCGAGCGGACAAATTATAGACAGAACACATGCATGTTTCGTGCGGTTCCTCCTCACTGAGATGTAAACGTACGCTCATATACTGCGCATTCATTCCTACCGCACGCACACACACACACACACACACACACATCGCCCTTTTAAAAGCAATTTCAATATCTGCCTCTTTAGTGGTGTAAAAGCCATCCCGTTAAAAAAAGCCACAGCTCGTTTTGTCTGGCTCAGCAGTGTGAAGTGCTGTTCAGTCATAAAGGAAGAGTCTTTGATATGGCTCGGCTGTCTGTTCCAGTTCCAGATTCAAAAGCTTTGTGCTTTTTACTGCTGTTTTTTTTTTTTCCCTCCCCTCGTATGGAGAGGAGTCACGCCCCTCCTCGCAGTCTACTGGATGAGCCCAGCTGGGAGCTTCACGCTCATTGGCTATGTGGCACACCAGGGAGGATTTGGGAGGTTCTCCTTTGTTTACATGCTAGTAGAGAAAACCCCAATAACAACTGTTACCTTGGGCAACCATCTACAGTTAGCCAGACAGAAAGACACGCACGCGGGCGAGCTGATCGCGCGTGCACACACACACACACGATGGAGATAACCAGGTGTCCAAAAAAACAGGCCAAATGAGGAGTCTTTGTTCTCTCTGATTCTCTGCTTTATGCTTGACATGGCACAAAATATATGTATGTACGTGCATATTTTTAGTTGGGACAGTAGGCAATCATGTGGTTTCATTGTCTGATGAAACTTTCCAAAGCCTGTATGGGTTCTGAAAGCCCCGGTCTGTAACAGAGAGAAGTGGCTCTGTTCTTCTGTTTGTGTTTGTAATAAGACAGGATCATATATCTTGATACCGACTTACAAAGAGCTTAATCCAATTCATGTAGCTCAGACTCCAAATCTCTCTATACTTCAGCCTAACAAGCTGCAAGGGGGGAAGGCATTTAGAGTCTGCGTGCGTGCGTGTCATCCTTTCTCCAAGACTACGCAAAGTGGTCAGCACAGTAATGGTGCTTTATTGTGATTGAAGCTCCGGGATAACAGCAGGAAAATCGATGTGAATCTATGAGAAGCTGAGTCTCTGTAGGTGCGTGTGTGTGTTTGTTTGTCTTTGTTTTAGTCTTTGGTGAATATATCTATCTTATCTCTCTTTTACGAGTACATCAACATCAAGTCCTGAACCTCTCCACAAACAGCAAGTCAAGCCTCAGCACGCCTGATGAATTTATAACCCCCACCACCACCACCACTATCCACCCCACATCAGCCCTCTATCAGGAAACCTAATACCTTAATCGTGACATCATAATCTAAAACCATGGCAACAAAACTACAGCAGAGTGTAAACAGATCCTTTGTCCTGTTGTAGGAGTCTGTGATTGCATCACTTGTGTTTGCTCGTGCAGGGCTGTAGCACCTAGTGGAGCGTGTTTTTGGCATCAGGTTAAAAAAAGCAAAAGAAAAAGTGATAGTTAACATAAAATTGTCAGCTGCTCGTGTACATGGTTTCCTTTCAGGAAGCTGTTCAGTCAGGGTGGCAAACCACATGGATCTTAATATATATCGTCACATGCTCAATTCAGGTATTTTTGATTAGACTTAGCTGTCTAGACAACAGTTCCTCCCTCAGTAAATGTATGAGATTTTCTGTCTGAAATGGCACTTCTGCCCTTTTCCTCTAAACACTCTTTGCCGACTGAGGAGACGCAGCACAAATTGTGATCTTTTACATAATGACACAGAAGATAAATGTCTGCTTTTTATTCTTAACTTATGAAGTTTGAAGTGGCTCAAACAAGTAAAATCCAAAACCTTGCGTTCAAACCTTTACCAGCTTGCACCCTAGAATTTTTTTATCTAATTCAAATTGTGATATTCGTGATAGGCAAGACACAGAGGGAAACCCTGTGTCTTTTTTTCAATGTTCTTGATATTTCTGGATTTAAGTCCTTTCCAAATTTACACTATTTTTAAAATTTGGCCTTCTACATTCGGCCCAAGTACTGAATTGACAAATTTGTAAAAACTTAAAACAATACCCAACTCAAACCTCATCATTTTAGATCATGGAAAACTGGAAACAAAATCTCAAAACAAAAAGTCTCCCTGCAGGCTAGAAGTGGACAGAGTGGAGACGCTTTTGGTAAAAAAACAAAACAAAAAACCATGAGGACTGCAGTAGAGAGGCCCTCTGAAACCTCACTCTTTGTTTACATGGCTCATTATAGGGGAGAAAGACTTTAGCTACAAGGTAGTCTTTCACCACCAGTGAACAACATGTTTGTGGAGAACTAGTAACGGAGCCCAGTCGTGAAACATGCAGACAGCAACACAGTACCTCGCGCGGTGTGCAGTGCTTAAGGATCAGCGCGTTCTGCTGAGTAATGAAGATTTTGTGCCCACAGACGGACCAGCAGGACTGTTGGAGATAATACTGTCAACACACATGTGGTTGCCAGTTAGCCCTCCGGGGCACACACCCCATTCCTGACCCAAATACCTTGATTTTCTTGAGGTCAGGTTGAGCTCGTGACACGGACTCGGATTCTATAATGATACATCTGAGAAATGCAACGGGACCACTAATGGACACGTGCCATTATGGGATGGAAACTCGTTTCATTCACATATTTAAATTCCTGTGAGTGCAGTAATAATGGAGCAGAGAGCATTCCAGTTGTAACACCCACCACACACGCAGACAGTGACAGCATCAGCCCTTACGGGAAACGGAATACAGCGAGAACGAGTAAGAGAAACAGGAGAGAGAGAGAGAGAGAGAGGAGGGAGGGGGTTCAAAGATCAGAAAACAGATGTAAATCGTTTAGCAAACTCCCCTCCAAATGACTAACACATGTGCGAGAAACTTTCCCCTCCTCGCACACACACACACGCGCACGCACGTGCACGCAGGCACCCGCACTCTTGAAAGCTCTGCACCTAGACAGTATAACACACTCATTCATACCACCTGCTTTTGTCACTAACCCCCACATCACGGCAGAACACATCTGATCTGATGAACCAGAGTTAACACACTTCACGTGTCAGAGCTGCTCAAGTTGCATTCGCCAGGTTGCTTATGCGTCTCCACCCAGAAAACACACACAGACTCTCAACCCCCTTTGGCTGCAGTTTGTTTAACAACTTGTTAAAGTTTGACAGCGACTCTCTGAGACGAAAACAACAAAGTATGAGCCGCTATGAAAAAAAAAAAAACAAGAGTGTGAGACTTGCAGACCTGTTGCCAAATCAAAAGACTCACACTCACCTCACCACACACACACACACCTCTTTGCATGACAGTTGGTCTGTGTGGCTGATGACAGCACAGGCCAGTGTGTCAGCTCTGACTGAAGCCATGTGCTTTGACATGGGGGGGGGGGCAGCAGTCATTGCTGTGGTATTACACACACACACACAGTCTTACTCACACATGGTGATTTCAGATACAGCTCATCCAAATATGGCCTCTTTTAGTGCCATTTTTGGAGGGTGAAGATCACATTCATGTTATTTGTAGTCTCTGATGACAAAGAAGAAAAACAGACACAGTGCAGATTGTAAAACTCTCTGAGACAAATGTGTGTTTTTTTTGTTATAGGTGAATAATCTCGATTTAAGCTCAAAAACAAAAAAGATTTTCTATATTTGTGAACAATTTAAGAACAATTTTGAACAACTGCGTGCAGATACTGCCAAATGTGACATCATGAGCACCACAATAACATCTCGGAACGCCACAAAAACACAAACGCAGGTTTCTTTCCCTTTTGTTCTTCTACTATTTTCCTCGCGGAGTGGAAAGTATGAGCTGCCATCAGCAGCACGAGCCCAAACTCAATGTTAACTGTGGTCCGTACACGCTGCACAACAACCCCAACGTGTTTGCGCTCGACTGTCCCGTCTGCCAACAGTCACGCGCCGCAACAAAAGGAGACAATGAAACAAGAGTTTGTATTTTTTTTTTTTTTTTGCCATCTCATTCTCTCCCCTCACCTCGGCTCTCTCCTTTCCTTCTTCACTTTCCAGCTGTTAAACCTCTGAGCTGCCGCTTTCGGAGCGGACTCACCGTTTAAAAACGTGCCGCTTTTGTTAGTGCGCCCGTGAAACAATCTCACGAAAAAGACACGAGCTCCAGACACGCGCGCACACACACCTACCTCAAAGTCGACCCCGACGCGACTTCTTCCAACTCAAGTTGTTTAATATTTAAAATGACAAAGTGGTTCGGCGCCTCTCCGGATCACTTCTCGGCGCTGAGGTGTGTCCGCTCGACTCGGCTTTACTAAACTGTTCAATAGCCCCGGCGCACACACACACACACACACACACACGCATACACGCGCATACACAGACTCAGTCGGGATCCATAGAAAATGTAAATTTAAGCAGGGTGGGAGGGGTGGAGTGACATCACGCGGGGGGCTCCTCCTCCTCCTCCTCAGTCTGCTCGCACTGAAATAGATGAGCGGGGACTCCTCGAGCTCAGGGCGGGGCGTGGGTGGGTGCAACGCGCGCGCACGTACACACGCGCAAGCAAATAAACCATTTTTATCGTGATTTTAAGAATGTTAAAGTATGCGAGAAGTGGCGTTATAGATATTATGTTTTGTATTATTATATTATATGTCTGTATATTTATATTTTTCATTGTTTAGAAATATTACAACATTGATTTATTTTCCCTTAAAGAAACATTGCGTAACCTTTAAAGTAATAGATTTCATATTCATATTGATGCTAGAGTCTGCAGCTCGTATGTCACGTTATGCTCAGGGCACTATGACCCGTGAGAAGTATGTGTCACTTTAAAACACTTTAAGTCACACACCACCTCTTATTTCTCCCATTTTTTGTCGAAACTGGATCATATTTTAAGGAAAGGAAACTTTTTCTGCTTCCCTGCTGAATCAACTCTGTGATTTACAGAGTTTCCCGAGGGACAGTAAAGTAAACGACTGTGAGCTATAGATGCTGTTAGTTCGGGTTTGTTAGCCAGGCTGGCTGATTATGAGCACTCGGGAGTGTTAGTGTTTGCATCCTAGGTGTTTTGGACTACTGCGAAGAGGAGGTTTTCAGGCCCAGGGTATGAGCAGCTGCTGACTGAGAGCAGAGCTGATGTTGTGCAAGAACCGGAGCTTGACGAGTGCGCAATGTAACCGCCGTCAACAGCCTCTATGCACATAATGTAAAAGACAAAAAGACCAAAGGGGAAGTTGAGGGAGGAAGCCAGCAAGAGAAAAAGTGAGAGTGACAGAGCAATAAGCCACCCGTTTTTAGTTTTGTGTTGTTGCACTTGACTGTAGTTTGGCTACAGTCAAGTGCTGTAGTTAGAACAATGAATTTTGATGTTAACAATGGAACTAAGTAATGTGAAAGGGGTCTCTTGAACGCTCATCTGTGTTTTAGCATCTTTTAGCTCATTGTCACTGTTTTTACGGCGCTCAACTGTTTAGGGTTGCTCTCATTACTCTCATGACCCTCATTTCCAGCTGCAGCTGTTGTCAGTCAAACAGCTCTAATGAACCCACTGTACACCCAGCAGCAAGCAGCGGATGACTAGCAACTAGCCAGTGAACACAGTGCTTTGTTTAGCTGATGGACGGCAAAACAGAGCTTTAAAGAAGAGCATAATTTGGACTTTTATTTAAAGTTGGTCAGAAACATGACTAAAAATTAAGTTCTGAAAATATGCCTGTTACTCGATTACATCTATAGGCTGTACTTTATGAACCAAGGGTACGTTTGTAATCGCCGCTATTTCAATGGATTCTGTGTTTTTGAACAATGTTGATCAGTGGTATTTGTAATTACTCATGACTTTGAAAATGATCATTCTTTTTCTCTTTCCGTACTTGAGGAGGAAATTTCATTATTCTCTTCCATAGATCTTTTCATCAGTCTTCACTTTGATTACAACAGATCAGTCTGCTGCCTGTTATTGTCCCAGACTGAATATCCTGAGCATTCTTTGTGATAGTAATCTGCTTACTGATGAAGGGTCAGTGGATCTGCTTATCCATCACCCTTCTGCTAAGTCGGCTCACTGAACCCCCTAGTTTCATGGTGATCTGATCGCCCTGGTTCAAGGGGCATATATGCTTCTTCTTCAATATTTCACTGGCTTCGATCTTCGTTGGACAATGAGAAAATTCCTGTTCAACTTCCCGAGCAGACTTACTGGAAATGACGGAAAAGAACAGAAAGACAGCCCAGAGCGGCCCAAGGGTCGGGTTTGAAATCTAAACATGTTGGAGGCGGGGGCGTCTAGAGAAGTCAAACATTCCTAAGGACCTTCTCATAATTTAGGAGATGGGTGACTAAGAGTGTTGATCTGAACAATAGGATGAGTCATGAGAGGGGTCGACTCTGACAGAGAGGACACTCCCTCCAGAGGCCATCACGCTCAGAACTCCCACCATGCAGGAAACAGATGTGTACACAGTGCATGTGCATGCATGGGGTTGAGTGTAAACGAGTAAAGGCTGTATGAAAAACGTTTTTCATTAAAACTACAGGCAATCCTCACAATACTATGCTCACACGTATTTCTAATATGTATTTCTGATGCTTATCGTAAAAGAGGAAGTGCGTGTATTTGCTTCATGTCAAAAAATACCACTCTCATATCCGTACAACGTATATGAAGATAAAGCCAGTGGCCAGTTAGCTTAGCTGAGTTGAAGACTTGGGGAAAACAGCTAGCCTGGCCGTGTCCCATAGTAACAAAAGCTCACAAATGAACATGCTACATCTTGTTTGCTTATGTGTACAAAAAACTAAAAGTAAAAACAAGTTTGGCCATTTCAACAGGCAACCGTCAGGTAATCCTAAACATACATGAGAGTGGCACCAATCGTTAACTACCTTTTTAACTTCTGCTTCTAACTTCTGCAAATAAAGCAAGTGTATTTATTTATTTTCCAACTCAAAACTCGGAACACAGATTGCCCAATCCATTTCTGATTAAAAATAAATGTATCGCTAAAGAAAGAAAGAACATCCTCACTACCATGGCAACGGGACTGTGTTGTGTGACACAGTCATCTTCTCTGATCGTCAGCCATTTCCGTTTCAGGTGGTTTCACAGAAGTTTCACACGTATGCTTCCAAACCACAACTAGAATGAAGATACAGCGGGGAAGGTTACATAGCTGCCACACAACCAGATAGTGTGAATGTAAAACCCCCATTTATGGCTCTAGAAAACCCTGCTTAGAATCTCTATTTTGATCACTTGTGTGTACAGAGTGTGATGCTAGCTCAAAACGTCTCTTGCCTGACCTTTGCGCACACAGATCGCCACAGAGACACAGTCTATAGTGATGAATGTATCTTTGACTGTAAATTAAGACTGATTGGGTGATGAAGACACTTTTCCTCTGTGTGAATGGGGTTGTTTCCACACTTAATGTCACTCCCTCCTCTGGGTCTCACACTGCTGGTATCTGAGCTTCAGTTTCTGGGACAGATGTTTCTGTTATCGTCACAGCGTTTCCCACAGTTCGTGTGTGTACATGGGTGTAGGTTGGTTTGCATGTGAGCCCCCTTGTTTTTTTTCGTTGTCAGTTCTCCAAGGGCCTCCGCTTTAAACAGGATATGGCAGTTATCTGAAAACCATGGTGACGGAGAGGTCTTCCTGTAAGTGAGGGCAGGTCCTAAAAGAGATGATAGTGAATCTCTTTTGGCAAAGCTTTGAGGAATATTCTATTCCAGGCATGACGTAGATGTGAGATAAGGATGTCTACTCGAGCACGAAGCACAGTTTTTGTGCATGTGGAGTAAACTAACACAAAATGTTTGAAAGTGCCATACTTAACTTCACGCCAGTACAGGAAAGGAGTAGACGGTAAATAATTGTATGTAATTGTAGTGTACATAAACACCAGCTGCACGCGTTTGACCTACTTCTGGGGGTATACACCAGCACTGCATGGTCATGAGACCTTGGTTAAATTTGAGATACTTGTTAAAATCATCAGTCCACAATTTCCCTCTTTTTCTTGCTCGTCCCGAACAGTCCTAGTGCATTCTTTCCATTCTGTTTTCTCCCTCATGTCTGACCCACCAACAGTTTAGGGCATATGACCTCAGTGCACTGGTGGAGAAACCGCAAGATAAATCTCTAATAATACTCCACTTTCATGACACATGTTTTGGAATACATTGCCCATTAGGTCACTAAGTGACTTTGGAAGCTCTTCGTTTCTGTCCTCGCACACATCACAAAGACAGTTTGTGCAAACTGCTTGTCTAGTTTTTAATAAGGCTGGGTGTTTTTTTCTTTAAATAAAATTCGGGTGACACTCCCACTGTCAGCCTGTCTGTCTCCGAGATGTGTTCACCAGCTCTAGGGGTAATGTAATGCATTCAGCTTTTCCCTCTTCTTGCTGTGAGTGTTCAGCCAAAGTTCAGCTAATTCAATCACTGGATGACTCACACCACAGTGTCCCTTTTTGCACAGATTCACAGACACACACACACACAGACATGGAAGCATGCACACACACTTGAGCACATGCACTATGGTGCCTGGCTGGATAAGGTTTGTGAGGTCAGTGCTGCGTCAGCCTCTCAGTGCACTCGTGAAATGATCTCTTGTTCCCGGGCTTCGTTACCCACTCAAACTCTCTCTCTCTCTCTTTATATCAGCACTGTCATGCTTTGTCAGTCGCTATTTTCTTGTCTATGTTCCCTATTTCTTGACACGTCTCATTAGTACCAACCCAGGATTTCCCTCATCATGAATATAGTTTTGGAGAGACATAGAATGCAGTCTGAAGGAACAATAATTCATTTGACAAATAAATTCTCAGGGCTGCCTCTTCGAGCTTGATTATTGTTCCCTTAATCAGAGATTGCATTAGAAATGTTTGTGTCACTGGTTTCATTCATCGCAGTTTCCTCTCACCTGTTGTCATTCCTAATTTTGCATAAAGTATCATTATATTCAAATGCAGCAGATGCACGCCATTTCCTGTATTTGCATGCCTCCGTATGTGTCCGTGTTTGCATGCGTTTGAATGTCATGCTCGCGAGCACATGCAAAAAGATCGAGATACAGTAATTGAGCAGCAGTCCTTGGATGTTGTCGCTGAGGCTGTTATTACCGGTCAAGCCACCCAGATTTATTGAGCTTTACTGTACGGAGCCTTTCCACTTAGCCTAATGACTGCCAAAAGGAATGAGAGCAGATGGCTGTGTTACAGTACAGTGAGGGTGAAACATCCACAGAGTTGGACAAAAGTGCTCACCAGTTACCATGTCTATTTTATGACAAATATTTATGTTCGTGTGTGACAGGGATATAAATCTTTTGCTGGCCACGCATTTTTTTTTCTTGAAAACACAAATGAAGTAATGAATTACTCCCTGCACAAATACAGACATAAAAAGATGTTTTTATACTTTAGGTATGTGCACACATAAAGCACAAACAAACTCAAATACTCATACTCAACTTCACAGCACGAACAAGGGCCAACAGGTCGATGCCGATCCTGGAATAGCGTTCCTTCTAGTTAATCATAAATGGTGTGGAAACAAAACAGGCATAAAGGAAAGGAGGTGAGCTGGCCTGGGCAAACCTCTGCAGGAGAACATAATAGAGACCCACGTATCTGTCCCTCAGTTTGTCCGTCCACTCCTCGGTCTCTCTGCCTGTTTGTGTGAATAAGCTGAATAAGCAGGTTTTCCAGCGCACAAAGCAGGAAGGCCCTACGCGCACACACCGTGACCACAGGAAATCAAGGTCAGTGTGACAATTGTGTGCATGCGTGTGTGTGTCAGGGAGAGACAGAGGAGGTTCTGTACTTACATTACCCCCTGGTGCATCATAATCTCTCCCATTTTATCCTTAGTGGAGGGGCAGCGGCGAAAAACTATGATTGTATTGTTTAAATTTCTGTCATTGGAATAAAGAGACCTCAGTTGTCAGGCTTGCAGTGGTCTTTGTGTTGTTATAACGGCTCTTAAAGAACCACATGTACGGTACCAGATGTTCTCTTGTTTCTGTCTTTCAGTGTGCATGCATGTGCTTGTAACACAGAGGCATAGTTAAAGATGTTAATCCTCTAAAAGCATCTAGAAGCCATGCTGGGTTAGTAATGCATTAATGGCAGTGTAGTTTGAACATGTTGTTCCACCATTAGGGTGCAGGAGGTGTCCCACCTTTCATTATGGACTTGGTGAGGAAAACAGTGTGTTTTTTGAACAAAAAAAACATGTAAACAGACCCGTGAAATAAAAGTGTTAGCCTGAAAATGGACACAATGTGTGACATTTTAAATACATGTAATGTATACAGTACCTCATAAAAAGCATGGGATGTTATATGTAGTCTGTATATATGTATATTATATAATCAGTTACAATAATTGCCACCTCTGTAAAACTCCAAATTTGATTTTTGCCAGAGTCACTGATTTTTGAGGCTGTAGTTTTTGCATTATTGCTGTGATGTTTTTATCTCCCAACCCCCCACCCCAAAAATCCATTCTTTGTAATGTTATCAGACGGGGTTAGAAAACAAAAGGCAGGGAGATTGGCTGCAGATGGGGCAGCCTTGGCTTGTGCATGCCAAGGCTTTGTTACACACCCTCTCCCACACAACTGCACTCAAATTCACACTTCCATTTGCCCGTGCATACAAACACACAATATACACACTCAATCACATTATTAATCGGCCACTCGACTCCATCCTTTTACCCATTTGTAGCCCTCCACCCCTCCCAGGGCTTTGCCCCAGGACTCATCGCCAAGGTAACCGCCAGCACTCAGCTCCTCCCAGACATCCTGGCAAGGTGAGTGAACGCACTCAAAGTCACACACTCAGAGCGTCCGTCCTTTCTTCTGGATCACTGTTTACTAGAGAGACAAAGTCTCCCTAATCACTCATCAGCAGACAAGTTATGGAACAGAAATTCCTTCATAATGACACGCTGACACATTGGGGGCACAACTGTGTGAACTCAATCAGAAGAGCACTTTTTTTTCTCACAAATATGTTCCTCTCCACCTAAAAAAATCAAAGTTGTTTTTCCCTCAGCAGAAGACAGATGCAGCCAGACTTTTTTCCATTTTCCAACGTGTGCCAAACAGTTTCAGCGTGGAAGCACGGAGGAGGTGCTGGAGGTGGAAGAGGGAGTGGAGAGAAAAGAGAAGGAAGCTCCTGTTGTTTTCCGTACCTGATAACCCTCCATCCTCCGTCTCCCTACTGTCCGACCTGTCAGACGCTGTTTCCTGGAATTCCGAGTCCTGAGGGAGGTGTGTGGGAAGGGAACACAAAGGGATACTGTCAGTCACCGTAAGGTCATCACTGAATAACAAACACATTAATCTAATGATGGGCATGACCAGTCACAAGTCAATATGCACAAGGCTGCAGGAAGCTCAATAAGGGGCAATTATGGGGCAATAAAAGAGGGCCAAACATTTCAGAACAATGACTAAGTTTAGACAAAAAGGAAAATATCCATGTTTAATAACAGTGTGATTTAGATTCATTCACATCTATGGGGTCACGCACAGGCCTGTAGGCATAGATGCAAATGGGTAATAAACCCTTAGTTTTGGTTAACTCTAATCTGTTCAAAACCTACGTTCACAGCTCAATATAGAAATGTCACACATGATATCAAAGATTATTGGAATAAATGATATGAAGAGCAAGTAATTTAGCACAATAATGCCACCTTAATGTTGCCATATGTGGTCACTAACAACCCTTTTATTTACAGCTAAATGCCTGTCAACACAACAGGAAATTACTGTCAGATATTAGTACATATATAAGTACAAATGAGATGGCTGACACACTCTATAGGCGAATGTTCATTCTCTGATCCTGTTCAAGCCAACCCCTCTATTTGCTTAATAACAGTGTTCGTCAATCTTTCATCTCCGCGTGTGGCTCCGCATGCGCGTGCGAGTGATAGTGAAGAATTTGCATTGATTGTTTAGTTGTTCTTTGAACTATATAGTCATTGTTCTTGTGTGTGTGTGTGTACTGTGCTGTGCTGAATGCTCAGATATGGCAGTAGTCTGCTCGTGATAACGGAAGCGTATCATAAACATATCCGTCTTCAAGGGAGGTCAGAGATAAATGCAACAACCATGTTATTACGCGGACATGGAGACACACACACAGACAAAGATAAAGCCTTAGGGCCCAGGAGATCAAAGCTAAATCTGTTCCACTGGATATCTTAACAAAGACACTGATGATTAAGTCAGAAGAATTACACACAGTGGAATAACATCCAGGACCTGTACAAAAGTCACATTCTGTTTGTCACGTTCACACACGCCCATTCATTTCTCTCACTGGACATACTGTACAGTCTTTACACGTTATGCCTGTCACTGATTGCCAGTATTTTCACATTCAGTCCCCAGAGCTCCATAACAGAAGGGCCATTCGTTTGCGCCTTGAGGGCAGGAATAACTAAGACGTTTGGGCGTGATTTGTGGGAGGTCAGCTGATAAGGAGGCGGAGCACTACAAGGGTTAACGCACAAGCTTGGATCATGCCTTTAGTCCAGTGAATCAATCAGCCTTTTTTTTTTTTTTTTTTAATTCTTCTTTCAAGAACCAACCCTGGGTGTGATTTCATGTTTGTCTTGCTGAAGTAAACATTGTGCAACCTCTTTCCTGTTTCCACAGAAAGTGAAAAACATATGCAGAAAAACACTGTTTTGTAACTCGCTCTGACACAGCACAATAATTGCTGTGTTGGGGGGAGGGCATGCACATTCACAAGCCTTATAACCAACACTGTGTGGTGTCCACTACAGGCGCGGTGTACTGTTGGCCGGCTTCGCAGCAGTTTTATTGGGAGGCTGGTACAAGGTAGTTAAAGGGGGCTTTTACATAAATTGTTGAGTAATGGTTACAGCTGGGCTGGCCAAATATTTCAGTCAATGAAATTAAAAATCTCACACAAAGCTTGCATCTGACTGCCACGATAAATCAACCTTTCACAGCACATTTCTTGACTTCGACCTCATAACCGTCAATCCCCTGGCCTAAAACTATCAAACCCAACAGATGTCCAAACATCTGCTGATGAGATGTCTCCCTTTGGATGAAGTAATCAACAGTGTAAATTCCAGGATTCCTATTAAACCCGTCCCATCCCTCCCCCTCTCATTCTTCTAGAGTTTCCATGGCCCGATCAGCATTATTGATCAGAGCCTGAGGACACGGCTTACATAATGTGTCACCCTCCTCTTGCAATGAGGAGGATAATCTTGTGCAGAGAGATGTTTAGCCAGTCAAGGCTATATAGCAACACTCGCTCCTATACGGGCACGTACAAGGAAATAGACACAGATACAGTCACACACACACGTGTGTGTAAAGGGAGAGATCAGGAAACAGATCATGTTGAACAGGAGCTCAGGACACATTTCACTGAAATCTTATCCACGGCCGTTGAGTAGTCTGACCGCAAAGTGTGTGTGTGTAAGCGTGTGAGTGTGCTTCAAACATCAGAGCTCTGCATCTCATTGATAAGATTTTTTTCATATTCTGATGGGAAATGAATCAGTTAAATCCTGACAGACCCCACACTCAAGTGTATGAATCACTTCATTTAGGTTTTATATCCCCCTCTAGTGGTGATATGATGCATTACAGCCAATCAACTGCAGAAGCAGAGCTGTGACATAAAAAGTGGAGGGTCAGAATTTGTTTGTAAAACATTAAATTGAATTATTTAAATGTAACCATACGGCATAATTGTTTGCTTAATGTCAAAATGATTACTGTCATATCGATTGACTATATTCATATAGTTATTGATATTGATATAATTCCACACATTAGAAAAAGACTCCATTACAAGTGAAAGTCCTAAATACTCAATACAAAGTAGAAATGACTTTCCTCTTACTGACCCCAGCCTTCTTACCTTAGGAACTCTGATAATAATGGAGGGTCTGGGAATTTGAGGATATTTGAGCTTCAGCTCTGGACTATAGTCCAGCTCATCATCGTCCGAGCTCTGGGAGTCACTACGGCAGGGCGGGGGTGACTCAAAGCCTGGGTCATCACCTGTGTCCTGTCTGCGGCAGATAGAGTTTGACTTTGTACCATTTACTTTTCTGGTTCTGGTGGAGTGAGTGGAAATACAGCTGACAGTCCTCTGAGGCTGTTTGTGCTGTGGCTCATGCAAGCTGCACGGCAGGACTCCTGGCTGGGACGTAATAGGGTCTGCTGCAGGGTGTCCATGGTTAGTTCTGCTTTGTCTGGAGTTGTTTCGCTCCTCAGCAGGTGCTGGATCGGTGTTAACATCGGATGGATTACCAAAACAGCCCAGAGAGGAACAGGGTAGTCCGTGCATGCTGGGGGATTCAGAAATGACCAAGTGAAACAGTAAAATAATTCCCAATTGCACAAACATTAGGTGCATCTGAGGTTTCCCAGTGTGGGGGGCAAAATGAGGAGCAGAGTATGAAGAATAGTTAGTAAGGAGTTTACATCATTTACTTTAAGTTGGTTTCATTACATAAGAATGAGCCAACTATGTCCACTCTTGTGAAGCAACATATGAAATAAAAACATCTCTTTCTCCAGGGAGGGCATTCAGTTTGACTCATGCCAGTATCTTCAATAGTTGTCCTCCATTTCGGCATGTCCTCTTATGTCACGGCTGCATTAGTCGTCCCCTTGCACAGCAGCAGTTACATGAATGGATGGATCATCAGTTTATCCCCGACTTAACCTTCAGACTCCAGACTGTGTCAGCCGCCTCTCGGTCAGTAGGTCGACCTGTCGTCACTGCGCTCTCTCCTTCTCTCGCAGGAAATAGATGCCCATCCACGTTGCTTCTAAGTGACTTCAACCACTCCTAACAGGTGAGGGTCACTCTTTCTTCAGCCCTTCACAGTCCCTCGTCTGCCTCCCTGACAACCTATACATGGATGAAGTCTCAGGGTTTGTGTGTGTGTGTGTGAGTTGCAGTGTGTCATGCTGGGTGTCTCATTACCCGACCAGGTAGTCCCTGGTCTGTTGTGGGTTTGGAGGCAAGGGTAGGGCCGCAGGGACTCTGGTTACCATCTGATTCAGGGTCAGTTACTCATACACTTGCCCAACACTTCGCCACTATAATTAATGAACTCATCTGATCAGAGAGCGGTGGCCAAGAGTGTAAAGGTTATTGGAGTGTTACAGATGGTTGAATATGAGAGGTCACATTACAGGCAAACACCGTAAGTGATAGGCCTCACATGAGAAAGAGAAAGGAGGGGAGAGAGAAAGAGAGAGACCGAGCATCCCTCCTCACAGAATGAACGAGACATGAGAAACCCAACTGCCCTTGGGTGACGACTACTTAAATATTCATACAATCTCATAAAGCAGACTTGCATCAATAGTTTATCCGGCCTGGGCTAACTGGTGAATGTGCATTTTTCATACAACAATATCAATATGAAGTGTAGCTATATGACAAAAAAACAGAGCATCTACAGCAGATGTACAGTGAAACATTATAACCTAAAATGTTGATATGTTCATGTTAAACTCATATAACTCATATAAGATGACCAGTATATAATACAACACTATGTCTTGGCCATATGAATTTCTGCAAATAAACGAGCTCTTTGAATCGACGCTAACAGGACATTTAAACACCATATGCAGCTGTAACAGAGTTTACTGCCAATCTTCCCACATTAAAATCGAAGTGTCCAAAAGGGGAAATTCTGTCAGGTCAGTTGAAACCGCATCTCGCCATTTATAAAGAATCCTGCCTGTTGGCATATCAACAAAGGGAAGATCACGTGGACAGCCTCACCAACCCCGGCAGTCCCAGGATCAGCACATTGGAGGGTAGTTGTGACACACTTTAATGCAGAATGTCATAAATTATCCATGTGAGCTCTATGGAAAAGCGAGCAGGAAGGGCAGACTGTGGGATTACTTTCTCTTGCACCACAGCTGATATTATTATTGCATACATACATATACAGATACACATTTCAAATAAAACAGAACATTATGACCTTCATAAAGGTGTGTTTTTAATGCAGTGTGGTTAGCTCAGTGTATCAAGGCACTCAGTCAACTCACATTAGTCACTCATGTAGATTAATGTCTGTATTAAGAAATGCATTTAATTAATCCGTTGGCAGGCGTACACGCTGGGTGTGTGCAGGCCCTTGGATATTAATAAAACATATTCCTCTAAATATTTATTTATTGAAGACTAAACATTGCTTATATGAGGTAATAGACCTCATTCATAATCTCTGTGCATTAGATGGCTGTATCAAAAACCCTCATATAAACAAATTCAGAATTTGTGTTCTTCCCCTCTTTCCCATTGTAAGACATAAAATTACTTTTGATCACGCGGGGCTCTATTTCTCTCAGTCCAACTCTTCAGTAAACTCTTATTTTAACAGCTCTGTGTTGTGAGTGTAACACAGCCTGACAAATTGAACCAATGCACCGCTATAAAACATGCATGAGCTCTTTTGTCTCAGGATGTAAACAGAGATATAGTTTGCACTCTCTGTTTGGAAACTTGTGAGACTTGTGAGAGTATTTCCTAAAATGTTCCTCGTGTGACGGCACCCTAAAAGAAATGACTGTGCAGCTACTGGTTGTACATGCTAGAGGAGCTGCGGCTCTCGAAAAAGACTGCAACACAAGCAGGATTTTTGGGATCCTCTTTAAGAAATAGAACAATGATACTCACCATCATTACAGTACTGAAGAGCTACCATAGCATTACACTAAACAGGGCATTAGATGTTGGAGTTAACCCCTTTAATATTGCTCATAAACAGGAGTAATAATATACAGTTTAGGCCTGGATTGTATTCACCATAAGCAAACGGTACATTGGTGCAACAAGCTTGATTGAAATGATTGTGAGTCTTAATATGAAGAACCTTCTGTACCAGAAAACAGCATTTTAAAACAACACAACCTTATTTCAGTTTGCCTCTGTGTGATGCATTAAGCCTTAGTGATTATTGTGTTCATTTGAACTAAGTATTCACACTGTACCAGGAGGTTAAAAGTGATTTCTCCCTTCATCTGCTCCTCCATTCTCCATAACAGGCCACAGCAGCAGGTCCAGTAGTAAATTACGCTCAGTATGTCAGTATGAAAATCTAATTAGGCACAAAGATCCAAACTATATTTACTGCAACACAAAGCAGCTGATCCATCTTGCAGTAAAGCTGACACCTTCGCAGAGCTTGACTTCCCCCTGGCGGCCAGTGATGCGAACTACAACACTTAGGATTTGGGAGCAATATACCAAAGCTGTTCTGAAGATAAGGACAAAATTGGTTTTGGTGAGGCTCGGTCATTTTAAAATGTCTAAATCTCACAGACACGTCAGCATAATCACACAAACGTCCACGCAGCGGTTGATTTTACAACATATATTTCACCGAACCAAAATAGAAATAAACTTCCAAATTAAATAGCGCATTATTTCTTTATTGTTTTGTCACGACAGCCACAAGATAACAAAACATTTTATTTTTTTTCCAGCAACGTCATAGACGCGTCAGAGCCGGGGGTTAAAGGCACACACACACACACTCACACGGCTGACTGCATCAAGTCAGCGGGAAACACCGCACGTGTTACTGCTATGCCTTCAAATTAAAGTGAACAAAAAGGGTTCACGTTAAGGAAAACGCACACAGTAAATACTGATGTACACGTTTTAAGTTGAATACTCCTGCTAATACTCACATTGCTCCGGGTAAAGGGCTCATCTGTGTAGTACCTACCGTTACAGAGTGCTTCACACAAGATAAAGAAACAAAATATTGAACAAAAAATGAATATAATTGCGACCCAATGAACAACATTACGTCACTACATATATGTTTTATTGGAAAAAAAGCAAAATGTATAAATAAACAGGACATCGCTCATTCCCTCGTACACGCCTTACGAATATTACTTTGAAAACCTTAACCGGAAGTCCTCGTTTATTCTACCCAGCTTGATTGGGATGAGGCAGCCCTGGAGCGCACAGTCTGAGGATAATCGCAGGTGGTAAGGGTTACAATCCGCCGACGAGAGGCGACAGAAGCAGGTGCCGATTTGTATCCGACTGAGCTTCATTAATCCCGCTCAGATTGATTAGAAATCATCCCTCCTGGACCGAGGCTGCTGTGTCTTCCTTTTTCCTCCCCCTCGATGATCCACAATGCGGTCCTCGGCTTGGTTCGTCGCCAGTTGCGCTCTCATCCTCTGCACGCTCCGGCTGATTGACGGGGCCAAAGGACAGCGGCAGTGTAGCGAGGTGAGAGATGCCACAGTCGATCAGTAATAACGAGGAGGGCTCGTCCTGTCTCACTGCCTTTATTTGCGGAGCGCTTTACGGCACGGGGCAATTATAAAAACGCAGTGATTGGGCTTCTGTGGCCGTAATCCAATAATCAGATACGATTTAAAAATTGATGACACATTCCCAGGTCGGTTTGTAGCATGCTTGTTCAAAACCATTACCTCGTGATCACTAAACAAACCACTTTAAACCGCTGCTATCTCGGTAAAGAGGTGAACAGCATGGAGGAGCATGACTCTCTGATGAGGTCTGGTGTGTGTTGAACTTCACCACTCCAGTGCTTTTATCAGTTTCCTCCATGTACTGCCCTTTCCTTCCCTCTGTTCTGGATCAGCTCAACACCTCCTTAGTTTTGACTGGCAAGCACAGTCACACACACACACACACACACACGGTCCCAAGATAGAGAACAACATTCCTCAAAGTTATTGTCTCAATCTCTGTTTTCACACAATGGCAGAGAGAGTGTTGCAGCTCCCTGGTTTAGACCTGTAACAGTGCTAAATCACTGTGCTGCTCTGGAGATGAAGCTGCTATTCTAGCCTCAATCTCGTGAAACTAGGAGTAGCGACTCTCCACTGAATTATTGTGTGAGATCAGTATTAAAAGTGTGTCATATTAGTGACTGACCGCAGCTCTTGTCGGTGTCACCTGTTTCCTGTTTTGAGAAGCTCTAACGTTTAAATGGCGTGTTTCGTCTACAGTTATCAGTCATTTCGGCCTCTCTTCTCTCACCCTTTGTCATCAGTGTGACTAAGCTCTTCACGCGCACAGACAGCAGAGAAAGTCATTCCACACACACACGCACACACATACAACAGCCTGTGTGTGTTGTGGTGTTAAAATCTGGTCTGGCTCAAGGAGCAACATTATGTAAACTGTCAGAAATTAGGCCACCCTCCTCTGTAGACAGAAAGATGGTCAGAAGCTTTTGTGGGGGCCAAAACACACCAGCTAATGGTTTCCACTCCAGACCACAGATTAAAACCACAACATGAACGCAAGTGTTCGCCCTGAAAACATGAAAAGCTACCGGTCAAACGCCTCCGCCTGTTTCGACCAGCAGCCCGCTGCTGCCATCGCCCCTGTTCCCATCGCCGTGGAGATGGTATGTTGTGTATCCAGGGCAGTAGAGTGGCTGTGGCTCGCGAGATAACCCCGTAACAGGCGTTCATCTTTTCTAATCCCGTGCAGCTGGATATGGAAGTTAATTGAAGTGTTGGTTTGCTAATGCAGTCACGCCGTCCATGTAGGCGGCTCTGATGTGCAAAACATTCACGCCAAGAAGGAGATGACTCAGAGCTCTTATTTGGGTGGTGGCCTCTTGCGGTGTGATGTTTACTGACCTGCCACCGGCCTTACATTTGCTCATTGTTTGGGTCCAAGACCATTAGTGATAACTGAAGTTTTATGTGTCTGCAGACGGACTACTACTATGAGTACACGGAGTGTGACAGCACAGGATCTCGGTGGAGAGTGGCCATCCCGCAGAAACCTGGGTCCTGTACAGGATTACCAGAGCCAGTACATGGAACTGAGTGCAGTAAGTATGTTTGTGTGTGTGTGTGTGCAAGAGAGATTGATGTGTGTAGCTCTCCTTCTTATCAGTACCCTGGAATTTTCACCACCACAACCTGACAAACCCTGTTTGGTTATCTCCCAAAACAACCACGGAGCCAAACTACGGGTCAACAACCTGAGAGCAAAACACTGTCACCTAATTAATTTCTCCTTGTTTACTTTAAAAGCCACATCCTTCATGGATCATGTTGTCACTTGCAATAGTTGTAATTGTCTAACATGAGGTGCAGTAACTAATGTTTTACACCAGCATTACTCACCATGAGGCAATCTGTCCAAGATTTTTTTTAGTATAAACTATTAGAATAAAAACACCTTATGTTTGCAGGTGTTGCTTTTTAATGGACACAAATATTCAAAGACCCATTTAGGTAATTATTGCAGTATCTATCAAGTGCTGATGTTTTGCCATGGAAACAGACTTGTTAAGTAAAACGGGTTAAATTCCTCTCCATGCTGGGAGGATTTGGGGACACTCACAGACCTTATCTCTGCCTCGTCACTGTGGAACCAGGAAGTCATACTTTTAAAGGGCATTGTAAAAAACACAGTAATGTTTCACAAGGTGGTCATGCAAGTCTGCCCTTTGTTAAGACATCTTAGAAACAGGTTTGCCCTGTGCTGTGACAACACCGCTTCACTAATGGCTGAAATTAGATTATCACTGGCGAAATCTGTGTCTAAGATAATTGCATGGCCTGAAAGGTCACTCGCAGACTAGATTGCAAATTAATGGCCTGCTAGTGTTTTCTGGAAGATAATTAACTAATGTATAAACTGCATAAAATGAAATATACATCCTCATTGTTGCTCACCTCTGTAAAGGTCAAAACTTGTTTACTACAATCTTGGCTTTACTTTCTCTCTGTTTTCCTCTTCCTGTTTAAATTCACTAGAAGAACACCGGGCATTTATTTCCTTATAACTGAACACACTGTCTTATGTAAGATATGGTGTTGCTACCCATGACGTCACAATACAAGGCAAGACATTTAGTCAAATTAACTGCTACAAATGAATTACATCGCCATAAAAGTGATTGCCAAAGCAAACTGTCCTAAATCAAGCCCTAAATCACCTCACACCTACGAGCACTTCTAGCGAGCTGCTTACCCTTAAAGAGAGGCGACTACACAAACTGCATGCCTACACACATATTTTTGTGTTGGTTCATTTTGAAGCATTAGGAGACATCACAATAGGATCAGAGCAGATGAGGTATGAGGAAAAACACACACTGTCAAAACATTGGCAGGTGAAGAAGACATGATGGCTCAGCAGGAAAAAAGAAAGCACAGAGACCGACACAGTGTGTAACAGGATGTAAGGATTAAGTTTCCTCGACGCTGGGGTGACATTACAGTGAATGCTGCAGCGATTTGCATTACCTCTGACATTTGGAGCCTGTGTGACATTCTGTTGTGTGTATGCTTTTGCAGCAGATTGAAAAGAAGGATGGTATATTATTTATTCAGTGTGATTATTCTTCTTCATATCTCTCTGTACCTCCTCTTTCCGTGTCCTCCAGCTTTCTCATGTGAGGCTGGGGAGTTTCTGGAGATGACGGCTCAGGAGTGTACCCAGTGTGCGGCGGGAAGCTACTCCCTCGGCAGCGGCATCCGCTTCGACGAATGGGACACCATGCCTGCTGGATTCAGTAGCCTGGCAACCTCGGTGGAAAACAATCCCAGTGGAGATGACAGGCTCACCTGCAACAGGTGCGCGAGTAGGGTGCGAGACAAACTGAGAGATGGAGATGGACTGTGCAAAATTCAATTTTTTATCTGTTCTTTGCAGCTCTTCCTGGGTGCCTCAGGGAAACTATTTGGAGTCCAACAGAGATGAATGCACTGTCTCTCTCATCTATGCTGTCCATCTGAAGAAACAAGGCTCTGTCAGTTTTGAGTACCAGTATCCTGACAACAACCTGCTGTTTGAATTCTTTGTGAGTTTCAAACATTTATTATCTTTTTACTTCCTGGAAAATGATAATAAATAAATTATAATGATAGACTGTTTAAATGGATACTGGTATTGATCGTCTTTATACGGTACCAGTAAAATGTCACCCTGGACAGTACTTCGATATTTTCCATTGTTAAATCTCAAGCAGTACACTTCTCATAAATGCTTATCACAATGCTAATGGCAGAGCTAAGAGAAAAATGCTGGATCTAAGAGGAAATAGATCATGATCAGTCTCATGAATCAGACAACATACTACATATCTGTCTTAGAACCGATGCTGATTTTTGGCCAGCTTCTCTGATTTATCTGCGTAGCAACAGCCGCTCTTCTGTTGTCTGTTGTGAGCAGACATGTGCGTCATGCGACGACTGTGGCTGTGCTCCAGGATGGACCAAAATATTTGTATTTAGGAATCTGTTAATAGCCCCCTTTCATTGCAGACGTACTGGCACTTCATAGCAGGAAAAAGCTGTAACATAATTAATGGCTACATTTAGTGTAACCAGTTCCTGGGTCCTTTGAGGGTATTGTGCGTTGTGGCTCAATGACACGGCTTACTGCTGGAATACTTACAGCGTATAGAGTCATAATTCATGTAATTAGTTGCACCTGCGCTCTTGCTGCTATGGCAAGTCAAAGGACGAGCCTCTTCGTTAGTGCTTGATTGAAGGTATGAGTGCTGGAAAGATTAAGATTTGAAATAAATCAGACTTTGGTGATCTATTTCATAGATTTTTTAAAAAAAATATATGTTTTACAAAAGGCAAACATATTGTTTATTGTGTAACTAAATTGCTCCCACATACTACAAAAGAGAGGATAAAGTCATTCAATATTTTGTACTGTAGTGCATGACAGTAAGTAATATACGTTGTAGTTCTTAAAAGAGGTGAGAGGTTCAGCTGATGGACACTGTAGTTCCCCATTAACTTCCACAAAGTAGTCACTGTAGTCTTCCTGGTGCAAATGAAGGCACTAATTATTTGTGTGTGCCATAGATCCAGAATGACCAGTGTCAGGAGATGGATCAGTCTGCTGACACCAAGT
Source organism: Nibea coibor (assembly GCA_023373845.1). Taxonomy (NCBI): domain Eukaryota; kingdom Metazoa; phylum Chordata; class Actinopteri; family Sciaenidae; genus Nibea; species Nibea coibor. The sequence continues at coordinate 14,906,851 of CM041721.1, read as the reverse complement.
GGCTCAAGCTTACCAATCACGGTGAATGGGCGACGCATACGGTAAGTGTGCATGTCGCAAGATGAACAATAGCCACGCGGGACATATTCAGGCTCTTTGGCAGCTGTCCTTGGTCTTCAGAATAAATGTAGTGAACTCACGCGAAGCAACAAGAAATGGGTGGATATAAGCAGGAAGTGCGTTGTATACAAAGAGTGGCTGGCATCACTTACTGTTGTCTAAGTATTTTTCCAGCCACACTCGCTAAATGGTAATTGGCTGCATGGTTGGGAGGAGTGTAATACAGTGTGCGGCTCTTCTGCAGTGCATAAAATATTTATATTTTTATCGTTAATTTTTATTTTTGCTGGTTTTAGACAGCTAAGTTGAACTTTATGGCTCCAAGTAAATGTTTCTGCAGTGTATGATTAATCAAGTGTTCAGTCTGCAGAGGGTGCATGTTTTATGGCAGCCTAAGTCACACATTGTTCTCCCTTGCATGTCTGAAGTTACTGTTTAATATGTTCTACTGACTTATTCCCATTTGAATGAAATGACCGCATGCAGAGAGCAAGCCCAGACTTTTCCCTCTCGATCATGTCACAGCCTCACTGAAACATATGAAATCGTGTGCACCGTAGGTGAATCTGAAATCGGGCACTAACATCCTGTACTGGAGGACAGGTGGAGTCCTGATGGGTACTAAAGTGGTGAAGCCCGTTCTGCTGAAGAATTTTCAAATCGAAGGTCGGTAACAAACGCATTCCCTTCCGACCCCTTTTCTCGCCGTCATCAGTGTCAAATGAATACACTAATTCAGTTTTATTTTCATTAACAATCTGTCATTTCCTATTACCAGGAGTCGCCTACACATCAGAGTGTTTCCCATGCAAGCCGGGGACGTTCAGCCATGTCCCAGGCTCCTCCACGTGTGATCCCTGTCCTCGGGACACCTACTCCGGCCACGGTGCCAGCTCGTGCACCCCCTGCAACACTACCACTCAGTATGCAGGTAGGAACGCACACTGACGCACAAAAGAAGGCACACCTCGTCAGCATGTCAGCGCAGGATTTAGTGTAATCTAATTGTTAACAGTGCCGCACACAGAAGCACATAACACAGCCAAATAATAGAAAGAGAGCTTGTCCTATTTTCAGCCACATTAGTCAAAGTTTTGAAGAATAAACACGCTTGTCAGTTGAGCGCGCAGGGCCTGTGCGATCGCAAGGGAGTAGCAGATTTTTGGCAGATGACATAGCAAGTATACTCTTTCATAAAGCTGCTATTACTTACACTTCATAAATGTGTTTTCTAATGCGCTATTGCTGAGGATAAAAGTAATATCCCTAATCTATTTTAGTGTATTTCTCAGCAGGGGTTTATTTGAATACCCTGTTTGAGAGGCAAGGCCAGCTGTTACAAATCAATAGAAAGTAGTATGTAGTCATAATAACAGGAAGACTGACCCGAAAGCTTTCATCCATTTGTGATATTTTAACCTGGCCTAATGAAATGAAAGTCAGATGACAGTTTTATGCAGTGGATGCATATCTTGTTATGTTTAATTCAGTACACCTCTTAATGAATATTGAATGACCCGTTTTGGTTCACTGCTATGTTTTAGTCCCCTTTTTAAACAGCATAATATTCTTTCTGTTGTTCTATTATTTCTCATCTGCATTTACTTCTTGCTTCATATAAATGTCGCTGTTTGTTTTACTGTATTTTAACTGACTGGTTCTTTATTGTATTTGGATTCTTGTGTTTTAAGGATTTGGCTTGATGCCTTTATGCACATTTCTTTGCAATGTCTTTGAAAAAGGTTTTTATTCACTGAAGTGCTACAGAATCTGGGTAAATCATGAAATGTATTCTTGAGTTTTTTTGGAGCTAATGTAGTTTTATTTTGCCTTACCGTAACTATTTTTTTTTTGTCAAGGTGAGGGATCTGTGGTGTGTAAGGACAGACCTCCTTGCTCCAAGAAGGACTATTTCCAGATCCACACTGCATGTGACCACGAAGGAAAGGTGAGACAAAAAGAGGCCACCTCCAGCCACCTCAGACCCAGAGATGTCACATTCTGTAATCTCAATTTCCGTTTTGTTTCGTCGCACTCCATCTCTGTGTAATTTCAGACGCAGATCATGTACAAGTGGGTTGAACCTAAGATCTGCCTGGAGGATGTGGCTGGAGCTGAACCGCTGCCTGAAAGTGGAAAACGAGAGCCCTGCCCCCCCTGTAACCCTGGTTTCTATAACAATGACACGGCCACCTGCTCACCGTGCCCACCTGGGACCTTTTCTGATGGGATGAAACGTACTAAGAACTCTGTTGATTTCTATTGTGTTCCCGACTGCCATTTTCCTTTCAGTTTCTTTGTTTGTGCGGCTGTGTGGTAATTGTCTATTTCACTGTGTTTGTTTCGCAGCATGTAAACAGTGTCCGGCAGGCACGGAGCCCAACTTAGGTTATGAGTATAAATGGTGGAATATTCTTCCTACAAACATGAAGACCTCCTGTTTCAATGTGGGCAACTCCAAATGTGACAATATGAATGGTGGGTGTTTACATGTACTATTTTGTCTTGTTCTTCCTGTCACTGTGTGTTTCTCCTAAAGAAAAATCACGCTCATTTGCTTCCTTACCGAGTGTAATATGAAAGATTTGATCTATCATTTGGTAAGAGACTGTAAACTTCCAAACTGCTAGCCTGGCTCTGTCCCAAGGTAACAAACCCAGCCAACCAAGACCCCTAAAGCTCACTTACTAACCACTAACCAGTAACTGCCTAGCGTCTCTGCTGTCTCTGGTTTCCTGGCAACCTCACTGTAAGTTGCTGGGACCAGCCCAGAAATTGTCCAGGATGTAGCACATACCACGCCACGTCCTTTTAACACTTTGTTGTTTTTTATTTCTACTTGTAGCCACCCCCCCTATTTCCAGACTTTATGCTAAGCTAAGCTAAATGGCTGCTGGTTGTAGCTTTATTTTTACTGTACATACATGAGTGGTATTGATGCTGTCATCTTATTCTCCACAAGAAATGTTCAAACAGTGTTGACTCATTTAAAGTAGATTAACCAGAGGTAATCCAGTCAATATAATATGGATTTGTCCTGGCCTTCAGGCTGGGAGGTGGCAGGTGATCATATCCAGAGTGGATCAGGAAGCTCGGATAATGATTACCTCATCCTCAACATCCACGTTCCTGGCTTCAAGTAAGTCCTGTCATCTTGTGTTTTTCATTCTCCGTCACTTCTTTTTGTCGTGACTAATTTCCACTCTTTGTTTTGCATCTGCCATCAGGCTCCCTACATCTATGTCGAGCCATTCTGTGACGGAGTTTGGTCGCATCACATTTGAATTTGAAATTTCATGCACAGCTGACTGTGAGCTCTACTTTATGATGGTGAGAATTGCTCCTGAGCGATGTTTGCTGGTTCATAATTGTTAGTATACAGCTGAAGTCAATACTGTACACCCGTTTTTTTTTTTAGGATGTAAACAGGAAGAGTACGACAGTGGTGGAGTCATGGGAAAGAAATAAAAAAAGACAGTCCTACACACACATTATGACAAAGAATGCCTCGGTTTCCTACACATGGGCTTTCCAGAGGACTAACCAACCTTCAGATGTAAGTATGAGTTGACTACCTTCACATGTATAAAAGCTTTCTGGATCATAAATAAAAACTGCTAAAAACACTGAACATAATGTGTTTTATCATAGGAGGATGACTGCAGACATTATGTAGACTTTTTTTTGGGAGCTGTTAACTCTCGCTGAGGTGTGAAACTGTAAGACTATCACTATGTACCACAAACAGCAGCAGGAATACAATCCCATATCTCTATAGTTTAAAAGATCTTTTTATGTAGTTGCATATCAACGGTGAATGCATGTCTTTAGTTGTGGAGGTCAGCCCACTGGGGGGTCAGCCCACCACATCAAAAAGATTCAGGAAGCCTAATCTGCTATCCTGTGACTGAACCTTCATGTTTGTTGTCTTAAGTCCAGAGGCAAGAAAAGCTCTGAAAAACTCACTCACAGCTTTTCAGAGCTCCTCCATCAGCGAGGTCAAACAACTGGGACAGCCTTTAGTCTTGTAAATCCACTCCACACTCGGTACACCTAACACTCCCTTCTGTTAGCTATTAAAGATAATTTCTGAGGTGGTGCTTAAACCAAACATCAAACCACACGTCTACTTTAACACTGTGCTCGCTGCTTACTTTGTGAAATACATAAATATTGGTGAAAAGATGTTTCAAGATCATAAAAAAAAAGTGCTCCTGTTAAATGTTAAATCATCTGTTTTGCACCTGTAACATATGTTGTGATCTGTTCTGGTGTAGGAGTTTGAGTTACAGCGTTGTTTTTGTAGCAGCACACACATTGCATCAAGGCTCCAGTTTACTTTGTACCCGTTTGCCTCGCTCCCGTACTCTCCTCAGGTGCGTCGATATGTCAACGACGTGGCACGAATCTACTCCATCTCAGTGAGTAACGCCGTTGACGGGGTTTCCTCTAGCTGCCGGGCTTGTGCCCTCAGCACCCAGCCCTCCAGCTCTACGTGCGTGCCGTGCCCACCTGGACATTACATAGATACGCGCACCAGCCAATGCACAGAATGTCCGCCTAACACGTACCTGGATTCTCATGCCACGCCCGGTCCTGATGCCTGCAAACCCTGTGGACCAGGCAGCAGGAGCGACAAGGTTTGTTGGCGTAAGGAAAGGAATCAAGCTGTTGGTTCTAACTTGTTTTTATGACACACGACTATTTATCTTGTTCTTCTTTTTTTTTTTATCAGGACCACAGTTTATGTTACAGTGACTGCCACTTCACCCACACAGAGGGCAACGTCTCCCTCACATATGACTTCAGCAACCTTGGACCTGTGGGATCGCTGATGAACGGTCCAAGCTTTACCACTAAAGGAACCAAGTACTACCACCAGTTCAATATCAGCCTGTGTGGAGAACAGGTGTGCACAGATTTAGACACACACATACACACACACACAGAAAATACTTGCATTTTAAAAGTTTGTGAATGCAATTCCCTTACCATTTGCTCTCGTTCGTTGTTTAAGGGTCAGTCCGCGGTATGCACAGACAACGTAACCGACCTGTCCATCACCGACTCCCAGAGAGAGAAAGGCGAAGGAGCCAATGGTGTCAAGACCTTCATCTGTCAGTCAACAATAATCCCAGCTAGTGGACGAGGCTTCCACACAGCACTCTCCTCACAGTCCATTAACCTGGCTGACACGTTTCTCGGTTAGTGAATGTAGGATGCAGGCTGTGGCGGTGTGGACAGCTGCATTTAGGGTGTTTTATACTGCCGTTACTGCTTTAAAAGGTAAAAAGATATGATGACAAGAAAAGGTCTGGTCCTGTTCGTCCTTTTCATGTTGCACAAGAGGGAAAAAAAAATCAAAGACACATTCAATAAGTCTTTCTTTGTGTGTGATTAACAGGAGTGACAGTAGAGGACACACTCGATAACATAAGGGTGAGACCAGATCTCTACCCCAAGACCACTAAGAAAGTCCCTGATGTCAACTTCTTCTACAGGTACCTCTGTTATTTCAGATATTTCTTTCTACGTCAAAAAAAATGTAGTGCTCTAAGCTTCTGTCTTGTTATTTATGTTTCTCCTCGCTAAGGTCCTTGGAGGCGACTTCATCTTGTGAGTCAGGCCGTAGCGCCGTGGTGACACTTCGCTGTAACCCAGTGAAGAGTGTTAAAGGAGATCTCTCAGTTCCCAGGTACTTTGTCATCTTTGTCCGTGTTTCTCTGGTCGCCTGTCTAATGCCACACGTAACCTTTTTATCTGAGCCTGTAACGCGGTGTGGAAGTGACAGCTTGTGCTTGGCTATTACAGTCAGTGCCCGGCAGGAACATGCAACGGCTGCACCTTTAATTTCTTGTGGGAGAGCTCGGGAGCTTGTCCTACATGCACAGAGAGAGACTACCATCAGATAGAAGGAGCTTGCAAAGGAGGACACCAGGTATGTGCGAGGACGTAGAGGATATTCCACTTGTTTTGCTTGCATCTGCATACACCAAATGGACTGTGTGTAGAAATGAAAGCCCCCAAGCATCAAAAGAATTGTGATGTCCCACATCCACTCCGCCTGCATGCATGCAAACATTCTTAAAGCTGAAAGTCAGCACTTTGTTTCACTTGAAACGCAGTGCAGTAAGGCTAAAACAATTAAAACGCTCCGCTGTCCAAATATTTAGACTCTGCTCTGTGCGCGTGGAGAATTTTCGCCGTGTTCCGGAGCACTTATTGCTTACGCGCCTGTCACACTTATTTAATGCCACTGTATATGCGCGTGTGTTCATTCGCAGGACCTTCTGTATGTGTGGACTGAGCCGAAGCTGTGCGTGGGAGGTGTGACGCTGCCTGAAAAGAAAACGTTGCCGTGCGAGGGTATGGAGTTCTGGGTACGGCTCGGTGCAGGACTGGGCGCTTTCACTGCAGTGCTGCTCGTCTCCCTCACCTGCTACTTCTGGAAGAAGAACAAAAGGTGTGATTTTCCTCCATCACCTCTGTCTCCGTCCTTCTTTCCTTTCCATTTTTTTTGTTTTAGCTCACTTTCCTAGTCTCTGCCCGTATTCCTTTTTAACATCATCCCTCTCTTCCTCCTATTTCTGCCTCTTCTTCTTCTTTCTTCTTTCATTTCTTCCCTTTCTCTCCTCTCCTTCCCCCTACTTCCCTTCCTTCGTGCATTACTTTTGTCTTCTGATCTTTCCCGCCCGCTCTTCCTCTCCTCTTGTCGTCTGGATCCTCCTGCCTCCTGTCCTCCTCTTTCCTTGTCAGTTTTTTTTGCCAATATTCACGTGGACAACATTATTCCTCGTCTGCTTTTTTCCCGCTGTATTGATTCCATCACTTGTCTCTTTGCTAGGTTGGAGTACAAGTACTCCCGCTTGGTGATGTCTGCCAATAAGGAGTGTGAGATGCCAGGAGCTGACAGCTGCGCTGTGATGGAGGGAGAGAATGAAGGAGACATGGAGGATGAAGTTGTGTACACAAAACCGTCTCTACTTGGCAAACTCAAAGCCATCGCATCCAAGGTGAGTCACAGCATGATTTTTACTTTTTACAGTAAAAAAGAAAATCTCCCTGTGGTGAAAAGTCTTTTGTAAAATGAACGTTTGTTTTTGATTTCAGGGGAACGGAGAGAACTACGAGCACGTGCAGCTCAACTCCTCTCATCCGAAAGCTCTGGTATGGAGCTAGAGGGGTGGTAAAGTGAGCGGGAGCGAGGGGGAAGAGAGAGATCAGACCTTCGAGAGACTTTCCACTGAACAAGCCCCTTTAACCAACCACCCCCCTTTATGAGCTTTGGTACCTGGAATACCATCTGTGTGTACATACACGCAGACACACACATCATGCACCTAGGGCCAGGTTCAGAGAAATCACACGAACATGGTGGCCTTAAAAGCTTGGTACGACAGAGCCGTCCTACTCGAAGCGTAGCGCTGTGAGGAGGTGTGCGCGTGATAGACACCTCCCGGTAATATTCTGATTCAAGCTGATGTCAGAACGGCTGTTAGAAGAGCTCAGGTATAAGACAAGGACCTATTTAAGAGATGTTTTGTTTCTATTCATTTCAGTCTGTGTCGTCTAATATTTCTTTAGACATCCGTGGTGTCATTTGCCATCAGGATCACCACGACCAAGTGTGTGCCCGTCATCCATAGACGTTTACGCAGACAGGTATATTCTGGCCATGTAGAGCCTTTATCTCCTCATCCGTTTGTTCTGTTGCTTAGTTGACATTATTGTAATGAGACGTGTTCTGCTGGCAGTGAAGATGAGGTGAGGTTGTGGTGTTGACTGTCCATGTATGTCAAATAAATTATGATGTATTTATGTATAAGTGGACTCCGTTTGATTGATTTCCTTGTCTAGCAGTTCTCTTAAGAAAGCCACTGATGGGCTTGGAGATTGTCGTGTTGGCGTTGTGAGTAAGAAATAGATTACAAGCAATACAATTTTTTTTTTATTGTTACATTTTTTGCTTTACATGGAAATAAAGGAGGACTTAATCAGTCCTGGAAATGCAGGCATCTAAGTGCATCTTTGCCCCTTTTTTTAGGCTCGTGCCAGTGATCGAGCTGTTAAGTTGTTCCACAGTGTGCCGCCATTGTACTGCATATGACAGTTATAAATAAAGTAAAAGATCTTCCTTCAGTAAGATAATGACCATATGTCTTTATTACAAGACATAACATCCACTTACAGCGGCAGAGACGATGTTACCCTGTCATCATAACACCATCTTACAATGAAAGGCTTTAATGGAGAAAATATGGAGGAAATATCACAGCTCACCGTGCTTTCTGATCTCCATGGCAAATCGCCAAAATACTTTTAACCTATTAAGAACTTGCACCATTTTGACGTTTAGTTGCTATTGTAATCAATCAGCCTTTTAACTCCCAGTTTGAATTGTTAAGCTATAATTCATGTGATTCATGTTACAGGCATTTCATGATTTTGAGTCACCATATACTTCCCTCTAAGCTGAAAAGCTAGAGTATACCCGAAAGGCTGAATGACGCGTGATTTTAAGCTCATGACTTCTTATTCTGTTGATCAAAAATGATCTGACACCTGATGCAATGTGGCATATTTACAGCTGTGGGAGTGAACGTATAAGTTTGATGTTTTTAGTTCAAAGCGTTGGATGAACTATGCGCTGGGTCAAATATATTTCCTCTTCATCTTTGCCAAGATTTGTGGCTTGTGCGGCCCCAAATTATTCAGTGCTTCAAAAGCCTTTGTCACTTTGCTTACAAAACCATTTTATCAAAGTATACAGCTTTGAGCGGCCTTTATATAACAGCTGTGATATGTCAGTGGCCCAAAATGAGCTAGCCCCTGATATATAATATCTTGCAAGAGGAGGGCTCGGCAGTTCAGTATTATTTCGACATGATGCATTACATTCAACATGATTAGAACACAAGACACACATTTTAAGGGTGTTTCTGTTTGAAAGTATTAAGTGTGAATATTTTAAAGATATATTAAGGAATCATTGGGGAATAACTCTGGATTATTTGCAGCTATCCTGACCCTCATCACACCATGGCTCCAGCTCATCTCGAATCTGATATTAAAAAGTCTATTTTTGTTGTATGATAAATGTAGTGGCTCACATTGCTCGGCTCTTTGCTGCCCTTCTCCAGTAGAGGGCAGTGGAAAACAGAGATGTGGTGAGAGAACATTTCTTACATAATTAAATCTTAATATTGTCTTAGATTTTAATCAGTTCTTTTTGCTTTACTACAAGCAGAAATTAGAAATGCAAATGTTAACGGAAGTGCTACCAGCCAAAAAGTGGGGAGAATTAAGTATTCCAACTCCATGGATCAGTTCACACATTTCACAAGAACAAAATGTTTACTTTTTTGACTCCACAGCCATAATTATTAGATACTAATTATCAAACAATGCATTGTTACATATTCACATGTGTTAGTTTTCATGTTTCAGGGTCTATGAGGTGCTACCAGTTCTACAAAAGAGTAATTTCTTCGGTAACTGCTTGAAGTTGAAAGAGTTAAAAGTATTCAATATTCCACAAAAACGTTCAGAGAAAGGTAATAAATAATGAATACAAATATGCACGGCAGTTCTTTGTTTTAAAGATGTGTTATCTCTGGAAAAGATTCATCTTGTTGTCCTAACTCTGCGTTAACAATAAGTCACATGGCTCCTGTTTTACTGCAGAGTGGACACTTTACTTTTTATCGTTGGAGTATATATTTTTGATAATAATGTACTTTTACTTCTTACTTTTACTTGTAATTGAATATTATTTACATTGTTGCATTAATACTTTTACTTAGCTAGAGGATCTGAGTACATCTTCCACCACTGCTTGCCAGTTAAACATGCACGCTGCTTAACTGGTTAATGGGGATGAGTGTATGAAGGTCAGTTGTATGAGGCTACCACCAGAGGGCAATCACTGCTTGGCTACGGGGAAAGAGTCAACGTTCAGTGCTAGTAAAACCTGTAGGCAGAGTGATGTAGACAGAAATAAGAGGCAGGAGCAGACATTTAGTACCTGCAATATCTGCAATATTTTCTGAACTGAATCAACAAACTGACGTGAAACTGAAGCGCCAGACTCTGTTGCTAAGGGCCATATAGGACAGACTATTGGCAGACAATGTCCAAATCTATCTTTCCTTTTCTTTCTTTCTTTCTTTCTTTCTTTCTTTCTTTCTTTCTTTCATTTCGATATTTTTAGACCGTTTTCTTTCTTTTTGTTTATTTTTTTCCCCTCTCACACTCAGGCTTTTTTTTGCCTGCACACTGGGGTGCATTGTCCTAAGGCAGAGAGCACTCCAGTAGATGGTTTAATTGGAGTGCCATCACTTAGGGAACAGATTAGGAAGGAGTGTTAAAGACATCTTTCAACATTTGCCAACACACAACTATGAACAGAGCCCGTGTGTGTGTGTGAAAGTGGCGGTGAGGGGCTGTTAATGTTGCGGAAGAGACAAATTCATCGACACTTGCGTTTAACATTTAGATTTTTTGCTGATCTTTACTGAGTTTGCGCACACTGAACTACTTCCGAGCTGGACGGACGAGACACAGAAAGACGAGTGGACAACACCAGCTGTTTGCTTGTTGTTATTTATTATGATGTCATCACAGCCTCATTATTGCACGTATCATAAACACGGGAACTATTGCTTTTTGCAATTGACCAGTTCCAGAGTTCAGCTTGACCTCAGCTTCATTTCGCTGCAGAGATCCTGTCTCGTTTGAAAGCCTCGAGGCCAAGGACACATTTTGTTGTATAGTGGGGGCTACAGCACAGAGGCCTTTGTAGAGCACATGGCAGTTGGCAGAGGATGAATAGAGGAACAATGTCCATCGTGGATGCTTTTCTGTTTGAAAGGCATATTCATGAGTAAAGCCAATTAAAGAAGCCACAGCAAGAGTTAGTGGGTACATGAGATGATAAACTGTGTGTAGCGTAGGCAGGAAGGTGATATATTTCAAAGTGATGCTTTTCTTTAGAGCTGAGTCCCATTTTCATTTCCCCATGCGCGATCCAACTCCTTTATCTGCATTCCCCTTATCCCTTTTCCAACCTCCTCAAGGCCACCTCGTTGGCATGTGCTGCGGCGGGTAGCCCAGATCCGAACACTTTAGTTTAAGTGTGGGCTACCAATCTGTTAGTCTGGCTTCGGTGGTCTTGGCTGAGACTCAGCAGCAAGTTTCACACACAGACTGAAGATGAGGTGGACATTGGTGGCGGGGGGAAAGGTTGAAAAGGGGTGAGGCAGATTTAGAGAGAGGGGGTCAGAGGAAGAGTGTGAGACTGTTGTCCAAGACTAGTCCCTGGACTAAATGAGAGGAGAATCAGGGTTAAGTGCTCTGTTTGTGCGGCCATTAAAAGCTGGGAGTAGAGTACTGGGCCTCGCTGAGCCAAATCTCATCAGTCACTGCCAATTTGAATCACAACCAGCACCCCCGTTTTTTCCTCTTTCTATTCCTCTTCTCTTGCCCTCTCCTCACCCCTCCTCCCACCCTCCTCTCCGTGCAGACAAATAGACATTCCGGCAGCGGATGTGGTGGTGGTTGTCCATAGCAACCTGCCATGCGGGGTGTATCTTGTGGGAGCAGGACCACTGAGTGAATGGCTAAGCCTTCTGCTAACAAAGACTGCGAATCTCTGAGATGCTTTGAGCTTCTATAGAAGTGCTGCGACTTCTGGGCTGTGGGAGTGCTTTACATAATCCAGCAGTAGCTCCCCTCTGCTCTGCCACATCGCTCTCTCCTCCTGCTCTCCACACCTAACACACACATGCCCCGATGTAGGTCGGCTTGTCTTGGCGCATCCTTTTTAAATTCCTCCAATCTATCATTCAGCGTGATAATCACGGGGTGGTGTTGGAGACCGGCTGCGCTAAGGTGTAGACCGGTCAAGAGATGGTTGTTCTGCCTGCGCCTATTATGTGAATTTGAACATGAAGCAGCTGAGATTCGTCTGGGGAAAGCAAATAAGTGATCCGGATCACATATTTTGTCAGAAATATCAAATATAACAGTCACACTTTATTTTAGACAGCATATTATAGTATGTAACCATTTAAGATCAATTCATTAATAATTTACTAACATTCTAAATGTAATAAACTCTTGCATGACAGGCCACTCTTTAAAATAAAATATGCTGTAACGCTAGATTAGTCCACACTTTTCTTAGAAAAAAAACAACTTTTTTTGTCATTTCTTTCCCCACCTCATCTCTATTACCCATCGGAGAGTCTGTCATATTTCCAGCTACAAACAGAGAGTTTGATAGGTATGGATGTTCATAAATACTAATGCATGTGTGCGTATATGCGTATGAGCTCTACTAACGTCCTTTTGTTAGTTGGGATCTGCCAGCAGCTGACATTGTGTGCTCTGCTTCCACTCGTGAGCCTCTCTGGGACTGCCGGAGCCAGCTGCTCCACTGTGCCTCTCAACATCAACACATTTAACACAGACATGTAAACTGCACACTTCAATAAGTCGACGAGTCAGTGACTTCATCTTATCTGGTGTAAGAGCTTCTCTTTCCCCCTTCAGTCTTTTATTAGAGGCGCTAAGCTGTAGAGAATGTAGAGCAAAATCGCTGCGATGGGCGTCTAGCAGAAATATCCATTTCATGTTTTTTTAATCACAGACTGGAGAAAGAAGGGGGGGTAGGGTAGAGAAAGTCATTTTCACCTAAGGATTACTCAGATTCACTGTTTCAACACTTCAGCTAAACAATCAATGGCAAAAAAAAAAACTTGGTCTGGAATCAAACTAGTTGGCATAGCGTTGCCCTGAAACAAGTACTCTTACAACCTCTACCTGGAGCACTATCAAACATACAATAAGGCACATAGCCATATTCAAAACTTCACCACATACTTCATCTATGGGGCACGAAAACATGAGCTACCACTCCCCCTGTAAGTTGGAAAAATCAACATGTGTTCAGCAAAGCAGACAGCTCCCTCCATTAGCGCTTGAGTCACCGGAGTACAAATTCATAATTACCAGGTAAGACAACACTTTTTTTTTTTTTTTATCGACAGAACTATAACAGCACTGTCTGTGGTGACAATTTTGAGGCAAAAGAAATGCTTTTGACGCACTTCATTCTTTCTGCCCCGCTATTAGTTATTATTAACAATCCATTACGGAGCAGCAGATCAAGAGTGGGCGTGGACACGCTGCTGCTTTGGTGAAAACACGTCTGGAACCATGGCCATTTAGATAAAGGGATTCCATGTTTAGAAATATAAAAAAGAGCATTTGTATTAAAAGCATAACATTTTTTTTTTCCTGCAAAAACAGCCACGATGGGTTCTTTATACGGATCGAGTCGGCAAAGCAAATCTTTCAGGATGCGAAGAGATGAATTCTCAAACTCAAAATTATATTCTGGCACAGTGTAACTGTAAATCGATGCGTTCGATGGATTTTTCCATTCCGGCCATCTTATGCTATCCAGTTAATCCTTTTGTCCACATTCATTCTTGGGTAACAAGACTGTCAACATTGTGCTGTTTGAACCATCAGTAGTATAATATACAAATGTACAGATACACAATAGAAATGCATACATAATTGGTTATTACAATGAGACCTACAAAAAAGCACGAGATTAAAAAGTCTGTGGGATATTGCAGGTGAGGCAAGCAGAGCCACAAATGTGCATCCAGACCGAGAGACCCACACACACCCTCCTACTTTGATTAAGCGCATGTCTATTTACACCGCATCATAACAAAGCTATCAAAAACAAAGGCTCCAAAAATTCCTCCTAAAAACTTTTTTTGTTCTTTTGTTTCTCTACTTACAACAATGTTGATTCCATGTATGTACATCCCTAGAAAATAATTTAATTATAGTTACACACTTTCTACATTTGTGAAACAATACAGTTCTAGTCCACAAGGAAGGATTGTTTGTTTGTTTGCACGCGTATTTGTGTGCGTGTGTCCACGTGTATATGTGTGTGTGTGTGTGTGTGTGTTAGTGTAGTGTATACAGTGTGCGTATGAGGTGGGGAATGACGGTCGAAGGGGGTTAATGTTCATGGATTGGCTAACAGTCGCAGGGGCAGATTTAGAGACTGGACTGGATGTGGTCACAGGGAGGAAGTAGTGGAGTCGACGATTTCTCTCCCGTTGCACACAGTGGGGACGTGGTGGGTGCTGACAGAAGCTGGAGGAAGAGAGGAAGAAAAGGATTCTTAGACAACAGATTTGTGCCTTTAATTCTCTCTCTCTCTCTCTCTCTCTCTCTCTCTCTCTATATATATATATATATATATATATATATATATATATATATATATATATATATATATATATATATATAGTCAGTATTTTACTTTCTTTCGTTTCCAAAATTTCACAGATGTTTTTCAGCAGAGCTCATATTTTATTAAGAGGAGCCAAGCTCCCCCTGGCTCCCCTGTAGTTTGCACCCTGGTGACAGAGGTCTAGGCACTAGTGTAGCTAAAGTATTGCCCTTAGGCAAATAAAATGATGACTGTCACATAAATGATGCTGTTTATCTATGTTGCACACCCGTGTACCTAACAGACCAAGTGCACAGGCTTATACTAATATCTGAGTTAGAGTTTAAAACAGAGCAGCAGTTTTCGAACACAGAGGGACCATTAATGCATATTTGAATTAGACGCTGACGTCATGTTGCAAGCACAATGTAGAGTCAACTGTCTAATGACAATGAAGGCACATGAAGGGATACTAATTTTTCTGAAGCACATTAAGCTTTTTGGATATAACCTGGGGTGCAATGTCTGCCAAATATATAATGTTATATAATGTACTGTTAATATACTGTATAGATATTTATATGTCAGCCCAAAAAACCTGAAATTGTTGCAGTCAAAACATTCCAGACACTTCCTAGGGGCATACTTTCTGCTCAACACTGCAGCTCTGTCAGCAGGATGCCAGTATTTACAACCGAACTAGCTCATGATTGAACCTGTCACTCATGCATTACCGTGCAACACCTTTGGAGTAACAGTATCAGCATTATAAGACTTTTCAGAACTGTTTTTTTTTTTTTTTTGGCTGTTCCACGGGAACAAAATGCAGAAAAATACAGAAAACAAACACCTTGATTCTAAAATATTATTATGCCCTATAGCAAAAGTGGAACCTAAGGCTGTCCACTGTGCTGAATATCCAATGCTCAAAACGGCCATTTGACAGAGACCTATTTAAAAAAAAAAAAAAAAAAAAGGCCAGGCAAGTGGTGCTCTACACCTGGTCTCTTTAAAAATGAGGTAACAGCATGTAACCCACCGTGGGATGCGTATGTGGTGGCAGCCCCGCTGACACTGAAGCGATTGAGGTTAAGTCTGTGGCTGGTCACATTCTTCTGGGGCTGAAACATGATGATATGGACCTTAGGAGCAAACATACAGCCCAGGACCACGAAGCCACTCAGGCTGACTGAGATACACATGGTGGTGGTCTGAACCTGCAGACAAAAGAGGAGGTGACAGTAATTTAGCAGCCCGATTCTGATAAATAAACCTCATGCTAATGTAGTTCAAACTAATTGCTGCTAATTTGAAGATAAGAATCTGTAATAAAGAAGATTTTTCAACGGGACTTTACTCTGTAAATAGCCAATTAACCAAACATGATATGTACACAGGAGCAATGGGGCCTTTAAAGAGAGAATATAACTCTGTATTGGCAGACGTTCTTACTTTGCAACAGTCCAGCGGATAACAATTACAGGGTGGATCAATAAAAGACTTAACCCCCAAAGACGATAGAGGCCAAACTAAACAGTACACCAGCTTTAACTTAATTCTCCGGTATTTATTGAATAAAATCAATGCTAAACACAGTCTTAAGTATGTCTGGAGAGGTGTATGCTGTATGCAACTTTCAGGTCGCCGGTGGTGTCATACCAACTTAGCTGAAAAGGGTTGCAGGATTGAATAAGAGCAGCTCACAGTATAGCCACTGTATTTTACAGAGCGGCACATTAGTAATCAACCCTTCAGCATCTCCTCTGTGTATGTATATACTTATGTGTGCGTGTGTGTGTGTGTGTGAATGGGTGGTTGTGCGCGTTGGTGATGTAATGCCTCCACTTGACTAATCTTAAAGTCAGATTACAAGGCCAAAGAGATGCTTAGGGAGGAAGAGAGAGGGAGGATGAGAGAGAGAGGTAGTGAGGAAATGAGCTGTTTTTTTTTTTCTTTTTCCACAAGGATCAAATGAGCAGTCTTGGCATCAGCACTCCTCTCTTATGCCCTTTGATACGGTGTACTGTGTGTGCATGTTTGTGGAAGTGTGTGCTTAAGGTGTATATGTATGCTAAGATTTGTATGGATCTAGCGAACACTCACTCCCCTTTGCTGTTAAATCTGGACATGTGTCAGCGGTTTGACGGGGCGTTTCTGTTTGCCATCCCGATACTGCAGAGCTGGGCCATTTGCCGGCAGGATTAGAAATTGTTTAAGATGCCACTACACCTGGGTAGTCACTCTGACTACACAGAAGTTGTATTAATGATGTCGAGGGGACAAAAAAAACTGCTCACAGTGTTACACTGTTGAGAATCACCTCCAGTTTGAGGACAGAGAAACAGTCCCCGGGAGGTAAATCAAAAGATTTTGGGCTCTTTTTTTTTGCTGAGACTTAGCGAAGAAGATTGATACCAGTCTCATGTTTGTACGCTAAATATGAAACTACCACTTAGTACAAACAGGCCAGGAATAAGTCTGGTACATAACACCCATAAATGGATAACTGTCAATTACACAGATGATAGAAACAAGATGCAACATATTAATTACTGCTCCTGTTTCATGCTGTCTCCAGTCATTATGCTAAGTAAAGAATTAGCTGGCTGCTGGCAGTAGTTTCATATTTAGCAAACAGACATGAGACTAGTATCAGTCTTCTCATGTGTGTATTTATTAATATGCACTTTCCCTTCTCTAAATAAACTCAACTGAATTCAAATACATCTAACTCTGGGCAAGAAAGTGACTAAGCCTCTTAACTTTTCTGTTAAGATTAGATTACTTTAAAAAATGTATGTAGGTCAATGCAATGTCCTCTTAAAAGAAAGAGATAAGAGTGTGTGTGTGTGTTTAAGAGGATACCCTGTAGTCACTGGATGTAACATAGAAAATGGGAAGAAATGCCAGCCAAATTATACAGGTGGTGTACATGGTGAATCCGATAAACTTGGCCTCGTTGAAGTTCTCAGGGCACTTCCTGGTCTTGAAGGCATACCTACAAGGGAGAGAATCATATATCTGATTTAGACACCATCTGGAACAAAACCAAAGCACAATTGTCAGACAGCTTTCTGAGTAAGTATGATGGCAACGCCAACCAGCTATGAGACACTTACACAGTACACAGGATGACCAGGAGCACGTCATATCCCAGTGACAGAAGCATGCTGGAGTCGCGTACGTTACACTTGAGGATGACAGTCTGTCGTCGCTCCGGCAAGGTGAAGCGCCGTGTCCCAGGGACTTCCAGCAGCAGCCACACGGACACCATCACCAACTGGACGGAAATTAAACTCAGACAGATGAACACCTGAAATAGAAGGGGCGAGAGGTGGGTGAGGTCATCAAGATCCACTGTCTGTCCGTCCATCCATCTGACTGATGCAGATGGATAAACATGATGCTGCAATCACTCACCTGAGAGGACGGGCTAATGAAGCGTGGCCTCGCTGCACCCGCGCCATCTTTCACGCCGCTGAAAATCCTGGCGATTCTGTTGGTTTTGGTAAGAAGGGCGGAGTAGCAGACAGCGAAAGACGTGCCCAGGCCGAGACGCCGCAGGGCACAGATGGCAGGAGAGGGTTTGGCCAAGAAGAGGAAAGTCATGGCGTAGGACATGAAGACTCCCAAGAGGAGGATGTAACAGAGCTCTCTGCCTGAAGCCTTCACCAGCGGTGTGTGGTTATGTCTGATAAACACCCAGAACACCAGACCGGTGCACATGAACCTGTGGACGGGGGAAAGTGATGCAAACAAACCAAAGTTTTATGAAGGCACAGTTTCGATAGGTATAATACACAAGTAGGCCTGAGCTGTATGTAACAAAATATATCACAATAATCAGAACATCTTATATCAGTATAGGGGCATATCAAAATATATGTTTACTTTAGGTATGGGAAGAACACAGGAAAAATAGTCGAATAAAAATGTGTGTAGTATTGAGCCTCAAGTAACTGTTTGCAAAGTCTGACCCCATAACTGTTAGTTATTAGTTACTGCTGTACACAATGCGTCTGTGACTTTAGACTGAGGAAGGCAGACACAGGCGTCTCATTTATAGCTGACAACCATTGATTTTTCTGAAATGACAGCTGTAGTTGGCAGATTTTATTGAGCTGTGGCTAATTAAACCAACGTTTGCTCCACGAGTTGGTTCAAAATAAAGTACATTTTTTTTTAACGTTTTCAGCTGACTCGTTTTTAAAACTAAAAAAAAAGGGAGCTCTTATGTGTGACATCCACGCATGATATCACGCTAAAGGTCAGAATCCTCACCACATGGTTCATGACACGTCATAAAGAGTTGCTCGTGTTGCACTGCCGAGCTGTATACCCTTAGTGTTGTAAGGAAAAATGTCTAACCAGACTTGTATTCAGTTTTAACAGAACAGGAGAAAAGACTTTTAGGATGAGGACAAACTGATGAGTTTGAAAAACGTAATGCTGGCTGAAATCCAATAAACAGGACGAAGCAGCTAAACTCTGTTATGAAATACTATAAAATGGATGTGATAGTCGTGAACGTCTGTGGTTGCTGAATGTTAAAAGCCAAGCTCTGTTAATGTGGTAAGCATCTCGATGAGTTCATTTTTTAAAATCTAGAATCATCTCTAAAAATGGAGCTGTTCGAGCTCTTTAAATGCTCTGTGAGAGCCTCATGCGCGCTGTTTCAGCATGTGGAAAAAATCCAAATCCGGACATGCTGTTACGGTTGCTAAGCGATTGGACAGTCACTGTTCAGTACAGGGGTTTAGCAAATGTTCAATTCCCTACCCCCATCCCAACATCCACGCACACACACATACACTCTCACCCCTCTAAGGACCAGGCAGAAACTGACATGTTGACAGCCCATTATCACTCACCCTACACAGGCGATGGTAATTGGACCAATGGCCCAAGCGTCTTCCCACATAATATAGTCCTCAGGAAGGTCGTAACAGGACGTCAGGTCATCAGTGGGCCACTGGCCAGGAGCACAGGGCGAGCAGGTGAACTCATCAGCCAGGTATTCGTGGGGCTCACAGGCTGTGCAGATCCAGCAGCAGTACTCACCTGGGAGACGGGAATATGAACAGCAGAGTGTGACAGTCTGAGATTTTTCAGGAGGCACTGCTGCTTGGTATGTTATGCCGCTATGACAAAAAAAAAAAAAAAAAAGCACATTGTCTCCTACCTGCCTGCATTTTCTTCATCTCGTTGCGTTCACAGGGGTCGCTGCATTGCGAGGTGGGCACCATTTCTCTAGGCCAGTGGATCAGCTCGCTGCTCAGGCTCAGAGTCTCTGCCCATTCACCTACCGGCACGTAGCCATAACGATCACCGGAGCGCTGGTAGCTGAAGATGTTGTATCGGCCCATGCCATCCCCCTGGGAATCAAACTTCACCACTGTTTCGCTGCCTGGAGGAGCGAAAGGGGCTGGAGGGGGGCCGAGAGGATACAAAGAGTGGAAAAGAAAGTGATAAGACGAGTGGGGAAAGGAGATTAGAACTAAACGCTCACAAACAATCATCCCATTGATGTCACATTGATGTCTCTTAAGAGCAGCATTGAGGACACAGACAATAAGCCACGGTCAGTTAAGCCTTAGGAGTCCAGAACAGACAGTGAAGGGCATTACAATAGTGTTTTCATTAGTGAAGACCAGCCAGTTACAAACATATTTGCTAAGCGGCTATAAATGCCTGGTATGCTTAGCGATGTCTGTGCGTATCAGTGGCTTCCCATCCTTCCCTAGGGTCACACAGGGACAAAAACGCTGCTCTCAAATCTGATCTGACAAATATTATTACCAAATGTATCATTAACAAACAGCCCATAAAGTCATATAGGCATGACAGAGGACTGAATCCCTGGGCAGTGCTATAGCAACCCACACACTGATAGAATTAGCCTCTGGGTCTCTCATGTGAGGGAGGTACACTGCTGAAACTGCCAAATTGGTTTGTATACAAGTTGTTATGAAAGGATTACCATCTACCCTCAGGATGTGGCAACAGAAGACGTTATAAAATTGGCAGAATGCTGAAACCATTAAAAACAACCCAAGGAAAAAAAAAAAGAGACGATGGACTGGCAGGCAGTGTTGGACCTGACAGTGCTGACACTTGGCCGTTTTGACACAGACAAAGTGTATGTCACTCCTATAGTGCCACTTCTGTCCTCGCAGTAGAGCAATCAACTCTGTGCTGCTGACACACTGTACAGGGCTGAGTGTTATATGCTGCTGCCTCCCATGTCAAATGATGATGTGGCTGGGGATAGTGCGGCACACGCTGGGTTTATGAAATATCACTCTTCAACGTATAACAAGGCTGCTCTGTGCTCTCGCGCGGCATTAACGATACCGCGCCGCCTTCCCCGTATCTCTGTGTCATTGGGTAACTGCGGATATCACGGGCTGAATTCTCCACACATCCAGCCTGGGATCAGTGGAATGAATCAAAACACAGTTTGTGAATAAGCTGTTGGTCTGAACTGTGTATGTGTGCGCAGACGCCTGTAGGAGCTCCATTAGGTTTTACTTTACAGCGTGATGGTTAAGGTATTGCTCTCGGTGCTGCGGGAGACTGTGCTGACAGAACCAAAGCTCTGACCCTGCTGTTAGCAGTGCGTGTGTGTGTGCGTGTGTGTGTGTGTGTGTCGCTGTGTGTGAATAAGCTTGCAACTCTGACAAGGGCTAAAGCTGTGCTATTGTTGTAAAAGCTCAGTGTGTTTAGAGAAGAATGGCGTGTCAGATGGCAGCAGAGGGGGTTAGGGTTTATGAAATCCATAAATCACAGAGACAGCACAACCCTCTATCTTTCTCCTCTCTCCCTCTGTCACAGGAAATTTTATGTGTCAAGTCTTCTTTGGATTTTGGGGCTAAATGTTTAGATGACAGCTAAATGAAAATGATTTCAATAAGAAGGTGCTGATAATATCTTCAGACGAAGAAGAGTTATGAATCCATTATACTGCAAGTTGGCAGATAATAAAGTCTGCTAATAATACTGAGCAATAAGACAAGCCGGGCCTCCTCCTCCTCAACAGCCATACACACTCACAGAAACACTTTGCCACTAGCTAATTATCATAACTGCACCTTATTAGGACCTTAGATGTGTGCTGAAGTCTAATTAGCTGCATGTGGTAATTACACGTAATACAGACTAAAGAGATAACGGCATTAGCCTACAGACCCATTTGAGGTTGCTGTATCGTCCTTGACTTCCCAGATCGCGTTCGTAGAGCAATAGACTCAGCACTGGTGATTCCTCCACCATCGACCTTGCTAACATGACGGAGCGGCTTATCGGGAAAGTGTATTTGAGTACAAGTTAGAGCTGGCAGAAGCCACCGGGACTCTGGTGACTGCACAGACACTTCAGGTCCTCGACTAATGGGCTGGATTTAAAAGTCTGGTGATTTTGGAGTTACAGTGGCTGAAAGATTTTGGTTCTGACTATACAAGACTCATGTGGCAATGTGGGGCTGACCTCTGGTTGTGCTACAGGATCACCAATATCATTAGGTGCCATCCTCTGGGGCCTACGAATGCCTGGACATGACAGGCACACGACAATCCATCCCACAGTCGTTCAGATATCTCAGTCTGAACCAAAATGTTGGACCGTAGGGGCAGCATACTGACACTGCCATTCATGAAATCATGTATTTGAATTTCAGCAGATGCACAATAGAGAAGTAGAAGGAGAAATTTTCCCTCAGCTACTTTTCTACAGCATATCTGCACGTAATGTAACTTTAAGGAACCGTGAACTGAACCAATTTGATCATTTAAGGAACTGAATGGTGTTGGACTGCTTCCGAACAGCAGCTCGCCTATGGGGTATTAACACCGACTGTAATATCCTAGAACGGTGATGATTGTGTGTGACCTCATCCATACAACACTTCCCACTGGCTCAGTCCAATCCAGCTAAGGCCCACAAGCAGGCTCGGCCCTGAGTACTACTCGCAGCTCTGAGTGATGTTCCGGCCCTGCAAGGTGCCGACAGCCTCCAAAGGTGGGCCAACGGTCGCCTTCTTAGCGCCCTTCTACAACTGTGAATATACTGCTGACTATCTGAGAGGATCATCCTCACGCCGCTCTATATTTTTGTGAATGCAGTTAATCAAACAGGCCCCCTGAATATTTAATAACAGTACATAAAAAGCAAATAAAGTTAGGTGAAACAAACTGCTGGTCTAACTCAGCCTAGCATACTTTAGCATTCCCGCTAACTTGAGAAGCACCTTATTATTCTAGCTTAATTAGAAGCATGGTGAAAACAGGCTTTTCATTCAGAAGCTGTGAAATTAATTATGTTCTCGGCCATGTCGGGCTAAAGCGAAGCCCAAGGGGGATTGTGGGTATTAAAGGCAGGGAGAGAGAAAGAGAGGGAGGAGGCTAAGAGGTTTGGGAGGCATAAGTAGGAATAAGTAATCCAAAAGTGGAGAGAGAGAGTGAGAGAGAGGTATACAGACTCATAGAGACAGGACAAATCTTCCCATTGTGTGAGCGTATGACTAAAGATTCGAAAGCTGGCTGATGATTAGTCGTTGGCCGGGGAATAGAGAATTGTATTTCCAAGCATCAATTCACTTGAAGTTTGACAGACACTGCGTACAGTGCACATCTTTCCCAGGTAAAATAGAAAGATACAAAGGCTCTGCATGCTAATGGTGTGACAACCTTTCTTGTCCCTGTTTTTCTTTCTTCAGAGCATTGATGACCTTACACATCTGTTCCCCACAGAGACACGCACACATCCCTGAGCATATACAGATATGGACGCAGGGATGCACTCACATGTCACATACGCACACGCAGACAGCTCACATCAGCTATATTTGTTCTCCCGGCAGATTCGGTCCCCGGGGATGGAGGTGCTGCCTGGGCCATGGACCAACAGGCCACAGGGGAAAAGAGGACAGATAGGGCGGAGAGAGAAGGAAGTTTAGAACAAGAGGAGAGAAATGTATAGGAGGAGAGGCGCAGAGCAGCACAGAGCTGAGGCTTGACAGAAAGAAAGGTGGTGAGATAGAGGAGACAAAAGGGAGAAACGGCAGTCCAAAAGCAGGGGGTGCTGGGAGGGCGGATGAGCCAAGAGACAAGATAAGGGCATAGAAAGGAGGGAAGTGACAAGGGAGAAGAGAGAGAAGAATACAAGGGGGAAAAAAAGAAAGAAGGGAGATAGCAAAAGAGAAAAGCAAGAAACTGGTGTGACGCCAGCAGAGATATAGGTGGATGGAGGAAAGCCTTTAGATGGAGGAATCAATAGAGAAAAGGTGAAGGATGGATGGAGGGATGAACAGAGGGAAGGAGTGGAGCAGACCGGCACAGAGAGGCGGTGGAGGCAGGAGAGAAACCTTGTGAAGTCTGAGTGGGATGTGCTGTTTTTGAATGTAGAGAGAGTAGGACACTCTCTCGGTGAGAAAGAGAATGGAGACAGAGAGGGAGAGAGAGAGAGAGAGAGACGTAGAGCGTTAGAGTGATGAAGAGTGAGAGAAAGAGAGACAGAAAGACAGAGAGAGAGACAGAGAGTGACAGAGACGGAGAGACAGAGGAAGAGTGTCAAGAGAAAATGAGGGAGAGAAGGAGTGAAGGTTGTTCTCGAGCATCTAAACGTTGCAGTAAGCTCTCTTGCTCAATATGGCCCTGAAGGCACACCGCCTCTGCTAACACAGACATATAACACACATAGGCACACACACACGCACAAAGCGCAGAGAAGGGGGGATATCACATCTATCACCACTATTTGAACAGAAGACTGTGTGTGCATGTGTGTATATACTGATATGTTTGCTGCAGATCGGGGAGGTGGGTGGGTGGGAGTTGAATGATGGCTTTGAGAAGTGTGTGGGTTGGGGGTGTCTGCAATTTCATGCTGGTAAAAAAAAAAAAAAAAAAAAAAATTCAAGCTGCCTCTTTGGAAAAAGCTGACTGTTTTTGCACGTGTGTGCGTGCGTGCGTGTCTCTCGCGCGTGTCTATTTTTTGTTCGGAGGGTGTAGCGAGGCCTCATAAAACGCTCAAATATGCCCCCGTGTCTATTACTAGTTGGTAGGGAGCAGTTCCCATGATCTAGCAGATCACTTCAGCAATCGGCAATAGTGTCGGCTTCATTACCATAGCAACTAGCGAGATGAGACTAGATGAAGAGAGCGGCGTATGAAAACACACTCCTAAACCACACACAGCACACTGCCTCGGTGCACCGCACACGCTGTCAGTAACACACAACAACACACACACACACACAAAAAAAGCCTCATGACAGTTAAAGACAGCGTTTGCTTGTGCTATGAATGTAAAGTTAAGTAATTCAGAGTTTTTGGACGGCGATGACGACATAAGTGAGATCAAAGTTTAATGCAATGTAAAGAGTGTCTAATCAATATGCATGTTTGCGAGATGGGGGGAGAGAGATAGAGAGCGCTGAACAGTGTTGGTTTTCCGTCTGCTACAGTTCAGACCGAGAGCACTGCGGATGGTGATGCTGCAGTATTTATACCCCACATTCAACCTCAGCTCACCTCAGCCCCTTCCTTACACACTGGAAAGATGGAAAGATATATATGTACAGCCGTGTGAGTGAATCATTCGGGACTAACCAGCAACTAAAATCAAATGCTACCACACTTCCCCGCACCGCCTCTTTCAACATCCCCGGCGTCTTATCGACGCGTTCCTTGAATGCGTTTTTTTTTTTAAAGGCCCGATACAGCTGTTTGCCGCGCTGTCACCGTCGACGCTGGCGGCGAGCTGTAAAGAACCCGAGATCCTCGTACGCGGCGTTGCTCTCCCTCATGCTGCAGAGCAAAGACGCGCGCCTCGTGGACATACATCGCTGGTGAAAAGAGGGGAGGGAGAGCCTGAGTTGGAGAATGTGAGGGAGAAAGATGATCAGACATAGAGATGTAGGGAAGTCACAGTGGGATTCACACCTCCTCTCCTCTCCAACTTACTCCACGGCATTTTTAAACTTTCTATGTGGGGATCTGCATATCTCTTCCGCCCCTCTCTGAATGCATCCTAGAAGGGAGTGGTTATCATCTGTGCCAACTGGAGGCTACGACTGCAATCGCCTTCACTACTTCCTCTCTCTCTCTCTCTCCTCCTCTCTCTATCTTACTGAAACTCTTCATCCCTCTTTCCTTCTTTCTGTCTCCATCCTCTCAGGCAGAACTGCTCCAAGTCCTTTGATTTGGAGCAGAAATGAAGATGGGGAATTTCAAAGAGAATCCTCTTCTTCTGCTGACACATGCTGTCCCACTCCAGCACTGCCTCGGTGCTCCCTTGTTCCTTCCCTCCTTCCCTTCCTACCCATCTCTTTTCCACTCCTACTCCCTTTTACCTTACCCCAAACTCTCATTTCCTCATTCTAGTTTGCCTGCCAGTCTTATCTCTAAGCTTCCTTCCCCGTCCCTTCGTAGGTGATGCCATTCTTTCGTCCTCCATCCGTCCCTCCTGCTCTCTCCCCAGCGTCCCGTGGCAAAGCCGCCGTGTTAGAGCTGTTTGTCTGCCTGTTTTGATGTCTGCTCCTGGTCACGGTTGGTGGAGGAATAAGCACCTCTAAACCTGTGTCAGTCCCTGAGACGCAGCAGTTTATTTATAACGCTTCCTTTGTACGCCATCTCTCAGTCAAGCCAATCCTCTGTCTCTTCTCTCCCAACTCTACAGAGACTGACTGACAGACAGGCAGCCCGCTATAGGAGCTATTATAACACACACAATCTCATTAGTGCGAGAGAGAAGAATATGGCTGACGGATTAACTGCAGCTCTCATTCCTCAAAGCAACTTTGTAGTGTCGTATCAATTACGCATGGGTAATAGGTGTCAATGGCAGGCTGGCTCTGACAATACATAGCAATTAAGCGGATTTGTCTCAGTAGTTTTTATGTTCTGTGGTTTGGCTGCTTTGGCTAAGGAGGACAACATCCCTGTGTTGTTCATGAGAGGACTGTTAACTAGGCACAGCACTCCCTGTCTGTTTTCTGCTATCTCTGCCCTTTCCTCGCCGACTTCCTCTCGAGCGTTCTCAAACTTCTTTTCGCTCCTCATCCACCTTGAACACCTTATCTAGGACTCTTCACTCTCTTCGTTATGCTCCAGCTCTCTTACCTGTGAAGCTGACATTAAGGATGTAATCCCTGTAAAGTCTGCGCCCATCCAGTGCCTTCATGCTGTCGCACAGCTTGGTGGTGTTGAAGCACAGGCTCCGTTGCATATTATGGAGGGCAGTGGCTATGGCGTATACTGCGTTCACCACAAACATGATCTTGGACTCTGGTTCAAAGTTACTCTTGTCCATAGACAAGTCCTTGTCACATGGCGGGAGAGGCGTCTCTCCAAATCCAGCGCCTCCCCCTCCTCCTGTTCCTCCGCCACCCAGGGAGCACTGGAACCGCTGCTCCCAGAATTCCCTGTACCAGGGATTCCGATGATTTTTGGCCGGGTTCAGACTGAGGAAGTAGCGGTTGAATTCTGGCACGGGATTGGCTGACAGCTCGAGTGTGATGGCTCCTTCAGCGGTGACCTCATTTCCCTTGACAATGCTTTCCTGCGCGCCCCAGCCATCGCTGGCCACCCAGATGAAGGAGGTGTTAAGCCTGGCAGCAGCTGCCAGCAGCTCTCTGGCATCGTCACTGCGCAGAAAGAGGACAGCCACGCGGGCATTTGGCTTCTGGAGGAGCTGACGGATCACAGCTTCATAGGACTTCTTAGCGTTAGAACGCCCCACCTAAACAGAGAGAGGACATTAATGTAATGACAGGTGCATTATGAATTCATCCAAAAGGTTTCCAGTTCCTTTATCACCTCATATAACTGTCATTCATATTAAGAAGCAAGCAACAAAACACTTTTGTCTCACGCCATCACATACCTCCGTAGCAAATGTGACTGTGAAAGTACCCAGAATAAATTCTTGGAGATAAGTTTTCATTTTCTGGTTCACAACTGATAACACCAGTGTAATATAAATCCCATTTGTGTGTAAGGCAAGATAAGACATGGAGACAAACTTTTATAAGCTCACAAATTTAGTGCCCCATTCATTGTTACTAGTGCAGCTTCAGGCCATACATCAGTGTGACACTGCTGATTATAGTTTCGGGTTTTTGGTATCTGGCTTTAAGCACTGGATGCTTCTAATCACTGAGAAATAAACTCATATTTTATTGCGTTTTGTCGCGCCTTACCTTCTCCGAAGTAGCGATACAGATGTTCCTCATGCGTGCCTCTTGTTCGAAGGCCTCTATACCGGTTTCACCGTAATCGCCCTCCGATGCCACAGTGGACACGTACGTCCAGTTAAAGAACCGGAGGATCTCAGCCATAGCTTTGGCCTGGTAGAAATCAGGGGGAACCGTGCGGGCGAAGTAATCGTAGCGGGTCTTGTCGCTGAGCTTGGCGCTGGTCGACGCATAGCTTATCTGAGGAATCTGAAAGAGCCTGAGAAGATTGGCAACCTGAGGAGGGAGACACAGTGAAATGAGACATTTAAATCAAGTAATCAATCCAAACACAGTTTTTTAATTTTTTTTTATTTTATTTTATCTTATGAACTTAATTTTGATTGATTGATAAAACATGGAGCAGCACACAGCGATATGAGATGATAAGATAATAGTTTGTGGATGATTTTGTTTCGGAATAAATTTGAACTTTTAAAATGATAGAGGGGAGGCGTGCATTTTAATTAGAGAGACCAAGAACCTAAACGACAGTTCACATAATTTCATTATAAATTTCATGTTCTGCTTCAGTTTTATTTGACTGATTTTTGTCCCAATTTTCTTGTTTGATTGGCTTGTATGAACACTATAATTTGAGATGCGGAGTAAATCCAATTTGGTGTTTCTGATTGTCTCTTATTATAATTTTATCCCATTAACCTCTCATTCATTTATGTAAAGAGATTTTTATAGTTACAGCAGTGAGGCACACAATTTGAAAGCACATGGTATCAGTCAGGCCTGCAGTGTGGAACTACATTAAACTCAAGACTCAATGCAGCCAAGCAGCCACTTGTGGTGTTTACGACGCAAATGTTTTGAGAGGTGGCAGCAGCTAATTTAATGGAGCACTTGAAAGACGCATACAAGCACACACAGCGAGCGGGAAACTGGAGGACAGGCAGACAAAATGCTGAATTATCTCAGAAGTGGCTGGAATGAGCCCTTTCTCTCACTGCTACGAGGGGTATGTTCATCCCACGGATGGTTTGACAGGTGAAACCATAATTATTTTCATATTAGACATCTGAGTTTAGATAGAGTTTAGATCTGATCCATGTCACTGCTGTGTTAAACACACACTTCTAGGTATAGCTTCTGTCTCTAATATGATCCAATGAAGCAAAGTGATACTAAAAAAAACACTGTAAAATCGAGTAAAAACGTCTGAAAGAGCACGGCCAGTCAGCAGTGTGAGAAATGTGAAAATACAGTTTATATCAGGTACAATGCTGCTGCATTACACTGCAGTGGTACGTTTAAAAAAAATGTTCCCATTGACTAGCTGGTCTGTAGTGGAGAGCAGGCTTACAGCTTACAAATTAGCCAAGTATTAAAAGTTTAATCAAAAAGAACTGGCACATTGCCAAAAACTTGAAAATAAGACCCACGAAAATAACTGAAATTATCCTTTTATAAATATATTTTTTCCCATCAAAGGAAAAATTAGAACATATTTGGAAGATTACCACTGATACGAATGACTTCATGCGTAATGTGATTATTTAAAGATAAAAGACAATGCTGCAAGTGCAGGCATATAGGCACGCAGGGAAACACAAAAAGGCACACACGTTCATGCGCACACACACACACACACACATGCGCGCACACACAGTTCAATAAATCACTGACTCATGCATTAGTGATGGACATCATCTGGGGTCTACTGATGTCCATATAATATTCCCTTTTACTGTTGATTGGAGTTTGGTCATGTTCTCTTCATTACAATTTTAGTCACAGGCGCCAACGCAAACAGTGAAGACTGTAATTGCTACACATTCTCAAGCGCACAAAAGACGTGTAAACATACACCATGAAACGTGTGCGCGCACACACACACACACACACACACACACACTCGCAAATCAGCGCAAGCTACACGGCCATTCTGTTCTCGCCTCAGTTTAATCCTTTCAGAGTGCATCACTCACAGCGCTTTCTCTATATTTCATTCATAGCTCAGTTGATGAGCTGTTTTGACAACATGCCAGAATCTCATTAGACTAATAATGCAGAAGATTAGAAAACACACTCATATACATATACTGATGTGCACTAGGACAGGCCGACATGTGCACACCAGCACCTGCACTGACACACACACACAAACACACACACACACACACACACACACACACACGGATGGCTGCTTATAGTACTTCTGCCTGGTTTTATGGTTTTAAGATGGCAGTTGACTTAAATGTCAGGGAAGGTCACGCTGCAAAATGTAACCGCATTGCTCCATTACCTGCTCCTGAACAATGACTAGCGCTAGCTAAGAGGCCTGTCTGTAGAGACACTGAGAGTTTACTCTGTTAGTGAAAGCTGCTCCCTTCCTGTGAGAGAGAGGGAAGGGAGATGTACTGTAGGAATGGGTTGAATATATGAGAGACGAGTAGAAAAAAAAATGAAAGGGAAGGAGGAAAAAATTGGTGCAGTGGAGGGCTGCTGTGTGTTTTCTGCTTGGGATGCAAGTCACATACATGCACACAGACACACGGAGACACACACACACACGTGTGCGAATGGTGGGGAGGAATGATGCCTGCTATGTAAATGCACTCAAAACATTGGAGTTTAGTTGTGCACGGTTAAACACGAAATAATTCCCTATGACTTAATTTAAAAGCAAAAGACAGGCTGGCCAAGTAGAGCGGCGTGAAGGAGTAGCTGGATTAGCTTCACTGGCAAGAGATCAGAAAGCAGAGCACAGTCCGGGTCTCGTAAACAGTGCTCCCCCTCGAAAAAGGCAGGTAAAGACAACGCCGACGCCAACAAAGGGCAACAAGAACAAGTTTACAAGAAAACAGTAGATAATTATGTGTGATGAAGGACAAGAGACAAAGCAGATGTGTTAACAATGGCTGCCCCAGGAAGAGGGAGGGGGAGGAGGAGAAGAAGAAGAAGGGGGCTGAGGTCAGCATACACTGAGCTCTCCCCAAATAGCCGCGAGGGGTGCCTCTGAATGCATATAAAGGAGGAGAAAAAAGAGAAGTAGGCAGTGATGAGAGGGGAGAGAGAAAAGATTTAGGGGCCAGGAAAAAAAAAAGAGAAACACATAAAATGGGAGAGAGGGGAAAAAGAGAGGGTGAGAAAGACAAGACAGAGAGACAGTTGCAGAGATTAGGGATTTAAGGACTGATAGGAAGATGCTTTTGTGCAGTCACAGAGGAGTAAAGGAGAGGGAGGTTTTATGCTAAACTATGCAAATTACTCAGCTCTGTGACAAGAGCTACAAGAGCTGTGGAGACACACAAGAACACACCAATGGCACTTGATTCCAGTGTTCGTGATACTGATAAGTACACGCAGACACACATGCAGTGAGGCATACATGGAGGGACGCGCACTGCCGTGCCACTGAAAATCAGCTTTTGCACACTTGATACTTTTGCAAGGAGACGTCAAAGATGAGAGAGAGGCGAGAAGTCACGGTAAGATGGCACCGCGTGTGCTGTGTTGTGCGTTACCTGTATGGACACGCTGCTGAAGGATCCACCTATGACTCCGGCGATTGCGAGCGGGCTGTCGTCCTGCAGGGCGTAAGATCCGTCCGGACAGATGAACTCTGTGTCGTCCACCTTGGTGAGGGAGGCTCTTACAAACTCCAGAGCCTACGGAAACCCACATTGATATTTACATCAAATGCCGTGCGACGTACTGACACCATATGGCTGATATTATCTGTTTATTCTTAGCCTGTGAAACACTTTGAATTATGTTCTTCATAAGACGTGCAACATAGTTGATAGTTTTCTTAGAAAGAAGGGACTATAAAACCTCGTTGCTTTACACCAGGGGCTCTTAAATGCTTTCAGTACAGGATCCAGATTGCAAATTAAATCCTCTGAGACCAAGGCACATTATATGATGAAGACAATGGAGTAGAAGTGCCGCTGGGTATTTGTGGTGATCACATACAGGTGCGCTTCGGATACTGTACGTGTATATTATAACATATCGCTGTGGACAAACAGCAGATTAACCCGCAATCCCACAGGGAAACCAAACGCCACGGATTCGGGGTTTATGCCATCAGTCAAAGAGCTCGTTGTGTAAGATCACTACATACATCATCCCTAAATAGCACAGCAATAAGATAAAATATATATATTTTTTACAAGAAAACAATCCCTGAGGGAAAATGCATTTTTTTTTTCATAACTGGCTCATTTCCCTCATTGTAAATTGCTTCAATCTCTATTTCTCATCAAGGATTTCCTGCTATTATTTGAGGCAGCCATCCCTTACCCATAGCAGAAAATAGAATTTCGAGGTACATTTACTTTACCTGAATATTACCTTTTAATGAGTACCTATAGTGTTACTGGATTTCAAACGGAAATTGCACTTATTATTCTTGAAATCGCAACTTACTTTGAAGAGCAACTTTCAAGTTCAAGCTATTCGGCAGCACGAGAGCACAAATGGCGCATTAAATGTAACAGTCTGTGTCTGAACACAACTCAAAATAGGAGAATGGATGCTCTAACTGAGCTGTTACTTTACTGATGCACTTCTAAATTACCAATTATATGAAAAATGGATTTGAGTTTTGAAGTGAACATCTCATGCAAATAAAAGTTTGAATTCAAGTGAGTTCTATCTGCGCATTACACCCACCTGCTCCAGTGCATAGGTATCTCTGGAGCAGGTGTCCAGGATGTGGACCCCGAGGGACACCCCAGGCAGCAAAGTGTTGTCCATATTGATTCTGTCTATAGCAAACAGCATGGCCTCTAGCCTCTGGATCCCTCTGTCCTCGTTCACGCGTCCACACTCCTCCATCCCGGCACCCTTCTCGTGCACTGGGAACAGTCCGCCGAGCACCAAATCTCCCTCGATGCGGATCTCCCGGCGGGACTGAGGTGGGTCTCCAACAGAGAGCAAGACGCCCCGACACATCATGACCAAGAGTAGAGCAGGAATGCCGGTCACCATGTTGGGCTCGGGGAAGGCTGGGATTGTCAAAATGTGGAGAGGAGAGGCTTGACAGAAAGTGGGACAGAGGGAGGTGGGGGGCTGAAGGCAAAGGTTTGGGGTGAGGGATTAAGGGTGAGGTGTACAGTGCGCGGTGGGGTTGAGTCGAGCAGCGGCCGTGGATGCTTGGGTCGGTCTGTGGCCCATGAAACGGTCAGGGAGAGCTGAATTGGACCACACATGGAGGGGCATACCATCTGGACATCAGTCCTGCTTGCAGGGGGGAGGAGAAGAGAGAGGAGGTACAACTCAAGTCAGTCCAAATGCCACAGGGCAAATCACAAAACTGTCAGGAGCTGTAGGATTAAATATTTTTTTAAGTGCCACTATCAAGTCTAAAGACAGCAAAGAAGACATTTAGTGGAGTTTGGGGACACTGTTAACAAGGGCTCAGAGATGTTTCTGCTTCACGGCTAAAGCCAGGCCATGACTAAAAAGGATATAGAATTGTTGGGAGATTTTACCGCACTGTTCTCCGATCTTGCTCCTTTTACATCACTCAGTAAACTTTTTTCTTGTGTGTGTGTGTGTGTGTGTTTGCCCCTGGTTGTGTCAGGATAAGCCAGCTTAGATGTCTGGTTGATACAAGAGCCCAGCCTTCTCATGCCACATATCAGAAAAGCTTCCCTAATCTGATCTCTGTTCCAACGATTCTCTGCTCGTCCATGAGTTTTTACCCCTAAGTATGCGTGTGTGTGTGTCTGTGTGTGTGTGTTATCAGATTTATTGCTCCCCCCTCTACCCTGCATAATTGCAGTGTGAGGACTGAATGTATTTTACCATGAAAGAAGCTAACTGACAACAATGAGGCCAACAGCAGCTGATGGTACTTATCATAGCTTACGCCTCAATTAAAGCTCATCACTGTGTTTTGTTCACCAACATTTTCCATATTAACTTTTTAGAGATAGATATAAATGTGAAGTATTTCATCTTCTTTTTAAAAGGGATCGTCCGTAGATTTTACACACCGACTACATAGGTACTAAATAAATAAAGGTTAAAATAACAGTAGAACGTTTTTTGTGGCTTTTGTGGAGTTCTGGGGAAAGATGTGGGATGCAGCCAAGGACGAAAGATGCTACTGTCATAAGGGGAAGTGTGCAATTCAGAGTAGCATGACCAATACATGGGAACTCATTCAAACATGGTATTGAAATGCAGTCTGTATCTGGATATCTGGATAATGACATTGGATCACTGACCTTTAGGTTTACAACTGGCGTTGCTGTCTGGAATTTAGTCACTTTTGTGATCAATCGCAAAATGCAGATGAGAAAGGAGGAGCTCGTGAACTTTTCAAAAACCGTACTGTGTGCCAGGACAGGAGAGGCAATTCTGCTGTATAGGCTGCACTTCACTTTTACTTGGAGGAGAAGGGATTGTTTAAAAATATATGCTGGAATAGCAGGAAAGGGTGGAGTTATGACCTTTCAACTTACGGGGCAAGTTTTCAGGCACGTTAGCACTATGAAATTCGCTGCAGATAAGGTTCATAGTGGATATATTCTAATGACTTCATCTAGCGCCAACAACGGTCAAGAGGTTTGAGTGAAATATCTCAACATCAGCTGGATGGATTGGCGTTTTTTGACTGGCATTTAAGGTTCACAGACACTCCTTGGCTTTTCCCCTTGTTCATTTTTTTTTCAAAGTGAAAAAGCTTGGACAACTATGAGATGGGATGCCATGAAATATGATACTTTGTCCCCAGTGGATGAATTGTAAAAGTGTTTTGCATCATAATCAAGTCACATTTTCAATTTTCCCACAAAACTAGGAAACATCAGCCTCAGCTTTACGCTGTGTTTACTGCTAAATAACAAATGTTAACATAACTAAGATAGAGAACATTATGTCTCCTAAACATCTGCATGATAACATTGCCTTTGCATAGCATGTTAGCATGCTGATATAAATTATTTAGCTCAAAGCACCGGATGCCTTAGTACAGCCTCGGCCGCTAGCATGATTGTAAATTGACTTTCCTAAGAAAGCTAAACACAGATTGCATTTACACATATCAGAGAGGGTCTGGCTTATCTGATAGCATCCTGATTGCATTGTGTTCAGTGTGCGCCTTGCAGAAAATATCCAGATATATTGCATGTTAACACTAGGCGGAAATAGGATCTTGAAGTCAGCATATCCCAGCCCCCTGTTGCATTGATTTTGACCTTTAGTTTCTTGCAAGTTTTACAACTATGCAAACTACTGAATGTCCAAGAATCCCGAGATTCAGCTTCAAGATGTAAAGTAAATAAATAGTGTGCTCTTCCTCTAGTCTCTCTGTCACTTTTTCCCTGTGTTTTTGTCTCTCAAACTATTTAGCTAATGCAAAGCCAGTAAAATCCCTGGGTAGGAACAAGCTTTTTTCTTTTGCATTCTGCTTCCCATGGCTCCCTTGCGGTCCCTCCAGTCCTCGGTAGTGATAAGACAGAAGCTGGAGGTAGAAATTTTAAGTATGAAAATCAATCTAAAAAAAAAAATGTATTCTGTTGATTGCCGGCACCTCTGGCCTAAACCATAGTTTGTGTGTGTGTGTGTAACAAAGAGAGAGTGCATGCCTCCCCTCTTTGGTGGGCAGGTAGGAGGATGAAAGCTTCTCTTAGATGCAGGCAGCTCAGATTTTTCTGCAGGCGGCTGCCATACCTTTACCACTCTGCTCTGTAATATGACACACACGTACAGACAAACACACAAACCCAGACAAACACCCACCCACACACGCACACTCAGACATAAACACTCACACTCATACACATGCACAAGCACACACCTCTTCTCTGAGGGGTTGACCTAAAAGCAGACTATTTCTATGTCTTAGCTTCCTTTTTTTTTTTTCAACCAACATAGATCTGAATTAGTTTGTTCAGGAAACACACAGGAGATGCACAGAATATGATAAATCATTATTACAGAAGGGATTGGAGTGCTCATACCCCATTTGAACCACACAATATACCTCGATATAGTCTTTTCAAGTCCATCACAGATGAGTTTACTTAGTAAGTAGTTGTATCCTATCCAGTTGGAGATGACCTAACATGTATTTGATGCTCCATCTGTGTATTTATGTCCTTATTATGTATGTTTTATGTATGTGTGGGAAAAAAGCACAAGCTCTTTGAATGATTCCCAGTATTTCACTGACATAGCTGCTGTTCCTGGAAGTACACTCTTTAAACAAACTTACATCATTATTAGAGGCCACTTTGAAACAAACACAAAGAGGAACTTTGTAATGAGCTCGGTTTTGAGGACAACGCTGCAACAAGGCTGCAGATGTGGCCGCGTGTTTGTTTTGAGTGCGCGTGCCTTTGTGCGCGAGCGCGCACGCTCGGATGTGTGCGGCGCGGCATACAAAACTGTATATTTACGGAGCAGAGACTCTAACAACAGTTTCACTCATCGCTGTACTTTGACAGTATGCTTTAATGTAACTGGCAGCTCTTGAAGTCAATTTCCCAGAAATGTGCCAAATAATATCTCCCAGCGTTTTTACACCGCTCTCATGGTGCCCACTGAAATTGAATGTTTGCTTCATTATAACCTCTTGGAAAGTGCCCAAACCCAGCTTCCTGTCTCAAGAGCAACTGTGCAAGCAAAACACACTCCGTAACACAGAAAATGTTTCACTTTTCGTCCCTTCTTTCTTTATTGCTGAAAATATTGCCAAGGAGGCAAAACACCACTCGACTTATGAATAATGATCATAGCATGTTTGCATGTATGAGCATGCGTGAGAATTACTAGAAAGCAATTTCCAGTAGCCCATTTTCAGGCAGCCACTGGTTACAGGTCATATCAGTCCAAGGAGTGTGGACATCAACATGCTGAGGCTTGCTTAACAACATGTATTATGATACTGTATGTCTTAGCTTGTTGCAGCACGGCCAGTATTTGTTTGTGCCTCAGTTTTCTTCATCATTTTCATTCATAAATAAGTGTCCCCCAATTTTTTTTCTGTACATTTGTGTACATTCTGTATATATTTACTGGTTACATTTACATACAGTATATACTGTATACAATATATAGACATATATACAGTGTAGGCAATTAATGTCTTACCTGAATAAAATAGGACAAGAGCAGATGGCAGTTGGCACATGGCAACATCATCACAGGCACCTATTATAGAGAGATGGCAGACACACACGGTGAGTAAACGACAGTCAGAAAACAACCTAACTGTCAACAGAAGAACAGCGGAGAAGTTCAGATAAAGGAAGAGGCTGAGTACTGACCCCTCTTCCTGGGAGCTATGATGCAGAGTAACATCTGACAGACAACTCCATTTCACCTCTGACCCCGTTCAAATCTGGAGTCAGTGAGTAGGCTTCACACGCACCGCCACACACTTTCTCTTTTTGCTCCTTGTGTTTCATCCTGTTTCCGCTCTGGCATCACCCCCGCATCCTATCCTCAACTTCTCCCCCTCTCCCTCTCCCACCCCATCTCGTTGTTGGCGCTCCACTCCCTGCCCATTTATTTCCACCTCCCTTACAGCCTCCACAGCCCTCGCTCTCCCCCTAACAGGCAGGGCTGCTGTGGATGACACGTATCCAGCTGAGAGCAGCCATGCAGGGTCGATGGACCGCAGTACACTGAGCGGGAGAGGAAGCCCCACAACCAAGCCCTCTGTGCGTGTGTGTGCGTGCGCTTGTTTATCTGTCTATAGTGCACCTCACAGAGCCCACAGCTGCACCAATGACGCGAGTCTCACAGTATTGGGAATCACTGTATGTGCATGTGTGTGTGTGTGACTTCGTTTTTGTTTTTAAGAGGAAGATAGGTGGGAGGCGGGGTTTGAGAAGCTTTGTTATTCCTGAACAACAGACCCCTTCGTACACCTGCACGCTATCAGAGGTTCATCAGCAAATTCAGTCGCTCGCTTTGTGTGTTTCACTCTCTTTCCATCGCTTTCTCTTTCCACCTCTCCCTCTCTATTCTGGCAATTAAGGCAAGATAAGTACCGCGCTGCTCACTAATGCTGGGGGAATGTGAATTAAAGGCGCACAAATTGAGGAGGACAATATTTGTTTAGTTCTTTTTAAAATGCACTACATTTATTTTGACCCTCAGATAACAATTCCATGTGTGTAGACATGGTGTCACGGATGTCTGACAGCCATAACGGCTGCGGCGGGCTGTGACCGTTAATTATTTATGAAGTACGTTTTAGGCAGGAAAGACTGGCGATCCATAAATAGGACAGAAAGATATCACAAAGCACAACAGATAAAACAGCAAATAAGACCATGACGACACGATGCACACCACCCTCCCT
This sequence comes from Nibea coibor, assembly GCA_023373845.1. NCBI lineage: Eukaryota > Metazoa > Chordata > Actinopteri > Sciaenidae > Nibea > Nibea coibor. The sequence continues at coordinate 14,869,015 of CM041721.1, read as the reverse complement.
GATCCTTTTAAAGCCAAATCAGTCGGCAAGGTATAACGAACGCACTTGTGTAGGCTCTGTCCATCCACAGAGAGAACGCGGTTTAAAAATGTAGCCCTGCGGGGTGATAATGCCAAAGTTGTGTTAAACCACCTTTCCCACCAATTCCCAATCAAAGTCAATAATCAGGTACTCTCTTTCAGATGACTATTGATGTTCAGTTCACCCAGCCAGATAGAAACCAGCCTTTCCTGTATTGATTAATAAGTCCATTTCATGACCTGCATTGGGTTCAAAGGTTAAAGGCCGTATCATGTTAGAAACATAGAAATTGATTTCCTGGACTTTCCTGGACAACTGGAACTGGAAAGATTTAACCACACAAGCATTGATCTTTGCTTAACAAAAGACCTGCCGTTGCACGTTTGGTAATTCACAATGCTGTGATAGATAAAGAAGCACATTCATGATGAAAATTGGATTAACCTATGAAAGAAGTGGTGTGCTTCAGGGGCATATGGACTGAACTGTGCTCTCATGTGCAGTAGGTACTCTAAAGGGATTCTCCGCCAAAAGAGCTTTTAACCTTTGAGCACCACACACACTGTCTACGGCGGGAGTACTCAGCATTGTGGACTATTTTACAAAGTGCTTATTTAAAGCAGTGAGACCTTGAAACATGGTTAGGAAACACAATAACTATTAATTAACTGGTATAATCGACAGGAAATTAATCAATTATTTTTGGTCTGTTGGATGTTTTTTCTGTTTTTTTTTTTATTATATAGCATAATTGAAAAATAATTGAGTCATCAATATACAGTATTATAAAAAATAATTGTTAGTTGCAGCCCTAGATGGATCTGATATGTCTCCCCATTTGAGTCTGTCTCCACAGTCTTCAAAGTGTGTTTTGGTGGTCCACAGCTCATCTGACACAGCATGATTAAAAATGGCTGTTGAGCCTAAAAACAGACCAGGGTTGAGAAATGTGTGAAAGCATTCATCAGCTCCGCATTTCATCACTGTAGAGGGCGGTGGGCCTGTCAGAAGGAGAATTACCCCTCTGTGGATGGCATCTATCAACTTAACTGTCATGTAATGACCCTGGAAGTCATCATGGAGCATCAGTCAACCTCTTTGTGGCGCGGCTGCTGCAGCATCCTGCTTAATTCATGTTCACACCCTGCCAGTCTGTCGTCACTGCGGTCGATACATGAGGTGTACAGCGTGATACAATGGACAGGTAGAGAGTAATGAAGAATATTGACCACAGTGTAGCTCAGACAGCTAGAAGAATAAATATAATTGGTTTTAGACAAAGACACGGGGCTCTTAGTTAGATATAATGGTGGCTGGTTTTGGTTGATTCAGGTGAGGCGCCGATGTGTAAAAAACAATTAAAGCAGGCATTCCTCACTAATTTTGAGAACTGAGAAGTGGTGTACTCATTTTTTATTTTTTCTTTCTCTCCCCAATGGGCTGTCCTCATCATAATTGGAAGACTAATTGTTCCGACTGTAAAAGTGACAAGACTGAGTTATTTGGCGTGTATGTATGTATAAAGAAAGCAAGTGTTTGTTCAGTTCATATTGTGATGTCGTACATTTGCGCATTCTGCATTTCTTTGCAGGAACCTAAATTAACACGATTACATTCATTAAACGGATGCTTATATTCATTTGTATCTGTTTAAATATTGATCATTTATTCCCACACTAAATCCCAAGACAATTTAAATGTGAGAGACAAGTCACAGGTTTTGATTTCGTAACAGAAAGTCCAAACTAGCAAAAACAATTTGCAGGCAGCTGTATACACTACACTTTATGGATTATTTCACGGCGACAGTCACAGCTGACATGTAGTTCCCAGGTGTATGGCAGATGCCCACACAGCAGTGAGCAAGGAAAAGCTTTGTGGTTGGAATCAGTGGGTTCAACCTGTGCATTAGGAGTGAATTTCCAGAGTAGTTACTATGCATGATGCAATAGTGGAGAAAGGCCTGTCATAATCCTAACCTGAGAGAGAGGTTATGTAAATTGTCGGAAGACACTGTGTGACAGAAATCTTTGCATTGTCACGCCACTCGGAAATTGCATGGGAACCAAATCATTTTCTTGTTATAAATATTCATTTGGTCTAACGCATGATTCTTTTTCTCTTTGATTAAGAACACATGTGGTATGCAGCAAACATTTGTTTTTCTTCTGATTTGAACGGGAAGGCTTTATTTGTATTGGATGCTGTTGTGAGGCATGTAATCCCCCCGTGTGTCGGACCACGTCAGTGGTTACGACACAAAGATAAACAAATTAAGGAATTAATTCATGCAACACTTATCTAGTGTTTAAATTACACTGGATGAAATGATTTAGCATGTGACCTTTGACATTGCTGTGAAAGGATGAAGACTGCACGATTGGTATGGGCACTATTTACAGATGTAGAAAATATACCAAGTGTGGAGCTCTAACTGAACACTCTAACCCTCCGTCTGCTTAGTGTGATATCACACACACACACACACACACACACACTTATATAAGTGAAAAAAATTCCACCACTAAAGCCTCCGCCAAGTAGGATATATAATATCTATAAACATAAATTTGCATATGAATGCAGAACCTGTACGTTTTGGCACTGGAAGTGTTTCAGTTTCTGTTTGCAGCCCGAGTGCTGTTGACCAGTCATTTTTAAGTGAGCTTAAGTGAGTGACCTGGATATCCGTTATTCATTTTTAGGATGCTAGCTACACCATAAGTCCAGAAGTATTGGTTGTTGCCCTCAGAGGCTAAACCCTCATTAGACAGTAATCAATAGGTTCCGAGATTGGTTTATGTAACAACATTATTTTTTATACTTTTTAGAGTTCTCATCCTAAGCATTGATCCAAATTTGCATCTACTCCAGGATACTGTCTTGCTGAGCTGACAAAATTTTGAATTATAAGGCATCACAACTGTTGCACCAAGTCAGCTACCATACATAAAAAAGCAAACTTTATGATTTTAACAGACACTCAAAGTTTCTGGAAGCGATGCTGCTGAGGTGCCGTTACTGTGTGACTTTCAGGATGGCACTTTATAGTGATAGCAGCATAGTAGCCACTGCATGACCAGTAAGCCACCTCTCTCTCTCTCTCTCTCTCTCTCTCTCTCTCTCTCTCTCTCTCTCTCTCTCTCTCTCTCTCTGTCACACACACACACACGCACACTACTTCCCTCCTCATGCTCATCATTTATTAAAGAGTCTGATCTCTCTCAGAGACACACCATCACAGCTGTACATCCCACTGCCCTTTCACTGCCTCATCCCCTGAGTGCATGTGTGTGTGTGTGTGTGTGTGTGTGTGCATGTAGGGAAGGATGGATGTCAGTGAACAGTGTATCGCTAACACTGTGTGTATGCGTGTGTGTGTGTGTGCGACTCAGTGTGTGTTGTTGTTGCTGATGAGAGGTGAGCTGTGGGAAGCAGCAGTGATTTCCAGACACTTCCTTGTTTTCTCACTAGAGCAGAACAGTGTAGGGAACATGTGGAGCGGAGCAACAGCACAGAAACTTGAAAAGCCGAGAACTTCGGGAAGCCCTTTAGAACAGAATGGAGGACCTCGTTTATGGTATTAACTTGAAGTGAATCTCCATCTAAAATATGATTTCAAAATTTTGATGAATAAAAACATTTTTTCAACATCAGCTTGATCATCGGCTCTGCACCTGCTGCCCTGTTTGACACGGAGAACCATTGCATTGCTAATGATCTCCACATTAACCAGGGTTACAACAGCCCACATATACCTCTTACTATAATTATTTAATTACTCGCAGGTAATGATAATGTTCATTAGGTTCACAGTCTTCTGATAACATCTTTTAACATCATCCCCAATAACGGCGGGCATCTTACAAAGGACATTACTACATAGTTCTTCAGTTACTGTCTTCTATCCGATTAAAGGGACGGTTACTTTTGTTTCTAGAAGCAGGCAGGAATCCCAGTACAGAGGCAAAACTGTGGACGAGGTCAACAAAAAAATGTATTTAAGCCAAGAAAAAAATACCACCTCAAAAAAATCTATATCTTAAACGCACACTCGTACAAAGAACATTTTCAAAGCCTTTTTATTTGGCACTAACTGTATAACCTCTGTATACTCTACTCAAAACCCCAACTGTGCTGCACACTGTATTCGGCACAGATCAACTGCGAAAACTTTAGAAACGTTAAAATTGATTTTCTGAGAATGTATGTTTTCTATAGATGTTAGTCGTGAACTGAAAAAAAAAATGGCTGATCTCCTGATACTGGTGGGTAAAAGTAAGGAATGGGAACATTTGAGTTTGAGTGTAAAAGACAATCAATGCATGAAGAACGCTGTGGTAGGACACCTGATGATTGAATTTCTTTGGGAATTTCTTTATGAATTTTGGAAAGAAATCACATCACAGTAAGACACAAGAAAAAGTCATTTAATATTGATAGTGTTAGGGGCATCCATTTTGAGTTACCTACCTGTTTTTTAGTGTATTAGACTCCTCTTGGCCCTACTGATAGTAGATCCCATCCTTCCATCTCCTGGTTTACAGCTTTGATAAAAAAAATATATATAAAAAAAAGAGAGAAGAGAAGAGAAAGAGACTGAAAGGCGATGATTCATGATTATAACATTTTTATAACTTCTTCTGTGTGACTTTTCTAAACTACTTTTAAACAGCCTGCAAAGAGTTAAGTTAGTCACATTACTTTAAAATGAATTCAGCACCATGGACAGCAGCATTTCATGCCGTTCTCAACACACCTGTGGAGGTTCAACAGTGTTCAACTCTTGGAATACAATGTTTTATTAATGTGCGTTACCAGTGTTGTGTTATTAACTTGTGGCAGGACATATTGTATGTATATTGATGTCACAAATCATTAATTCTAAAGGGATTAAAACTAACTAATAAGAAGTACTCAATATATATTGGAAAATATACAGTGCAATGCAACGTATCTAATGCTAAATGTTTGCCAAACATCAGTCAAGTGCAATAACGCATTGAATAGCAGCTGGCTAATATTTACTATTCCAACAGCAAGGAGACAAGCTCGGCTTCTGTCTTTCCGCCTTTTATTTCACTAAGCTCTCGCCAACAATCAAAAGTCAAGGCTCTTCTTACTCAGTCACTTTCTCATTTTCTCTTCTTAGCTTCCCCTATTGTCTTCTTCACCTCTGCCATTATGTCCAGGAAGGCTGCTGAGCCTTTATGCTGAGTTAAATTGCGTGCCTGGTGAGCTCTGGTTCTGGCATGACACTAGCTCCACTACCCATCAACATTTCCCCATAAAAAACCTCCTCTTCGTGGTGTCTGTCTGTCATACACACACTAAAGCTCCCCTGGTGCTCTGAACTCCCAGTCCAGCCAGCTTGGCTAATAAACTGAGCTAACATTAGCTAACAGCAGCTGTAGTTTGCAGCAGTGTACTTCACTGTCCATCAGGAAACTCTGTAAATCACAGAGAACTGATGTGCAGCAGCCAGAGGACATCAGAGGGAAAACCAGTGAACATTTTCTCCTTAAAATATCCAGTTTTACCAATATAAGTGTGTGTGTGTGAGAGAGAGATAGTGCCATGATGTGTTACATATTTCTTGTGGTTGATTGTGCTTGGAGCACAAAGTGCAAGAACAGACATATGGGGCGCAGAGTTGGAATGAGTAAGGCATCATCGCTTGTTTACACATCAGTGTCAAATCAAAATGATTTAAAATCTGCTAAAAATCTGTTGAAAGCTTTCTGTAAAACGTTTTGTCCTTCGTTCAGTTGGAACTCGTGCTGGTTAATTAATTTCAATCGTGACAAAATGTCCACAGAACTTTGGAAAGCACCCCTGCAGCATAATCCACTTTTTTTCTTTTTTCGCTGTCTATCCATATGCTCATTACTTACTGTATGACACAGTAGTATAGACGGACACCCATATTTTTTTTACCAATTAATGGTTAAACACGCTTCCATCTTGGTCCTTATACACAATGCGAGCAGGTGTGTTTGCATATGTTGCCTTAAAGAGCATATGGATGGAAAGCAGAGGAGTGGATTATACTGCAGCTGTGGTTTGTCTATTGATATTCAGATTTTTTTTTTTTATGTAAAAGCAGGTCAATATAAAAATGAACTGTACCTGACATGAATTCTAGCAGGTATTATATGATTAAACTTTTTTACAGTCAGTTTTCAGGCTTATAGTTGAGTACATGAGACAGATTTTTGGGCAGAGTATTTTATTAACGGCTGCACTCAGAATGCTGCGTTGCACAGAAATACGTGGCCTTTACAAAGACAGTTTTTATGGCATTACACCAGAACTGACTATTTTTTTTAATACAGCGTGCTCAGTATTTTTAAATGTTGGACTGTGTGCAGTCAGTAAGACGTCATTAAACTTATCTTAGTGGGTGATTTTACTCTGTGATGTGATGCTGGAACAGATTGCCAGATCCAGTTTAGACAAAACCTTCCATTTAAAGTTAAAAATCAGATAAAAATCAGTCACAGGAAATTATCGGAAAACCCATCAGTCCATGGTATTCTACAGTCATTACCCCTTGTGCTTATGTCACATCGCACACTTGCACACATACCTAACCTGCCAGTCCTCATATCCAATAAAAACTGGAGGATATCACTGTTGCAGGGGCTTCCTATTCCTATGCACTGTGCTAGTACACTGCTAACGATCAGGTTCTGTACTGCATGCAGTTCAGTGTGCACAGAGTAGTGCTGTGAGGAGGCTACAAGGCCATTTGCACAGACACACACACACACACACACTCGCAATGATGCACAAACACAAGCCCATGTAAGCACATTTATCAGCATAAAAAACGCTGAAACTCAAGGCCGGATCCATTCATTGACAGACAATGTGTCCTGAGTCGCACATACATGCACATTCTCATAATGCACACGCACAAACATAGGTACGTCTGTGCAGAAGCATATACATTTATGACACCCTCCTACACAGTGTTTGACCCTCTGAAGCACACATAAAGGCTGGCCGACTAACAAACTACATTGCACAAGTGTGAATGAACACACGTATGAAAAGTCACTTAATTGAGCAACAAGTTACACATGCACATGTGCACAAACACGCGAGATTTACAAACACACAAACACGCTGCATTGTGTCTGTACAGCAAAACATCATAGGCAAAGCGATGTTATATACAGAGATTTCAACATTATAAAATATATGAAACATACATTTCTGGCATTACAAAGCAAAGTATTGCTGTTTTACCGGCATAGGCGCACAGGTGTGTATACACAGACAAACAACATGACCCCACCCCTAAAAAAAAAAAACAAAAAAAAAAGAAAAATTGTGCAAACTCTGCATTCATTCAATGCTTTCATTCCTTCCTGCCACACAACAAATAAATAGATACTAATATTGTTATCACTATTATTTTTTGTATGTCTGCTACAGGTCCAAGCCTCTCAGACTGTAGAAGCACTGGCCACCCCTCCTCTTTGTAAATGTTTTTTTTTTGCTTTCCCTCCTCTCTTCAAGGAGCACATGAAGAATAACAGTGCACTTAAAATTCTCAAGACTCCTACTGTAGAAAGTCTGATCAAATCTTCTGATGTTAAAATTGCAATATAGAAATAGACATTCTGCTTTTCACAGAGAAAAAAATCATGCTTCACGATTTAGCAGCATTTCGTATCATACAGTTTTAGTTAAAGTTTCCAATGCAAATATTTGACTAAAATAGGAACGTGGTGTTAACCCTGTCTGCTGTTTATGGTGTCTTAACACAGATTTGAAGTCTGCATAAAATGCATGCCAATGTGATCACTATGACACTAAACACATGAGCACAATATATTTTTTAAATATTAGGAAATGATCAAACGTTGCTGTTATAAAGACACACAAGCTCTGCAGGAATACAGCTCACGGGCCTTGATCTTTTCGCTGGTCTTCTGAATTTTAATGTTTTTTCGGAGTTGGAGTGGAGGCTTAAACCAATTTGGGGGGGGGACTACGTGTGAAGGAATATTTTCATCTATTAACTAAGCCCAAGTTCTATCCCAGCTTCAAATCCTGCTGTGAGTGAAACATGTCTAAAGTCTGTCTACGTAGCATCTGATGTGGATATAGACATTTTGGTCCGGCTGTACCTTTAGTACAGGTCCGCGCGCCTCTATGGCGCAAGGTGTGGAGAGGTTGTTTAGGAGCGAACGAAAAAAGTCATTCCACTGATAAACAGCGACTAGATTCGGTTATCACATCCACCTGTATCCCCGTTTCCAGAGACTACCCGCCCATCTTTTTCCCAAGAAGCTTAAAGCCGCGGGACATACCTTGCCTTGCGGTCTGCGTGAACCCAAATAACTTCTCCCGGCAGCGTAAAATACGCAACTGCAGATACTCTTTGTTTCACCTTCTGTATCTTTATCATGCATCTGCTGCAGAGATTAGCTGCCAGGGTTGTTTTAAATGTATCACAACCCGCCATCAGTGAGAACATCTGATTAAAATACATACACAGGAAGCACATTTATGCAGCACAACTGGGGTTTTTAAATCCTGCGCAAAGTTCAAAGCAAATTGTTCCCCACCGTAGGATTGGCTGACGCGCGCTCGAACGGTCCCGGACTGACAATTTTTCACTGCACTCTATCGCCTAACCCGAAATCTATGACTGCAACGCATTTGCCCACCAGAAAGGAATATGTTATATTTGACCTACCTTGACGACTTGGATCATTCAAACGGTTGTGCACAAATCTTCAGCTGCTGGAAGTTTGACTTAGTCTACTCCTGATCCCTCGGAGGAGTCGCACTGAGAGAGAGAGGATGGGCTGCTCTGCGCGCCAGCTCTGTGGATGTGTGTGTGTGTGTGTGTGTGAGCGCGCGTGCATGTCATAGAGAGAGAGAGAGAGAGAGAGAGAGAGAGATGGGGAGGGAAACAACAGACGTGGAGAGCTGTAGCCCCTTGCCAAAGGATGCTTCAGTCTCCTAGCAACAACAATCGATCTGGCAAGGAGACATTTTTATTGGATAAAAAGAAAACTTAGCCATTCACCCCCCCCTTAGCACATGTTTACCACTCAGAACAACAACTCCGGTTTTACTGAGTGAACAGAGAGAGAGGAAAGATAGAGTGATGAAGAAGAGAAAGGGAGAGAGATGATCCCTGAAGAATGTTCTACGTGTGTGTCATTGCAACATCTGACTCCAAACATACATATGTATAGTTTCACAGACAGAATTTAACACCCTTTTTTATTTCATGCACCGTCAATGTTTTAACACGGTATTACACTCAATGATGTCAGTGGCAGAGAGAGAGAGAAAAAACACAGAGAGCAGCACTAAACATGCAGTCCATGTCTTCGTCTTGTTCAGACACATTTGAAAAAACCTGTCTGCCTGGTTCAGTACAGTTATAGCACATCCGAACCTAAACACCTCGAAAGCTGTGACAAGAAGCGTGCATCTGAAGCCTTTATCAGACTTCACACTAGCATGATACATGATGGCAACCACAGACGCACGAGCACACACACGCGCGCTCTTCTACAAGTCAGGTGTCTCTCTCTCTCTTTTTCTGGTTTCCTCTACTTTACCATCACGAGAACGGGAACAGTGTCACTCTCGGCGCGTGCGTGTTACAGTGCACGCCCATGTGTGTATGTGTGCACTTGTTTGTATGATTATGCACATGGAGTCATTAGAATGCAAGTATGCAAGTGTGCAGCTCCTATTGAACAGAAAATCCTCTTCACGCATGATTGAGTCACAGAGTGTTTCTCTCTCTCTCTCTCTCTACTCAACACAAACACACACACACACACACACACACACACACACTATATATATATATACACTAGAACATGCACACGCATGTACACACACACACACACACACTGACACACTCAGTCTAGAGGTCTGATTTCTGTATTGTAAAGTTAGTCAAGTGCATAGAGATACACTGTCTGAGGGCTTGCTTAAAGCAGTCTTTTGATTGCAGCTACAGGCCACGGCATGTTGTTTTTGCCTGTTTTATATGCAGATGCATGACGACAGGAGGCTGGAGTTTTAGCTCATATGTTCTTCCATGTATTTAATGTGTGACACCATATGGCATAAGGAAACTGTCTCTGAGGATAAGCTTCGGATGGGCAGAGATTGATTAGTTGACTGAAGAAGTAAGGGTAAGAGCATCCACTTCACACCTCTGTGACACACATGCATGCGCGGGCATGAGGTGGGAAGTGCACACACGCACACACACACACACACACACACACACACACACACACACACACACACACACTACAGATACACACACTCACTAGCACCCAGTGTCAGTCACAGCCTTCCCGGCCTTCATCCCTCATCCCTGCCGCTCCAGCTCAGAGATGCTGGATACTCTAATAAAGGCCTCATTGTCTGCATGGCATGCATATATGCAGAAAGCCCAGAAAGCCAGCTTTGTCCCATAAGGGTCCCTCAGCGAGAGAGCTTTGTGCCCAGCCTTTCCCCATGGGCTGAGGCACTGCACAGCCGAAGAACCGACAGAGAGGAAGAAAGAGAGAAAGAAAGAAAAGAAAAGAAAGAAAGAAAGAAAGAAAGAAAGAAAGAAAGAAAGAAAGAAAGAAAGAAAGAAAGAAAGAAAGAAATGATGGTGAGTGAGGTGATTATGGACAACTTGAACCTCACTTTATGACACCATCTACAAGGGTTTGTGTGACATCTAATGTGCAGGAATTCAGCGTTTTGCCTTATCATGGTGAACTGCTCCAGCTCAGGCAGCAGGAAGTGGGTCCACTGGGATTATGTTTCCTTCTTCTTTGATTCCCCAAAGATTGTTTGTGTCCCCGCACTAATAGAATTAGGCATGCTTCATTTCCCATGGTCTTCTGTCCTGTCTTGGCCTCGTGATGGATGGAGCTTCACACAGAGGAGCGAGTGTGCTTAGAAGTGTGCCCAGTGTTGGTCAGACAACAGGGCTAGTTACAACCACAAGCTTCCATTTGCTTTGGTCAGTGTGCTCACTTGTGATGTGGTCAAGTGGACAAAAGGGCTTTGATCCATGATGACAAAACATTTCTATTTGAGATATGATGAGAAAATAAGTTGTGTTCTTGCATCTGCTTTGTGACAAAATATTATTTTGTAGACATGTGGTTACTGTGAAAGTGTATGTCTCTCCGTTGGCAAAGGTCTACAGCTCTCCACACCTGTTGTTTCCCTCCCCATCTGTCTGTCTGTCTGTCTGTCTGTCTGTCTGTCTCTCTCTTTCCTTCATAGACCAGATTTAGGGCCACATTTTGGAAAGAAACAACATCCTTGACCTAAAAAAAACTTGAGCAACAGCACTGAACACAACCCCAAATTATTATTTCTTGTAAGGTTGAAGGGTTCTTCAGATATTCCCATGGGAACACTCACCACTACAATGGGCATAGACCTATTTGTGTTTTAGAAAAACATAAAATACTGCTTATGACATATACCTGTTTCAGGAACCAATGCCAAGAGTATTGCACTTCATCACCCTGCACAAAATTCACTTGCTGCATGTATACTATTGAAAAAAAAGCTCCTATAATATCCTCATAATATATACAAGTGGAGGGTGTCTTTATTCTAGCCCAACATAAACACTGTCGTTAAAAAACTTGGCAGCGTGCCCCTATATAACTATAATCTATATGACTATAATAAATGCAATTTATTGTGGAAGAAAACTTTTTTTACTGAAATGACTTTGAATCACTTTGTGGGTTTTTTTTAGTATCCTAAAAAATAGGAGAGACATCATCATGATCCGACAGAGTCTGCCAGTATGTAGCTGCCTGGCAAATGAAAACAATGGTTATATTTGGAAATTAAGTATGATGCATAACAAATTTGCCCTAAATGTGGTTTAGATCGCTAAGTAAGAGCGTGTGTGTGTTTGTGCGTGTGTGAATATCATATGGTTGGTAATGTTTCGGGCTGTTTATGGCTCCTAACAGGGGGTTGGTCTCTAATTATCCTGGTTACAGAGGCATGGCCAACAGACAGCAGGCCACACACACTTCGCAGGACGTGCACTGACCTGTCTCATGTTCGTCTGCTTGTCAGTCCACACACACACACAGACACTTGCACAAACACACACCTACATAAACACACTGAAAAAATACTTTGTTAGTGAGCAGTGACTCAACTCACCTTCTGTCCAGGGTGCTATAAATCCAAACTTTATTTAGTGGCCTATAGGATAAGATGACAAAATGTAGTTTCTGATAAGCAAAGGTTTTGTTGGTTTTGTAACACATTTTCATTGTTTCTTAGTGTTCTTACTCTGTTTTAGGCTCATTATTTTATTTATTCCCTTAAAAGGATCTAAAACTTGTTACACTTTATTTTGAATACAAAAAAAGGGATATTTTAATTCAAAACAATGTAATTATCTCTATTGCTTTGCTTTTCTGGAGCTAATTTTCATTTCCTGAAGTTTTGTCTCCCCTCACAGGAAATGGTTTTGAGCTTCCTTCCTCTAATATCACATTTAGTATAAGCAACAGGGAGCTGTGTTACTTTTGACAGCAAAGAGCAGCAATGAGCCTTAAGTATGGAGTTACTCTGTAATGAAATTATGCTTAAACATATGCAAATACAGGAGTGTTTGCATGTATGTGTACACGCACACACAAACACACACACACGCACACACACAAACAGACTGTGTACAGTATCTGATTTGGCCTCTCCTCTGAGCTTTCTCACCACGACCACAATTCATTAGTAATTGACCGCAGCAGCCTCACTCATTAAACATTAACAGGCTACTGGTGAATAATTGATTAATGATATGAGGCGATCTGCAGCAGCATTCTGACAATAAGAGTGCGTGGATGAGAGGAACGAGAGGCAGAATCAATGTGATGCTACGCAAAGGCCCTGACACATGACACACACGCACGCAGACAGGATCACTCACTCACTCACTCACTCACTCATAATTCAGATAGCTCACTGGTCAAGTGCATTTATACATTTGCAAACATACAATGCATAATCATTTCAATGTAATTTTGGCCTCTGGAGTCAGAGACATATTGACTCACCTCACCTCATTTGGAACATGAAGAAGAAGAAGAATGTTACCACCTTTGTGCTCCTAAAGATTTCTATCAATCTTCCTTTAGAGCCAGTGTCAGTTTTTTTTTCACTTGGTTGATGCTGTATCTCATTTTAGACAGAAGCCTAAACCAATTTCTTTGAGCAAACACTCTGCAGTTTGTCAGTCCCAACAGGTAGTCATGGAGTGTTTTTGTGATTATTTCAGCTTGAATATTACAGTCCTACTTGCAGCATTTTGTTTGTGTGTGTGTCCTTGTGAAAGATTGTTGATGTGTTGCAAGGTTGTACCCAAGATAGAAAAAAAGGAGGATGAAGGAGGGTCACTAGGCATCCTCCGCTATTTATAATGACTAAATTTCTGATCTGATGCCCCGTATTGCCAAGACGATTTAATTTGTCACTGCCATGCAAACTGTTACAAATCTTTACTACAAAAATAAAACCATATTTTATTTTGACACTGTCATGGTTAAGGTTTTGGTTAGGCTTAGGCACAAAAATACTTTGTTGTGGACTTTATTGAGGACCTTGTCATATCTAAGAATGAACTTCTCAGTTATAGTGAACAGATGACAACATTGAATGCTGGTATGGAACAGGAAGTCTCCAATGCCGAAGTCCAATGCTGTGTTAACACAAAACAAACTCTCTTACAAAAAGAGATCTGACGGAGGTCTTGTCTGGCCAGTGGATCTAAACCCTCAATGATAATGTCTTTTTAAAAGAAGATTTTTTGTTTAATGAAGGACATGGCTGATGATTTTGGTGCGTGTGATGTATGCAAAGATGTGTTAAATCACATGATTACGAGGAATGTACTCTTTTGAAGTGAGTAGTAGTTTAGGTTGATAGGACCAGCTTTAAACACACAAAGCACACACACACCTTAAGTGTCTTTTAAGAGCGTTCTGCGTATTTAAGAACAGGTTCAATCTGTGCTTGGTATCAAATGGGCCAATTTTAATTACATTAACTCGATTGATTTTGGCCGTAAAAAGCCTTCAAGCATCCCTTGTGATGGGAATTTCTCAGTGAAAGTGGTTAGACAGAGTTTCATTAAAGTTATCTGTCATTAAGTTGATTGGACATTCAAAAAAGACAAGGCTCAAGTGTGAGAAGAATGCAAATGAAGTTTGAACTTTACTGACTGATTCAGCACGCGGTATGACAAACAGAGTTGAATAGCCACTGTAGCTATGTCTTCTCATATAGTACGGGCTTGTGCAAGTTGTTGACATGTACGCTCCTTTCCGTGCTGAAGTTGCACCTGAAACATACACACAGGACGCAGTGTATATACTGAAACACACACCCGCACGCGCACACCTATAAAGGAAAACACACAGGCACACGTACAAAGACACACAGATGCACTCGTGCGCGCACACACACGCGCTAGTTATGCTGACACTCACGGAGTGAAAATTAGGATAATGACAGTCATCTAGCAGCGAAAATAAGAGCTGGATGTCTCCTTACTGGAGTCAGGCTGAGAGAGCACGAGCTCATCAGAGAGAAAATAGAGTGAGATATGTCCACTGTCATCGCTGATGAAACTCACCAGGACTTGGCAGGGGCCAGTCACAGAGGTGCAGGATGATGAATAGGGGCCAGGATCACCCCTTTAAATCAACTAATGGCGTGTGTACGTGTTTGTACGTGTGCCTGTGCTCATACAAGCGCGTCTTGACACTACAGTAGATTTTAGGAGGCAGACCAGTTCATTATCACACGCTTTAATATTAAATTTTTACGATCTCATAAGAGACGATGTTTCATTAATGAGGCGATCCATCCGTGGACATCATCCAAAAGCAATGCAGCACTGTGATCCTGAAACTTCGACGTATCCTGTTGTATGTTTCGCTTTATTCGGAGATGCAAGCATGTTGTTTCCTGCTCTTCCAAGTGTATTTTTAGCTCATCTCTTAATCAGTATTATCTAGCTCGAGATTTTGCGATCTGTTTTCGCATGTATGCTTTAAATAGAACAGAAATAATTTCATCCCTGTCCATTAATCTCCCATTTGGTTAATTATCACAGTTGCTAATTACAAACCTCTCAACTGAAGAAGACCTCCTCTGCCTGTTCCTTTCCCCTATTCTTCCTCTCCGTTCCCTCTTTGCCGTGTTGCCTTTCGCCACATGGCAACAACAAGACAGTTGCACAGAAAACTTTAAATAAAGAGGAAGTTTAACTATGACAAATTGATTAAAAATGTCTTGGATGGTGCCCAAAACCAAAACTCTAGAGATCTTTAGTCCTGAGCAGACAGTGACAGTGGATGAATCCGTAGCTCTGCCATTAGATTACCCGCCCCCCTCCTCCTTTTTTTTTTTTTTTTTTTTTTTTTTTTTCTAAGTGGGCGCCTCGGATGGAGCTGGCTATGTATCCCCGGCCGTCATGCTGCTATTTCTGCCCATGCCAGTCGCTCCAGGATGGCTGCTATGAGAGGGGTGCTTTGAAGAGCTGTCCAGGTGAGAGCTTGGCAATGGCAAAGCTTTTTCTGCTCTTTCACAACACAGAGTGCCCGTCAGAGACTCAAATTGCCCTGTGGTGTAATGGATAATACTCAAATCCACACGAAAATCACACGCGGACACACACGCACAGACACATTTACAAGAACTCAATCTAGGGCTTTCTATGCGTGCCTACCAGTGCTATACACAAGGTATATGTGCACACATTTCTTCTCTCTCTCTCTCACACACACACACACACGTATACACCTTCAGTTTCTTCGCATATTAAAACAGAATGTTGGACTAAACAAAGAAGCGGAAGACAATTGCTTTGGCGTGAAACCTTCCCTTGGTACCATTTCAAACACATTGAAAAAAAACAACAAAAAAAAAAAACTTAAGTGCTTTAGCTGTTTATTTTTCTCTCCGGACTTCAGCTCTTCTCTCAGTCCACCTCTTTTTGTTTCCTCTTCGCATCCTCCGTTAATTTCACCTCCCCTCTTCTAATCAGTAAAAACATAGCCAGACTACAGATGAGACCATATGCGCCTGTGTGTGTACGTGTAATTACGTGTGTCTAATTATGTGTGCTGTTCTATTCGAAGACGCTGTCAAGAGGCAATGGTGGGGTACTGAAAAGTGAACTCATCACTTGACGGATCCTTGGAGGTGCCCCCGAAATGCACTAAATGTTGATTCCAAGAGCTGCCTGCTCTTCTGCTCTCTTCTCTCTCCTTCCGAATGCCTCAAAGGACAGATCCTTTGTGGACTGACGTTACCTCACAGGGCAAAGCTGTGTTTTTCTTTGACTCCAGTGGCTCCCTGTCTCTCTGTGTAAGGAGAGGACCTCAGCCACTTGGTAAAATCCAAGCGGACCACTTTTTTGCCTCAGTTTTATAGGAGCTCAGAGTCAGTAAAGTCCTTCTGAGGTTATTGGAGGTACAGGGTCTCTACAACGCATCCGATGTGCTATAAAATCTTTTATTTTTTGATGGTTTTTGCTTCACCACAACTTTTAAAGCCAGCAAGTAAAGTGTGGCTATTTATCTGGGTGATCTTGGGTCTTACATTGTGATGAAGTGAGCAGTTGGCCTGGGAGGGAAATAAAATGTAGCATTATTTTTTGTTTGCATGGACAATTTCTATGTAGTATAGAAATATGCCCTGGACACTTATGACTTTTTTATGCTACCCCGATGTCCTCAACATCTAGTCATCAAGAGTAGGGTAAGATATGAGTGCCAAGCCAAGTGTGTCCTGGAAGACAGTCCAATGCATTAATTTATGTACAGTATCTCGTTGATAGGCACATATAGGATATCACAAGTATGTAAGCACACAATGTATACGCCAGGACATCAACTTTCAAGCATAAATGTGTAAAAGCAATAAAACCTTTTCAAGTGTTCTGCATGCACGCATTCGCATCTTGTACGTACACGCATACAAACACAAACAGATTGCCGAGTGAACCAAAGTTGCATTGGTAATAAATCATTTCCTGCTCACATAATCTCACAGATGACAAAGTACATGCAGCTCAGAATGTATTTTATTCATGGAAGTGTGTGTGTGTGTCTGGGTACACACATTTTGCTCTGTTTTTTTTTTTTTTTTTTTTTTCATTTCCGAAGCGTGTGTGTTGCGTGTGGGCTGAAAGGATATGTGTAAACTGCGTCATAGAGCCTTGGGGGTACAATTTCAAATCGCAGCCTTAAGGTGGCCTCCTCACTGATCAAGTTAAACAAGCCAGTTACTGCGGTGCACCAGGTGAGCCAGTGTGAATAGATGATATCACAATTTATTGGCCGCCAGGCGTGAATGTTGAATCGGTGGTTATGTTTGGACCAGTGACCTTAAAAAGTACTGTTATTTACTTGTAGGACTGAAGGTTTTACCAGTGTCTACCGAAAGAACAGACAAGTCTGCTCTGAAAGAGCTAAATGAATTGTTTTCCATGTCTTGATGAACCCAATTTTTTGTTGCTGTAAGGAGAAAAGGATTATTGCTGTTCATATTTGAGCTTCTCTCATATCAATATCTTTAAATACATATAGAAATATGATGAAAACAACAAAAAGAAAAAAAACTTTTTTGTATGATTGATTTTTAAATTCCAGCATTCACACATTTATTCATATCATATATGCATGAATGTAGATTAATAAACAAAAGTAATTCTTTAAAACCTATACAAATAATGAGCCATATGTAGTCTGTTTTATGGGCTGACATACGGTCCTTGGTGCTCCGTCTTCTTTTTATTTGTCCTCCTCCTTTACCTTGTGCAGTCAAAGTAGCAAGTGGACGATTTGTGGCTCAAGCTGCGCTGGGGCATGAATGTGTTTTGCATGCTGGCTCACAGTTTGTAGGAGCAGATCCGAAGTCAGTTTCATGTCTAAATTAGAGCGCTCAGTAGCAACACATTGTAAATGAGTCTTAATGAGTTTCACCAGCCTTTATTTTCTGCACTGTTAGACAGCCCTATGGCAGCAGTGAGATGTCAGCCGCTCCTGCTGGGGCTAATATCCTCCAACCACCATGATGACACTGCCACCAGTCATTCACATACACACAGGTAATTGCATGCTCCAGGCATATATATATATATATATATATATATATATATATATATATATATATATATATTTGTGTGTAAGTCTGTGTGTGTGTGGCAGCTTACTGTGTTCACCAGGAGATACTGAAGGAGAGTGTATCCAACATAAAGCAAGGAGGAATGAAATAGTTCTTTCTGAGGGTAACTGTTGACGGCAACGGCAACACGTGAATTGTACTTTAACAGTGCGACTATGCGCCTTCATGTGTGTTTCAGTGTGTGCACACACCTGTCTTCTTTGGGACACACATTTGTGCCACAGCTCCTGTTAATAACATAGCATTTTAAACATAGTCACGAGGTATCCCAAGGAAGATGCACACGCGTTAAAGTGGAACAACCTTTTTGGTGTGTATGCTGTGCGTGCGTGTGCGCGCGCGTGCAGCAGTCATCATCTCATGACTCATCGGAATAATAAGTCTCGCTTTTAGACTCCCATGCAAAGCACCTAAAATCCTCACGCACCCCGCTAAATGGAAAAACAAAAATCGTTCTCATTCTTGAATTTTTATCAAACCGCTGGCAGCATCTGCCACAAAGACTTAGAGATCTGTTAGTTGAGTATGTGGGGCAGCATACATTAATCATAATAATATTGAGTGAAGTGACAGATACTCATATCAGCATTTACATAAACAAGTGGAACAGGGTATGAATCCAAATGATGTACCATAAAGTATGGATGATGTCAGACAAGAATTGGACCACAAAAGCTGAAGAACACGAGACTGTAGGTGACGGGCAATCCAAGGAGCAGGGATTGTAACCCAGAAGACGCTTGATAACAGAACACAGCAGTCACCTTGTCTTCTGCGGGTCAATCTGACAACTCTAATTGTGCGTAAAAAAAAAGAGGATTTCTCCCAACTGTGGATTTAACATGTCTGCATTCAAAGGGCAGGAGCTGATCTATGAATAGAGTGCTGTTGTAAAATGTTCGAGTGACGAGCTCCAATCTAATAAGGCTGCTACGGATATGATGAATAGAGCATCAAAACAACTCTATGCACTGTAATCTAGCTGTGTTGCGTCACCTCTTGCAGCTAATCTTCTTATGAGAGAAAAAGCAAGCAACAAGGACGCTGCTTAGCTGGGCAAAAAGGGAACAAATTCATAAAGAAATCTGACTCGGTGAGTTTGCCTGTCTGTCTTTGTCTGTTTTTGCCCTCTTCCACTGTCCACCTGTGCTTACAGAGCATTCACTTTATCCCTCTTGTTAGTCTCTCTTAGACTTTTATATTGCTTTTTAGCCACACTGATGCCCTGGCCCTGGGGATGGCAATTCTATCCCCCAGATAATGAGGCCTTGAAGACTTCTGTGATCCCCTGACTCTTCTTGTAGTGCTACCACCAGGTTGACATTTTTGGCTTTGATAGAAATGTCTGAAATGTCCTCACAACTCTATGGATGGATTGTCACCAGATTCTGCAGCCATTAATTGGAGTCTTGTCAAGATGCTAACCCTAGATTTGGAAAACTCTCTTGAGATTCCTATCTATTGTTTCAGCTGATTTGAAGTTTGACGCACAGCTGGTGTCATTCGAGGAGAAAACCTAAATTTAGACTAAATTTGTCGGAAAAGTTATGTCTGATAATTACCCGGGTCAGCAAATAAGTTCGGCCTCACGACAATTCGAAAGTGTCTTATTGTAACTGCCCAGAAAATTCTTCCACCCTGTGGTTAAATCATGTAGGACAGTGAGAAACAGAATCTTTTGAACTTTGTTCAGAACCTTTCAAAATAAAAGCTCTCAATTCAGCTCAAAATACAGAATACTGAATACTGCACTTTCTTGCACTCATGTAGGCAAAAATTGCTGAAGAGATAGAGATTCTGGTAACTGCTGCCACGATAGAGATCTGTTTCAACACCATGTTTAATACATATGACCATATATATATATAAATTACCATATATATTCAACATACTGTATATGTGACCACAGAAGTCAACACGGGGAACTGTTTGTGTTGGACGAATGGATGAATGGACGTTCACCAAAAACACTGCGGTTTACAACCTTTGTTTTTCATTTTCAGTCTAGCTACAGTGTGGACAACTACTTGATTAGCTTTTGTAAAAGATCACGGTATGGGTTTAAAATAATAATGATTTGGTTTCACATGAGACATGTACAGCAGCATTCTGGCAGGAAGCTCTGAACATGTAGAAAGAATGGATACCATCTAGACACGACCATTAATTGTTCCCAAACAATTAATCCTAATGGCTTTGGTGATCCTGGCGCTGTCCCTCTTTACAGCTAATTACAGTAGCAAATGTTAGCATGCACGTTGAACTAAGATGGTAAACCTGGTAATTATAGCTGTAATACATCAGCATTTAACTCAAAGCATCACTGGGCAGCCCTATACAGCAGCTAGCATGGCTGTAGTGGGAGAGGCTAAAGTATTATTGCTACATTGCGATTGTTCAAATGTCTGTGTTTGCGAGTTTGCGCATCTGTGTGTGTCTTGGAATGTATTGCCAATCAATAGGTCACAAGAGGCTGTTATCTGTGTTCTCTTTTTATAACTTTCAGTAGTAAATCCCTCAGGAGAACGCTCACTATCGTGGTATTACACATCGAGTTTCTCATTGTGTTGTCAGGCCACCCTCCATGTGTACGCGCGCATGTGTTGTGTTTCTTCATGGCTTCAGGGGGAAACAGGCGAACTGACGTCCGTGTGCAGGCTGGAGAGCACACACATGAAGCGTCGATGTTTGTCAGCGCAGAAGCAAAGATGCAGCTCGCAAGGTGCGGAGCACAGATAAATCCTAAAATAACAGGAATCAAAAAAAATGTTATCAATACATAACGCTCTGTCCATCCTTCTATTTCTATGAGTCAACCAGGTGTTTATATTGTAAATAAACACACAAAAAATACATTATACATATGTTTGCTGTGTACATTTCTGACTGTACTCTCAGGCTGACTTGAATCTTTTTGGCAGTGAATACATATATATTTTGTATGCTCACAGAAAAGCACCACCTCGTCCTCCCTCTCTCCCCCACCTCTCCTTCACCTCTTCCTGCCTCTGCCCCGGCTCTTATTCTTCACTCCCACCTTTTCCCTCCTCCTCCTCCTCGCTGGGTACAGGGCAGGGTAGCAGAAATGTCTCGTCTTTGAGACGTGAGGAGTTTGATCTTCAGAAAGTGGAATCTAGATAGCATGTCTTGCTGTGCTTCTGGGATCTGCTCCTGTGCGTGTGCATGCAAGCGTGCATGTGTGCCCACATGTGTGTCATTCCAGAGGCAGATAAAAGCCCCAAACCCCTGACACAGCCCAGTTCTGCCAAGTAAAGCAACAGGACCTGCAGAAACCCGGCGTTATGATTCTCACAAAATACAGTCAGATATAGTCAAATCGTCAAATACGTGTGAGTCATATTATAGAGTGTCACCACCTCATTATATACACATACATATACCTCCCCTATTACTGTGTTTTAGGTTGGTAACAGTGGACCTTATTCAGCAAGCAGCCATAAATCTAAAGATAGATAGATAGATAGATAGATAGATAGATAGATAGATAGATAGATAGATAGATAGATAGATAGATAGATATTGATTTAGATAGATTCATTTTTTTACTTGGCTTCATTGGCCGGTGCTAGAAAACATAGATTTTGCTGTTGTTCTAAGCCCATCTTTCATTTGCTGTTCCTATTGATGAGCAGGAAAGTTAAATAAATCAAATGATACAAGCGTCCTGCAAAAACATCACTGGGTGCTGTTTTATTCTGTGGATAACATGATAAATCAAACCCAGTGTTTGGCCTTGATTTTGTCTTTTCAAAAAAAAAAAAAATGTATTCCTTTTGCTGCCCGTAATATAGAGCTCTCACGCCCCTCGCGTCGATGAATACAGTGCAGGAATGTCAGGGCTTCACAGAAATATGTGTGTGTGTGTGTGTGTGTGTGTGTGTGTGTGTGTGTGTGTGTGTTATTTCTTGTATCTCTGCAGTGTTTTTCTCGTGGCTCTTTAGATGTGCTGTAAAGAAAAATCTTTTCAGAGGACCATGTGTTTGACCTCTACTCACCATTTCATCCTGTCAAACACACGATAACATCTTACTGTAAAGCCTCCTCACCCACACAGTTTAGGTAGGGCTTAATTAATTAAACTACATGTCTCCTGCAGAGACATGCTTCCGTAACAGGTGTAGCTTTTAGATGGGAGTTATTGTATTTCTGGGGGCTTGTATGCGTGTCTCTTGCACATCTGTATCTTTGCATTTGTGCCTGTGCACATGTTCAGGGAATAGGTGATGTGTGTTTGAAGTGCAGAAGCACCAAGCCAAGTGTTGCGTACTGCTGGATGGCTTTGTTGCCAGATGAAACAGAGAGAGAGAGAGAGAGAGAGAGAGAGAGAGGAACGGAGCATGGAGCTGATCTTAAGTAACCCTCCTACAGTGTCTCACACTTTGAATTTGGCAAGAATTTCACTGAGGAGTTTAACTTTCCTGATTGTCACTGCCTGAGCTTCTGCTGAACAGTCGAGCTGTGTCAAGGTAGAAGTAACAGCAACTTTTTGAGTGCTTTAACTCTACAGTTTCAGATAAACAAAACTGTCAGCATGCCAGGCAAAAAATATGCTTATAGAGTATTGCATATTTACAGTGTGGTGTCTGAATGATAAGAATAGTATATAATCTTTCCTTCACAGAGACGGCTTTCCTTGTCAGTGTTCTTGAGTGTGCACGGATTTTCACGAATGCATAAATGCATGTGTGTAGGGTACCGTTTTGTCCACATGAAGCCATAAATAGTCTTACTAGACTTGCTTATTCCAGTGTGGTGGTGCAGTGAGCAGAAAGGTCACCATCTCCACACAACCAGACAGCTGAGAGTGTGCAACAAAACTCAGCGTTTCATCACCGTATTACCATAAACATTCTAAATGTATCCTGTTCCTCATCTATTAGGACACGTCAAAATATGTACAGATACAGGAGGGAAGGTGTTACAAAATCCTGTTTGCAGCTGCAGCTCTCTCAACAGGATTTTATGCTTTAGTTTCTCAAAAAATGAGTCATGCACTTTCTATAGTGTGAGTTTGTTAAAAAGGTTTCAGGTGAGGGGGAGATACTCTCATATTCACCTGATTTACTTTCCCCATGGTGGCATGCACTTTTGTGCACAGTGGGGCTCTTAACCTTGATCCGTGATTGAGGGCTGACTTCACTCCACTGTGTCAGAACTAAAGGTGCGCACAAGCACTTTGTTTATCTAACCCAATTTTACCACATAATCTCCTCAGCATTGTGTTCGCACGCTTATCTGTAAGCCATTTCAAAAGTTTCATTTCATTTTCAAAAGTTCCAGCAGATTTTTGCTTATTATATTAACCAATTCATCTTTTCTGCTTCTGCGTGTTCCAAAAGATAACGCTGATTCTATACTACGCTAATGTTAAACTATAATTTATGTTCGGCACACGATAACTTCAGGTATCTTGATTTGTAAAAAAAAAACATTTTTTGTTTGTTTGTTTGTGATTTAGCCAAAAGTTCAAGGAAGTGTAAGTTTAATTTCCATGTTTTCTGACACCCAAACAACATCAGACATGTAAATTGATGACCTTTAGGTGGTGTTGGTCTCCTAATTCTGAACCAGGCCAGCTCTGCCCATTTCCAGTCTTGGTGCAGAGCTAACCTAATCATTTCATTTGGTGGTAACTTTATAATTCATTGCCATACAAACATATGAGAGGCATTTATCTTTTCATCTTACTCTTCATAGTAGTTGTAGAGCACAGCCTCTGCAACTGCCCTCTCGCCCAACTATAGTTCTGGTGCCGCATCCCGGTGTTACACAGCTAACTAAGTGAGCTAACAAGCTAACAGCAGTTATTTTCCGGTCCATCAGGAAACTACAAATTAGGAGGAGTGGAGGAAGAAGCAGCCAGAAGACATCAGAGGTCAGAGGTTGACATAGGTGTGTATTCATTGGTGTGTAAATATAAAGCATTACACACTTCTCATACCTTGGGTCCAATACAGGATTAAAGGACTTCCTTTCTGTACATTATTATGTTTTTTTACTATGATTTTTCATTTCATTCAATATGTAATGAATGTGTTGATAATAAATGAACACTGGAGGCAAGATTCATTCTTTCAATCCGTGCATGTCCCTAACCCATTGTTGCTGTGGAACCTGCAATATCTTGTTTTTAAGATGTGGCCCCCCTGTTTTGACCACCATATATACACAGCATGTATGCACTATTTTGAGTTTGGACTGTAATTGGTGTTGCTGGTGCTGGTGTGACACACACACGCGCACACACACACACACATAAAAGGAGCCTGCTTTAAAAGGTAATAGAGTTGCTCTATCAGCCTCTCTCCTCTGGTTTTTGTAGCTTCAGTTGGGTGGTTGCTAACATGTGGACAGCTACATGGGGAGGATGAGGTGGATGGATAAACCCACTGGTTTATCACTCTCAGCATGTGGTCCTGTTTTAGGCAGCTTGTGAGGGAATTCAAATCGACAACGCTCTGGTGCTGGCTCTGACTCTGGGTGTCTATTGTTAGACCCGAAGAGATTAGGGTACCTTTCTTTTCTCTTTTTCATTCTCCTGACTGCATTTTCCTAGTTTCTCCTCTCTGCTCATAAAAGGCTGTTAAATTATATGGCTCAAAAGAAGAAGCTGAAGTACCCCTGTGTTGGCTAGAGAACAGCCTCAAATGTATTCATGTTATATAAATATAAAAATTCTAATGAAATACAGGGACATTCAAGAAACCCGGCATTACTTCTATTCACTGTCAGTTTACATGGTGGCAGCCTCAAAAGGCTCTTTACTTTATGTAGCTTCCAGTTATAGTTGTTACAGTGCATAGATCTTCTACTACTGTTCCATTAAGTCCCAAAACCCAAGAAACAACAACAGATTTTCTCTTATGAGTTCACTTCTGCATTTGCCATTCTTGTGCACATCTTAAATTATGTTTTTCTACAGTAGAAATCAGGTAGAGTGGTGCTATATCTAGTATTATTGTCACTAAGAAATGTCAGTAAGGCAAAGGTAGTATTCTTATTATCTCAACCTGCATTAACCAATTATTTGGCCACTTGGGGGCAGCAGAAACAAGCTGTGCACAACATCAATGTGCTGAATATCGTGAACATGTTAGCAAACAGCTGACTATTTACACATGGAGCAAAATTAGCACTCAGTTGTGGATGCATTTCCAACTGGGGAAAGTAAGTCCATTATTCACTTATTTTAGCTCTGTTTTGGTCTGCACCAACTTCTGAGGGAAACGTCTGTTTCCTTAGCTACTAAATGCACTACAGCGGTCCTAATTTTGACTTTCTGCAGTCTTGTGCTGGGTATAGATAGTGTCTTTATCTGACCTTTTCTCTGAATCAAGCAATGAAATACATGCATAGACAAGCATTCAAACTAAAACAATGAGCTAAAATGGGCTGAAAGCTCTGTAGAGCAGAGAGGAACTGCAGAGTCAGGTGATCTTTTTGCGAGTTCGTCACTATGGGCAATCATAGTAATTTGATTATTAGTCATTTCACCTTTAACTAATATAAAAATTAGAGCAGTTTGAAGGATTCACAATCATAACCAATGAAGGGGTGTCTTGTCTTTTCTGTTAACTCTTTTCTCCGCTCCTCTCCTGATCAGAGGACGTTAAGGAGACTGTTAAAATTCTGACCATGGTGAAGTAACAAGATGACTGATCAAACGAAGGTAAGGGGGCTGTCACATCATTCATCACAGAAAACTACAGGAAGAGAAGATGGAAGGGTGCTGTGGCCTGAAGTCAAGAAAACATCCCTACTGTACATGCATCCCAGACGACAATGGTTGAGAATGCAGACAAATAATCTGCCCCAGTAATCTTAACAGGTTGTTGCAAAATCCTCAGAAGCCTGATCTTCAGTCATTTATGATAACCTTGATTCTAACATGAGTGCAACACAAGAGCTATCCAGGATTTTTTTTTTTTTGACAGATATGGGAAAAGACTGAAATGATAAGGTCAGGCAGCGACGTCATCTGTAAGTGACAAAGATGACTTGGGTCCTAATGGGGAACCATACTGTATAGCCTTCTTCACATTAAGAATTTAGCCCCGAATATCTATTAATCTGCACGATAGACTCCACAAGTCAAATATTTATTAGCTCTGATTAGGAAATTCATATTTTAGATATGACTGTGTCTCATTTCTCTCCGCTCATAAATATTCACATCATTTCAGATGATATCCTCAGAAGATTTCAGACTAGACAGAGCCTCTCTGTCAAAGATTCTGCTGTCCAGATGTGAAACGTATCTTAAAAAAGTTTCTCTGAACTTTATGAGTTGAAGATTTTGGTGTATGATTATGTCAGACACTTGTTTGCATTTGAGTTACACTGCTATCCTGGCGGGTTTCTGCACTTTTTGTTGTGAGATAGTTGATAAATCGCTGCATATATTTCTGTGTGTGTGTATGTGTGAGTTCAGATGAGTGGGCCTGGGAATTCTCTCAGGGACAGATTAAATCTTCAGGAGCAGCATGAAAAGGGAGCAGAGATAGAGAGGATGGTGTTTGCCAAATTAGCCTGAGATCAGATTGGATTGACTGAAACTGGTCTGTGTGTGGTCACATTGTGTGTGTGTGTGTGTGTGTGTGTGTGTGTGTGTGTGTGTGTGTGTGTGTTTGTGTGTGTGTGATTATGTATGTGTGTGTGCGCTCATCGGCAGAGTGGTGTCTTTACAAGTTGAAGAGACCTCCTATTGGACTATATGGGTCATGGGAACCTGCTCTCTCAGGGTCTCCATTGGCCATCTCTTCACACACCCTCACTACCCCACTAGTGTGACATGTTGCTTCTCCCAGTTGCTCTGTCTCCCAGTATCAACACTCTCCTCTGAAGCAGATTAACACCACTTGTTTTTGCCAACTAGATTACAGCTATCTACATGCCTTAGCCTGCATTTGAGACTCTGAGGGCCACTGATCCCACACTGTGATACGTAACGGACTTCTTTCCATGTATGTACCATAGGTGGCAGAGTAATGTTGCCACGTATCAAAACCCTCATGCAATGCAAACGGGAAATACACAAATTAATGCCAGTTTTCTCCCGTGATGTTCAAGTCTCAAAAAAAAAAAGAAAACATCCTCCTAAATTCACATTTTAGTCTTTGATCCCTATTTAGTAGAGTGTACTTTTTAAATTAAGTGATTTTGTGTGTTCATAATTAGAAACTGCATTACAGTGACGACTGGACACTCCGCTCCTTCAAAGGCCCGTTGCCTGGTGTAAACAAATGGAAAAGGAAAGGCAAAATGTTTAAGAATGACATCAAAAATGATTACCCTTCTTAAATCTGCCGACAATATGATGCATTACCTCAATTAAGCTCATTTTGGGGGGTCGGATGATTCGCAATCCATTAAGCAATATGCAAATGGCTGTGTTTGTTTGGGGAGGTTGGGGAAGGATAGAGGCAGAGCGAGAGAGAGAGAGAGAGGAAGAGAGAGGGGATGGAAGGAGAGGGAAGAAAAGGAGAATTTTGGTGTAATTGGCCAGGCTACTATCCTCCGCTGTGGGCCTAATGAGGTATACGCACACACACAGACACAGACAGACACACGCGCACACACATCACATGAAATTTTAGATGTCAACTGCGATGACTATTTGGCCTTTATTATGCAAAACTACTTTTATGTACAATCAATAAAATGACAAAAATCAGGGTTTGTGTCTTGAATTGTGAGTAATATATTTTTTAAATGTGTGTTTGTATGTGTGCGTGTGTGTGTAGTTACATTAGGCATAAGTGATGGGTACATAAAACAGTACATTGAGACTTCCTCCAGTGTAATGAAATTAATCACTCCAGTGATGCCTCAACAAAGAAGTACAAGCCAAGACGAAAGAAGAAAAGAAAGGACAAGAAAAGAAAAGAAAAGAATCAGACTGATTTGCAAATAAAAAAGTCCCACTGAGAACATCACCTGGCTACCCTTTGGGCTCCCACTCTGCCTTTGCACAGAGAGAGTAAGTGCACGACCTGTAATGAGCTAATCCTTGTGCAGCCGCGGTCAGGCCTGCTCTGGGAGACTGTGTTCTCTCAGCCTGAACCATCACTGCGCTGTCGCCTCTCCAACACTTAATGACTTTCTGCTCTGTGGACAACTTGGGCCAGAGAGATTACATATAAAAAAGGCTGAGTGGGAGAGAAGGACAGAGAAAGACAAAGAAAAGCGAGCAAGAGAGAGTTTGGGGGGTGAGCACTGAAGCATGTCAGGTTCTCTAGGTGTTATAAATTGGTTCAGACTGCATGTTGATCTTGATTACTGATCAGTCCTGGTCCTGTCCTGCCCTGCACTATTCAGCCAACGGTAAACTGAACATCTGGTCTAAACTTCATCTTGCCAGCAAATCGATATTTTGCACTGGTGAGTTTTCAAAAGAAAGACAGGGGAGGGCTGAGTCTCCAACAGCGGTGGCTCATAAATGTCAGTTTGCCAAGAATCCACCAGAACCCTCCCAGTGAGCAACGCTTATATACAAGATTGTTTGCCTTTTTTTTTTTATTCTGGAAGCTCAGACATTGGCGTTTCTTGGTGGAAAACAAATAATACAATACCCAAAGAAATGCTGAGAGTTGTGGAATTAAGGGGATGACTTTGGGGCGACTTTTGTATGGATTCAACAAACAAGATACAACGTGTTAATTAGCGAGCTTTAGAGGTGCTGGTTGGCAGATTTTTCTTTCTCTGTTTCCAGTTTTTATGCTAACCTAAGCTAAATGTCTCTTGGCTATAGATTCATATTTAATGGACAAACATACCTTCTCATCTTATGCAGGAAAGTGGATATCTATGTCATGTACAATGTAAGTACTATGGTTGGGTGGCACAAATTGCAAAAGCCTGATCACCCTTTGTCGCACATTGTGACCTGGGGTGTAACCAGCAGGGCTACATCCACAGGGTTGAGCGGGCACATGCAATAAATCAATACATTGGAAATGTATACGGGGGCGATGGCGTTTAAAGCTTTGAAAGTGAGCAATAAAACTTTAAAATTGCCTCGAACAAGGCTGTAACTAAAATGAATGTGGAGTCCAAGTGCAGCAAGGTGCGGCATCTTTGAGAAAAACAACCATTAAACGTGCTGTAGAGGTCAGGATGTAAACACTTTCTTTCAAGCTATGGGTTCTGTGTCATTAGAGTTTATGTTTTTATTATTCTGAATGACGCTGCACTTTCCCCACATTTTATCGAAGAGTTTTAGTTGCCCAACCTTCGCCAAACTTTAACAGTCTCCCTGCCATTTAGCTTCTGTGATCCGGAGAGCCTATAGGACGCTAGATTACGACAAAAGTTTGCTGACAGGAAGCAGGTCGCAGTCAACACGCGTCTTATTGTAACGCGGAAATGTTGTGTGCGGATGCATGCACGGCGGGATGGATATGGAGAACCGAAGATGTCAAACCAACCTTAATGAATCTCTGCCAACAACAAGGTGCCAGCTGCTCTCAAAGTTACTGTTGTCAGAATGTTTTCTCTAAAGTTTGCAAAGTACAGCAATCCAAGCACACACACACACATACACATACGGGAAAAAAAAAATGCAATTTTTTTGAACCGTAAGGTGCTGCCGTCTTGTGGCATTGTGTCAAATCAGAGCTCATAACCCTCGCTGATGCAAATGTATCACCCTACCTGAATATGAAACTCCACTAACCAATGCCACTGTGATTTCAATATCAGATGGCTCAGTCTAATAACAATGCCGCTATTATGCAAACAGATGTTCCTTACAAAAATGGATCTAGATACAGGCAGCACTGTAAATGTAATACTTATGAAATAAATGAAATCAATCCTCTTTTCCTCGTCCTCCCCTTGCCTCCTTTCTCCTCTTGGGCCAATTACAGGCCGAGTGGAATTTTGTTCTATCTCCGTGCATCTCTCTTCCTGTGACCCCTGGGCTCATTCTCATGCTAAACTACTTTTCATTTGCTAACGACGTGGCACGGCTTCAGTCAGCCCGTCTGAATATGTATGGAGGCTGCAAGGAGAGAACAGGTTTTATGGAGATGCGGTTCCATCACTGTCGCTCTCGCTCCCATAGTCTGCTCCATTACTGATGACCCCCGCACTCAGCACATACAGTAGGCGACTGAGCGTGTTAGAGTTTGTATCTTGTTTACGTGTGTATATGTCAGGGTCTATCTGGATGAGTACCTGCGTGTGTGTGTATATCTATGCCTGTGTGGACAGTAACCCCTCATTTAGTCGCCCCTTATTCGGTCATTATATCCACTAATGCAGAGTATGCATGGCTCTACTCATAATAGCACTTCTCTGATATGCAAAACGAGCTCTCCACTGCACCTGGCATCCAGACACACACTCCTCTTCGGCAACAGTCTCCTCAGCCTAATTTGCTTCCTGTTCAAATGTAATAGGAAACCACTCATACAGGAAAATGGTTTGTTTTGTCTGCCTTGATAATAATGTGTTACAGGGTTTTGCTGAATGTGTCTGTGTGTATTTGTGTGGAGCAAAGCCTTTGTTAACGTGCAGACAATGGGAAATTGGAGAATAGGAAACAGATGGGCATGATATTGTTGCTACAGGTGTGTTAAATTTTGCACATATGAACATTGGTATAATATATTTTTTTTTTCTGGGCACCAATAATGAACAAATCGGTGTTCCAATCAGCAGCTGTACGGGGGGGATCTAGATGACAACCCATCGCACCGGTAAATGTATTAACTGGGCTAAATCATCTCCAGTGCATGTGATAATTAATCATCCAGTGACGTTTCTATTAACCACCGTGCCTTCAAGTGTGTGTGTGTGTGTATGCTCATGTACCTGTCTGTGCGCCCGTGTGTGTGTGTGCGCGTTTACGTGTTTGTGTGGGCAGCGGATAGAACAGAAGGTGTGAAAAAGTGGATGTGACCACAGGCTGCAGATAAGACAGTCGAGCCCGTCTATCCAAACGTCTCTTTTCTCAGCTTTCCTCTCCCTTGACTAAATCTAAATCAGATCATCTGGGTGTTTAAAGTTTTGGCAGCAACCAGATCTTCATTCCTCCTCCTAATCGATTACTAATGCCTGGCAATAAGAGTTCTGCACTATTAAGTTGCACCTCGGGGGGGGGTGGAGCAAGGCGGATTTATAAAAGAGGACAGTTCAAATGGAAAGTCAATTTGAGTGAGGAAAGCCTACATTACTCTAAATACCTCAAAGGGAAATGTTATTTTAAAATTCAAATCCCTTCAAGATTTGTTTAGGTTTAACACTAGGTCTATCATAAGCTTGGGTGTAAGTTTAGCTTGTACCCGTGAATTCAGGACAAGGAAGTTAAGAATTTTTTTTTTTATCCGCAGCGCTGCAAGCTGTCTACTTTTACAATGAGCCTGTAATGTGGTACATGTTCATTGTTGCTCTGCTGTATGTGTGTCAGATTGCAAAGGAGGAACAAACCCTGCATACCTATCTAAAAAAAGGTTGGGAAGGGACACATCACCATGACAACACAGGGAGGAGTAGGACGAACGCCATTAAAAAGATGGAAGCAATGTTGTGTATCCTGTTATCTCATCCCTGTACGGACACAAAAAAACATACATTTGAGTGAATGGGTAACATAGAGTGTGCACACACACGACCACATCACACACACACACATTACGCTTATTATGTCTCCAACACGCTCGCACGCGCCAGGCACACACATTTCTGCTAATCCATTTATTCAGTCCTTGCCTAATTTGCCACAGCGATGACAAACTGAAGTAATTTCCTGCACATCTTTTTATTCCAGTTCAATGA
Organism: Nibea coibor; assembly: GCA_023373845.1. NCBI lineage: Eukaryota > Metazoa > Chordata > Actinopteri > Sciaenidae > Nibea > Nibea coibor. The sequence continues at coordinate 14,836,969 of CM041721.1, read as the reverse complement.
ACTCTTAAACAATTCAGCTTGAACTTTGATTACTTGCTGCTCATTTGCATACTTTTAGTTTAAGCCAATATGCCCTTACGGCAGCAGGGCTGAGGTGACCTTAGAATAAATGTAAGAACAACGCGGCGACACAAGTCGCACATTCATCACCTTCCTACAAGAAATCCCCCTACGTCTTTGTGAGCGGAGTTTGCAGACACGCCAAAATCATCAGCTGTTTTAGAGCCATTAAAGTGATTTATCGTTTGACAAAAGTTTACCTGGGGGGGAGTCTGTTGAAAACAACAGTGCTATGCTTTGTGGCAAATTTGGCAACTGTGATCAGCAAGGGCAAACGTGTCAGCAAGGGCAGTCAGAGGGAGATTTAACACGCAGATAATAGTGACATCTAGTGGTCACTCAGGCGAATTATGAGGCTTGTGGATATGACAACCTGTGCTGCGATAACAATAATGCTGTTTTTTTTCTCCGTTTAACAATTTAGCTCCCAACTCCCCATCTCAGCTTTAATTCTACTTGGTGTTTTTTTTTTTTTTTTTTTTTTTTTTTTTTACGCAAGCTAGTAAACCTCCGTCTCGTTTCTCTACGGCTTACTCTCTTGTGTCTTTTATCACTACATGTGCACACACACGCACACACACGCACAGTGTCTCTAGCTCTGGGAAGGCTGGTTTTCCTCTGTGACATCAAATTTATTTAATCAATCCAGCACAACCCCAGCTGTCCAACATGAAGTGTTTCCCAATTATCTTAATGTGATTTGCTCCCTGCTGTTGGCTGCTACACTACTGATTACGATGTAATAAGATGCTGAGCGTACACACACACACACACACGTGCGCGCACACACACCGAGCATTTTTCTGTCTTCTGTACTCTCCTGTCATCGTATAGTCTATGTGAGTAATGACAGGACAAGCTGTGACAAAGGGGAGGGGGACGAGGAGACATAAACCCCAGGAGAGGAGGGATGGTGGGATGAAGGGACAGGATGGATGGAGGGATGAAAAGGCAGACAGACACAGAGCCTTTAGGCCCCAGCGGAGCGTACAGCGGTTGTTCCACTGCCATCAAAACCGCAGCCCGTCCCGCGGAACGGCGGGGCAGACATCATCCTAACTACGTGGTGACAGGGCGGACGAGACGTTAAATACACATTAGTAGGGGCGTCACAACCCCTACGGGGAGCAGACAGACAGATGGAATAGAAGAAGACAGAAAGAGATGACAGATCCTTATATCAATCCCTCGGCCTCAGAGGTCTTATGAATCCCAGCAGACAACTGAATCTCTCAGTCCCTCCGTTCGGTTTAATCCTAGAAGGTAGTTAGGACAGGAGAGGTAACAGTTTTGGCGCCCGGGTGACTTTGTGATGACAGTGTGAACTCAGGTCAGATAAAAAAAAAAAAAAAAAGATAGTATCTGGGAAAGAGCGAGTCCAAGGCGCGGAGATGTGAACATAGAGCACCTTCTGTACATAGGAACGCGACGGCTGATGGTGTGAGCAGTGCCATGGGTCTGCTGTCAGCAGGGCGGCTCCGTGACAAACGAGGGGAAAGAGGGTTTAAAAGAGGCGAAAAGAAAAATGTGGCTCTCCTGGGTATTCTTTGAAGACCAGAGTCCAGGAGACGGTCTGACCCCTTGGAGCTGTAACCAACTCTCTGACCCCCACTTGTAACCTGGGCACCGCGGTGAGGGTTGAAATTTGTCACTGCTCTGTTTTTGGAGGCTCGAGGCTGCAGAGAGGAATAACATCTCTGTAGCCAAGGGCCTCAGATTAACAGCAGAAGTGGAAAAGTAAATATAAAGGATGAAAGAGTTCATCCATTATGTATTAACTACTCCAGTGTATATGGTTATTATTCAGATTTGGCACAGCACAATATTATTAGTACAGTATTTGATCACTGGCAATATGCTTGTATGCCTAGGTTTACAATTAATTCAATAATTTGGGGAAAAGTAAAATTCTTTGTCATTATTTTTTTGCTATTGAAATCCACACTGCTCCGCTCTTTTGTTTCATTTCCCTGTAATTACTCTCTGATTTTCAGTGTATTCTTTTGCTTTAATTATTAGTCTAATTAATTTCAGGTCGCCTTGTTCAGTCGAAACTGCGATTTGGTTAATTACTACTGGAACTCTGGCTCGGCATCTGCATTTTTTCGCTTATTTATTTCAAGCAGTTGAACTTAAGCCACGCTGTTTGGAGCATTTTAAGGGTAATTGCCTCTTCATTCAACTATCACATATTGTAAAATGAGTTCCGCAGCAGCCACATTACAGGACTGCCCTAAACGTTCACATTTCTATGCTATGTCTTAAACCATGATGATGATTCCCTTATGGTCACATCTATCAGCATCTACTCTCAGTTGAAGAAAAAAAAAACATGAATCTCTTTACAAGTGTCAGAAATCTTTATTTAGGACTGACTGTCTGCACAAGGACTGGCTGATCTTCTGCCGAACTGCCATTATGAAGTTAGAGCAGTGACATTATAATGGTGTTCCTGTCCCTGTTTTCAATTTCACACTCAATGGCTTCCATGTGGTAGAGCTTAATAAGGGCATCATCAGGGGAGTCTTTGAGACTGTATGTGTGCGCATATATAGGTGTGTGTGTGTGTGTGTGTGTGTGTGTGTGTGTGTGTGGGTGCTCCATACAGAGTCCCACTGTTTTACTGTCAGAGAAGCGTTACTAAAACACTTTTATAGTAACCACAAAAGCGGGATTTTTATAGAGCGTTACTCTTAGTGAGCGCGCTCCTAAAAACAACATCAATGTGTTTCTGAATCAAAAACATAAAACCTCTTTAATGGACTAAACATCTGGAAGTAAAAACAACAACACAGCACGACCTCAGCTGTGATTTCTGCACAGTTTTCAGTCCTGGTATATCAAGAATGAATTCATATAACTTTATAAAAAGTATATATATGCTATATATGTCTGTCATTTATGAAGAATGTTGAATTTAAAGAGCCCGGTAAATTAGCATCAGCATTCTAGTGTCACATCTTGCCTATTTTTTTTGACTGAAGTGCGTTCAAATTGCCCCTTTGGTGGAAAATACATGATGCTGTTCCCTAATTGGTGCCCTACATTACAATGCACACACTAGTTACACTTGAAATCTCATAGTCACATGATAAAAACAATTTTAATTTTGAACTGTTAAATGCATCACAACTCTCTGTGCGCTGGTTCCTCACCGCAGCTGGTCTGTTCAGTTATTTTCAGACAGTTTGCTGCTGGACTTGATTATGTATGGAGACACTTTTTTTTTTTACTGAAAACTGAATAAAATGTGCTTCATTGTGGATGGGTTTGCAGCACCCTTTGATAAATATATATATATATATATTTACAGTGTTCCAGGTGTGTCCTCTGAGTTTGACTGTTTGACCTGCCAAGGCTCAGCCCGGCTCACAAACATCAAACACATCAACCTGAAGCTCTATCACTAACCACACATCAAAGGTCTCCCTTCTTTCTGGCTCCATCTGTCCTTTCATTCCTTACAGTCACTCCCTAGGCCCAGAGGGACTGCATCAGCTCTTTCAGATACTCAGTCAACAGACCATTTCCTTTTAGAGGACAATAAAATTCACTCGTCTAAAGAGGAGAGCCAGTCCGTTAAAATAGGTTTACAACATTGACATTCATTGATGGAGTCTTCAAAATTTCTGCAGCTATTGTCAGCAGGGGTGCGGCTTAGAGATTTTGTCAACAGCCCTGAGACGGCTCTAACACAATGGAGATCTATAATCCTGACCGTGTCCAGCTCGGGGCACCTGAATCATTCAAGCACTCTTTCTCAATGGCACCCTTGAAAAGCAGTAAAACTGCAGCAATCCTTTGTACTGTACAACATCTTATGATGGCTGATTTAACTGGCAGATGATGTTAAAAGTCAGTCTTAATAATTGTGTTATCATAACCAATATTTTACTTTTACGGCTCAGTTTTAAGAAAGCAGAACAGATGTAAAATGCAGACACTGACCATATGGATAGCCAGGTGGCTCAGCGATCTTACTGTAGCCGGAGCAAAGAGCAAACAGCTGTTTGCGGTTACTTTTAAGCTTTGACAAATAGGAGAGTGCAAAATTCCAGATCCAGGGACTCAGCTTGCTTTTCCATCTTAACTGTTTAAAAGTTTAAATATTCTACTTTTTGTCAGCTTCTCTGCATCTATCTTATATCTTCTCTGTATGTGTGTATATTATTTCTGGCTCCCTCACTGGTGAAGCCATCATTCAAACGCATGTTGCAATGCCACACTCCCAGGGAAAAAAATCTAAAATTACACTTCAAATTGCATAGATAGCATTCCAAAGTTATCAAAAATGTCAGCGCAAAATTCCAAAATATTACAAAATACAATGTCTTAGAAATAGTTTGACTTTTAAAGAGACGCTCTTTCCTGCCTGTACAAAAAGAAATCTGTGTGCCAGCCCCTTACGGACGCAATACATAACACATTTTATACTGCTTGTTTAATCAAAACAAAAACAAACCAGTAAAATAAAATCTGGAAATGAATGAAGCCAAGAAAAATCTACTTATACTTAAGCCTCCTTTAGTACCACAACATGTCGCTTTGACACATCGTTTTTTGCATGGATGGAAAAACAAAATGTAATGTGTTAATTAGAGAGTTTTAGAGGTGCTATTAGGAAAAAAAAATGTTACCTTTGGACAGAGTCAGAGCAGCTGTTTTCTTTTTTTTTTTTTTTTTTTTTAAAAAAAAGCTAAGCTAACTCGTACCTGGTTTGCTTTCCTCTCCTGTGTAATGTAATGTTCTTCTATGTGAGTGGTATTGATTCTCTCATCAAAATCTTGCTGTGAAAGCAAAAAAGTGTATTCCCCAAATTGTTGGGACTATTTCAGCAAGTCTCTCTCTCTCTCTCTCTCTCTCTCTCTTTATATATATATATATATATAGCAAGCTCAAATAATATGCTTTTATGAAACACGTGACATTGTTGGAAAGCATTATGTTTTACTGGCTTTGGAGCTTAACTCAGGGGCAACATTAAGGCCAGAGAAGTTTAGACAAGATGGCTTTTAGGGCATTCACCTCATCAGTGTGAAAAGGGTAAGTGACTAACTTTTATACATGCTCTGTATTTTAGACGGTTAATTTGACAGCATGTTCTACGCTTCCTGAGACCTGTACAAGAGCTGAGGGTAAATGGAGACACTATGAAAACAATCTGCTCCGCCGCGGCTTGGACTGTATCACAGTAAAACACATAATGTACAAACATTTGCAGTACGGTAAAGAGTTATGATGAAAGGAAGATGTGTCACATCTGATGATATGGTACATTAACCACGGCTACCAGCTATATGCTTTAGAGGGGCCTGACAAAAACGGCTTAAAGAGAGGGAGAGAAAGCCGGTCGGGAGGGTTAGGGTACTTGAGAGCAACGTTGTAAACAGCAGGAGAGTGCGTTTTTACAGACCTGCCCTGTTCTTTCATTCAGCCAATGTGTCAGCGGAACAGGTGTGGTGCATCAAGCTGGATGTGATTTAGCATGAACACTATAATAATTTCCAGAAACTATTCCCTGAAAAATGCAGGCATCTTTCTCTGTATGTAGGACGTATGTGAGAGCAAGCATCTGCGTGTTATGTGTGTGTGTGTGTGCTCCCTCGTGAAGGCAGGAAGCTAATCAAATGAAATACATTCCATATTAATGTGATTTATTACTGCTGTGTAGCCAAAATCTGATATTGCAGACTGTCAGCAGAGGGGAATGAATCTATTTCAATTTTAACTAACGACACATGCCACAGGCCCCAGGATGTGTTGTTTTCCTCTTTGCTGACAGCCTGTGTTCTTGTATTTTGCTCCAAGGGATTGTGGGATTGAAGAAGTCTGCTCTAGTTTCACTGCGAATGATAAACGTGAACACACAGTCTTTCGTTAGAATAAATACATAAAGTGTAGGTAAGAGAGAATTCAAAAAGACAGAGCAGGTCTTCATAACAATTTTAGCATTTGCCAGACATGAATCACATCATATGACACGACACGAGATGACCACTGGAATTTAAATTTACGCAGGCAGCAACAAATGTGAAACCCGGATGAAAAGAATACGCCGAGGAAAAAGAAGACACTGGAAAACAATACCACACAAATGTAAAACATTTTACCCCGCTTTCCTCCTTCCCACTGTCAGACAGCGACTACGCTTTGAAGCTGGGAGAATATCAGCACTACCTGTCAGTCAGAACATTGTCACTAATTGGACGGTGCCATGTTGTAACCTTGGAAACAAGAAGTTGTACTAAATTTATAAACCACACCGATGAAGGTCATCTCCCAATCATAAACTCAGCAAGATGGGTCACTGAAAAACATGTCTCTCATAAAAAAGAATCCAGTTACTGTGTGTCAGTCATAATGAGGTTTTCTGTCAGGACGGATCCAAATTCCAGTGAAGCCCAAACTTGAGCTGGTGGTTACTGTGGCAACATAAATGTCTTATCTCGCTGGCTTACACAGGTTGGCAAAGGTCATATCTTGACAATTCCCAAAGTCAAAGATTATGTGAGACCTTGATGCAATGTGCTAGAAACACTGAATGCTTTAAACACACACACATAAATACACGTCCAGATGACCTAACGCCAAACACATGATTGATTACTAGCCTCGAGCTATCGGCCTGTCTGAACTTCCTGGTTTTTAAGTCTTGTTTCCTGTGAGGATCATTGCTTTTTGTGATGTGATTAACTCGCCAGAATAAGATCATGATTCATGTCGGAGTCTTCAAACAGGTAGAGGCTAGACCAAAGACTAGAGACAGTTTCCCAGGTGGTCTGGCTTAGAGGGTGAGGGGGCTGAAAGGTGGGGCTGAGGGGGCTAAGGGAAGGCCACTGGTTATTTGTTGGGGTTTAAGGTTAAGGTCTGGTTTGAGGCCAGGGAAATGGTATGCTGGGTTTGAAAAGGATGCCCCTTTTCCTTGAGGGGGTAAAGGGTTAGCAAAAATGTGGGCTCCTCTGTTTATTAGTGTCTCAATTTAGATGAAAGGATGAAACTGTTTGTTATGGACAGATTTAATCTCCAAAGACTGAAAACAGGTTCAGAATCTTGCTGCAATGTAATTAAAAGTTTGATATTGATGGAGGTATGCTTATTTATTATCTGGCCACACTCATATCAGGATGCTAAATATGAAGCCACGGCTTAGCATAAAGGCTGCAAACAGGACTAGCCTGGCTCAAAGAAATTCACCAAGTTCACTAATTGTTAAAAAGATTTTGCTTGTTAAATAGATGAAAAAATAAAAATAAAGTGTAAACTTGACAACTTATCAGTTTCTAGTCTCTATGCTAGGCTAAGCTTAGCATCTCCTGACTGTAGCTTTATATTTATTGTAAAGACCGAAGAGAGGTCTTGATCTCAGCAAGGAAGCAAACATCCCTGTGAAAAAGCTTCTTCCTCGTTGGTGTTTCGTGTCTTATTTCTGAGTACAGAGAATCACTTAGCGTCCTTCTCTCAAATAAACACACAGAGTCTGTGTCTCCCTATGTTTTGGTCCACCACCGTATGTAGCTTCCTCTTTTCTGTCTGCCCATCCCTTTCTTGAAACCCAATGCCCTCATATGACCCCGTTAGCTTACTAATTGAGTTTCTTCCGTTAACAACCATATGGTATTGGTTTCAGTTGCAGTGCTGCAATCTAATGAGTGATCCCATGTGGAAAAAAAAATAAAACCTTTAGATTTATAACCGTCTCCTTCTAGTGATTCTAAGGAATGACCCCATGATTTGAAAGGTTAAAAATTTACTGCAAGCTAGCACAAACCCAGCTAATGACTCTTTCTGCAAATTAAAAGCAGATAAAGCGTTTCTTTTTTCAGACTTTATCACTGCTCACCCCTTTCTCTCCCCTCTGTTTATTGTCCATTTCTCTTGTTATGGGTGTCAGGCAGCTTAGTGCCCCAGACTGCCAAGTGCTACCAACACACAACCAGTCTTCACTTGCAGCAGAGAAACTTATTCGTACACCGGGATTATTATAATATGATTACAAAACAAGCAATTTATGAAGATTTCCCATGACGTATAAATAAACATTGGATTAAAGTGGGTAAAATTCAGTTTGACTCCATAACTCATGTTGGATCTGGTAGTTCTGACGCCTTAGCTGTTCAGGTTTATTCGCACAGCATATTTTCTGTGATTCAGCACAGTACTCCATTCATGTAATCAGCTGTTAGAGATTATTGTTGCATGACACAATTAAGTGTTACCAGCCTGTGACAGTGCTGAAGAGGGAGGTGTGCTGACACGGTGCAGCGGGGAGAATGGTGCCGGAGAGTGAAATTCCACATTTAAAACACTGTGCTGTTTTAAACTTTTATCGGACCCATGCACAGCCACACACGGTGAGACGTGAGGGCTACAAGTCCCTTCCTGTTTCGGCACCCACCAACACCCTTCAGGTTAATAAGCGCCACGGTGGATGGAAACCCTGCCACTACTTCTAGCATACATCCCTGGCTTGTCCCAGTGCCACTTATACTACACAGTGAGTCATTGTACCAATCACTCCTCATTTCCTCTCCAGTGAAGGTTTTTGCTATGTGGCAGCAGCCAAAGTGCAGTATCCAGCAGCCTGACACAGCTCTCATTATGGCCTAATGGAGGTGAAGGAGTTTTTATGGCTCAGTCTGACCCATTCAACCAATCAGGTGCCACACAAAATTCTCTCTAAGGGCCTTATTACAAATGCCCTTACATGAATACTTACAGATACACACATACACACATACCTGTAATTACTCTACCACCTTGCAGAGACCCTGGGGTTTTGCACCCTTCTACCCAGCACTGTTATGTGTCTCCACCATGGGCCTCTACCGAACCACTCTATAAGTGGCCTTACTTTTATTGAAGCTCCTGACTGCTGTGAATTGTTTTCAATTAGTCTAAATTGTTCACTTAAATTGTGAAAGTTAGTGACTTACCCAGTCACCTCAGCATGGACTGTGACCATATTAGTATTGAACGTCTCCGTAATGATGCTGAGGTTCCTCGGTAATCAGAAAGTGTTGGTAATTGGGCGCTTAACTGCTCTTAATTGTTCTCAATTGCTTAAAATACTGTAACAGAATGATTTATAGCTTCCAACGGGCCAAACAGCACCAGACATCAACACTGAGCGTTCCCCCAAAGCGACGCTGTAGATTGAAAACACACTTGAGGTAGACTTTAGGGATAGGGAGGTCATGCTTCACTGGCACGCACATTATTGTCAATACATTCCTCTGAGACCTAACGAAAGCCGTGTAAATGCATTCCATTGTTATAATGAATAGATGCGGAAATACAAGCCTAATAATAACTGGCTGAACGGGGGATTCAGTGGTGCAGTAAAGAAGATTAGAAGTAACAGTAGAGTTGATGCTGTATCAGTAATTTGATCATTTTGTCTAACTTTGGCCGCGGTATGTTGGCATGTCTCTTCTAACTTCCAGTGAAGGGATGTCACGCTGGAACAGAGGATCTTCTGGTTCATGCTAATGGTACATAAATAACACATAGTCTGGTTTTCATTGACGGGATTCAATAAATATGAGGACAGCCAAGGAAAATCTGCCAATAACATCATCATTCTGATGGTCTCCAACCTGGACGTTTACAGCACTTCAGTAAGAGCGGCGAGGTTATCACAGAGTCCATCTCTCTTTCTGTTTTGTCGGCTCCTCTCTCTTGTTCTTTATGCTTGAGTGACCACAATTACAAGCTGAAGCCAGCACAGGATGCGGCAGTGATTTAAAATGATTCATTTAGGGAATGCGGAGAGCTGACACGCTGAAACGCATACTCCCACTGCATCCCCGCGATCCCACCCACATACACCAAAAAAGACGTAAAGAAACTGTAAAGCTAAAACCGTTAATATCCAGAGCAAGTATTGATTGAGTACACAAACGTCCTTTCCTAAGAACCCGATGAAAATTCCGCCCTCTTAGGTCTTTTAACAATGAAATATGGTCTCGTTTCAAAATTTCTCTTCAACATTTGTTAACACACACATCTACACACTGTTTACTCTGGCATGTCAAATCCAGACTCCGTCTTTAAAGGCGACCTGTCTCAATGTTTGCGAATGTGGGACCACCCCAGGGGACCCCCCTCCCCAACCCCCCTCTTTCCACCCCTGAGTGAGTGAACTGTGATGTTTGATAAGCTGTGAGAACTCTGCAGTAAATTCAGCCTAGTTTGGCCACAGGCATTGCTGTGTTTCTATCTGCAGCGGTCTATCCCCCCCTTGGGTTCTCTCTATCTATCCTACCCCCACTAGATGATGGCCTAAAAGAGTAGATATGAATCACATGTCAACAATGCAGCAGTAAAAATGAGGGAAAGGAGAGAGAGAGAGAGGTGAATAAGACCGAGAGAAAGAAAGAGAGAGAGGGAACGAGCCAAGAACCACTGGCACAGGACAATTAGGCCTTCTGACAGGAAGTTGAGCGCACATGCCTCCTGTCTCCACTTCCTTTCCTTGCTGCCAACATTTGACCCTCTCTGATGACAACACGAGTTCAGAACCCTAACCAGAATAACATCATGGCATCGGGCCTACTGACCGGGAGGTTTGCATGGATTTCTTCATATCTGGTTCTGATTATGCGAATTCATGCTGCGATGTATCACGAAAAAAAGAAAAGAAAAGAACAATCATGGGATCATGTGGGTTTGAATTTATTGCCTATTGTTTTGTTAAACACTTAACAGTGAAAGACAATATGATAAGCAAACCGAACACCTCCTGCGTTTGAGCCATTACTGTAGATTCTGGATTTGTTTTATACAGTGTGAACAGCTGATCGAGGGAGGAGAGGTTTCCCTGATAAAACGACAAATAACACAGCTGCGTCACATCACACGCACACACACACACAAAGTACACAGGGGAGGATGTTGTTAAATGTGTTTTGTTCAAAGACTCGCAGACCATCTGAGGCTGCATGTCAGCCTCCTCTCTTGAATGTCTGATTTACACGCCCTTCTATCAGTCTCCCTCTCTTCCTAAGAGGTCCTCTCGGTTTATCCGATGAGATCCACAGATGTTTATTTCACTAGGGAGGAATGCGAAGGCCTATCAAGATCTCATACAGACGTCAGCTCGGCTCTTCAGTCGTCAGCTCGGCTCTTCAGTCTGGACACCATGCCAAAAGAAATGGACGGTTACTGACAATTTAACATGAAGGGAAATACCCTTCTCTGACAGGTTCGAGTGATAGTAGAGGCAGTGTTAGGGTTAAAATAAACTCCCAAAATCCACATCCAGCAATAATAAGATCCTGTCTATTCTGTACAATATGAAACTGAGGTTAACATCAGTGATCTGTGAGTGTGAATAGCTGTTACATCCCGTGTCTGCTTCTGATTTTCCTTAGAAAAACATTCGTTTTCACAAGTCATGGCAAGATAACAGGCATCCATTTCCTAGGATGGGCGCTCCCTCTTTCGTGATCCTCTCCCCTGCGCAGAAAAGATAAATGCTCGAGAGAAAGTGGTGCTGATGTTGGCAGCTCTTTCCTTGGAAACTTTTGGGAGTACCTGAGTGAGACATCTGTGGTTTCCCCTTGGTTATTTCCCGCACAGAATCATTTCTAATACGGTACAGTCTTGAACTGTTCGGCTCCAGCACAAACCCGAGACTGCAACTAATCAGAAATAAGAGATGCAACATGAGAAATAAAGAAAACACGATAAAAGTCGCATGTGATTTTCTTTCTGTGCGTTCGCCTACAATTACTTTTCTTTTTTATTATTCTTTGTGGGTAACAAGGAATGTTTTTGATTTCTTACTTTCTCTTCCTCTTTCTTTTCTCCTCATGGAGCAGGTGCTCCTTTTCAACCAGTAACGCACATCACACACTCTCTGTACTTTTCTCCCCTCCCTGCAGTTGTACGTCCCACCTGTTTCCACTTTAAGGTCACTTCACTCCTCCTTGTTGTTCTGTAAGCCGCAAAGCTGCATGTTCCCGATGGAAATAAATAAATAATCCCACGCTCAGACACTTGACAATCACTAACAACCTCAGAACATAAATAAACAAGATGGAGATGTTTTCTCAGCGTGCGTTCACTTTCTACATCTCTGGCTGTGTGTTTTTGTTACAGCTGCAGTCTAATGGGCCAACATGTTTAGTGTTTACCTTGGGCGCTAAGGCCTGGTGAATTTTGAAATGTGTTGAAGTGTGTGTGTGTGTGTGTGTGTGTGTGCATTTGGGAAATGCATTTAATTGGGCCGTGGGTTTATTGTTTAGACTGCGTGTGTGCGATGTTTGAAGCTGTGATTGCTTGTCTCCGCATTTAGTCAGACTGCATGCAGTCTGGTGGCATTTTGTTTGGGTCACTGTGTGTGTATCAGAGGAAGGCGGTGTATTTTTATGCCTGAGATGAGCCAGTGTTTGCTTAAAAGTTGCAAAACTGTTGAGATGAAATAAAGGTTTTATGGGAAGTTACAGGAAGAAAACAAACAAAGATGAGGCGATGTGTTAACGGGCGTTGTAGCACATTTTCCTTACTAGCATTAACTGAAAATACACCTAAAGTATGTAAGATTTAGGGGCCTCTGTTTACAGTACACTGGCTCAAGTGGCCAGTTGAGGAACTGCAGTTTCTCATAGTGATCCACTGGCTTCACTTCATAGCCATGCTATTGCTGCTTGGTTGCAACCTGCAACTTCACCTCTAGATGGCACTAAATTCTACACACAGATCTTTGAAATCTTTTACTAGTTAGCATAGCTATGATGATTTATTCTAAAAAAAAAAAAAAAAAGTTAAACTTTATGAAATTAAAGTTCAGTGAGTAAAATTTCAAGTTGGTAAGTAAATACAACTTAAAAACTAAATGCTCCTCTGAAATGTCTGAAAATAACATCTCAAAAAGGAATAACAATCTCAAAACGAATTATAAAAAAATGCATTACTTCCCTTTATTAACTTTTTTTAACCTCTCCTTCGGCAGTTTCGGCTCCATGCTGCAGAGAGACAGTTACAGTCAGATCTATAAATGACAAAGTCGCGGTGTGAAAAACGGCAAGTCTTCATGTGATATATGCAGTGCTGAAGATGCCATTCCGACACACCCATAAACCTGGAAATATGCTGACAACTGTTTGAATGTTGGCCATATAGTTTTATTGCGTTCACTGTCATTTCTAACTTCCGCTGTATATTGAAGAGCTTTATGGATACCCGTCCAGGAATCACAGAAAGAAAAGCGTACAGCTGACTGCTGAAGGTCTCCTTAGACAGTGAGACAGAGAAAATACAGCACATATACACGTGTGTGATCACATGTAACCTGATTCACTTAACCATTCATTTGCACGTATCCAGTGAAAGGCAAACATCCAAGGAAATAGGATGCATTAGAACACATCTTTTCCCACATATTCACCTATTTTTAAAGATCTGTGTGTGTGTGTTTGTAGCCTGCTGCGCTACATTTTCTGAAGATAGTAAGTCCCTCCATGCTTGTTGACATGTCTAGTTGAGATCTAATTAATGATCCTTATCCCTAATCATCGATAAGTAACAATCAGTGAAAATTAGCTCTGGTCCAGTTGTTTTAAAGTTCTTCGAGCCTGGTGGCAGCTCATGTAATCAAGATTAGTTAATCAGTTCAAGTCTATTGGCACTAAAGCTCGGAGGCCTCTGCGTGTGTTTGTGTGTGTGTGTGTGTGCATGTGTGTCATGAGCTCCCTGGGTGACCAGGCCTGGCTGACTGCCCTCTCGCTGGAGATCTTCACGATTACTGTAAGAAATTACTCACAGACTGCACTTCGTTTTGCGCCCTAACATGCCCTATTTGTGTGGTTGTGCACAGGGACCCCTCCCACATGAATACCACAAGCATGTGAAAAAAAAAAAAAGGTTGTTTCTTTCTCTAAACAACTGAGGACTGTGGATCAACTAATGGAACATTAATGCCCAAGTTTATAAGAATTCGTGCTCTCTCACCTCATTTCACGGAGCGTTTCGGCCTACTGGAGACTATAACTTAACCTTGTTTTACCAACTGCCAAGCGCTTTTACAAAACTTTAAGATGAGACGGGGGAATGTGGACCCAACACTGTGAAGTGATCTATTGGCCACTTACATATCCCAAACACATAATGTACGAGTGAAAGTGTGTCCAGTTTGTTGAGAGTTAATCCCTTCGAACGAGAGAGGATTTCTCGTCTCTCTGCCCCTCCTTGACTTCAGATAACTTGTTCCACCCCCTCCGGTGTCCATCGTCTTCTCCTGTTTACATTTCAGCGATGCCGTCACTATTTGTGAGAGAATAATCAGCACTAGCCGAGATGGTATATTCTTCCTAAAAACCACTAACTGCTGAGCTCACATTTCGACAGCTTCCCACCTCATCCAGAGTGAATGGTTGATCCTCCTTAATGGGGGATCAACTGGATAACAACGTTGTAGAAATAACTGGGGATTAAGGGCCTATTCTTTGGTTTGCTTTACGTATCATGTCATCGCACTGCCAGATCCTCTCCATTCACTCACACTCCATCTATCAGGGGATCTGGACAGTAAAAACACAAAACAAGCTACCATCCTGTAAGTAGTTCACATGGGGGGAGACACAAATAGCATAATTAGCGTGTGCGTGCGTGCTCATGCTTTGCCGGTGCGTATGTGTGGGCTGCGCACACCAACGCATATACACTTGCACATTTTTTGAAATTTTTTTTTATCCGTGTATAAACTGAAAATTCGCTTCAACATTAACAGCAACAGTTGTTGATCTTTGTTTTACGCAACATGGCAGCTGCTCTGGGAGCACTGCCAAAACTCTCCTAAACTATCGGCTAAAAACGTTTCTTATTTGATTTGAAGCCAGCATTACTCTGTGTTTTTGCGACTAGGACGGTCGCCTAACTGAATGCTTAAATGGGTTAAAAGGCTACACACGAACTGCCACATATCCAGCTTGATTCGGAGCTCTTTGTTGCTCATCTCTCTCCCTCGTGTCCTCTCATCTCTCTTCTCTCTAATAATGATTTGAGCTGCCACTCAAAATAATAAATACAAAGCATTTGCATTTCTGGAAACAGAAAATACTATTTCATTGTTTTGCTTCTAAGGGTTTGTGCCTGGAGCTTGTAAAGTATTTTCTGGTTTGTCAAAGCCTAAAACTTTATGGACATTAGCTAATGTCCCCAAATGCCAAATTTCTGCTTTTATTTATTTGAAGTTTGGTCCTTACAGTGATATATTAAGACAGCACAGACATGGATACACGCAATGTTGAGCAAACTCTCAGGAGAATGGGCAGGGATGGGGTGGACACTGGACAGTATGCTCTGTTTTACAATTTATGTCGTCAATGCAGCTCATCACTAATGCGTTTACTCTTTGGGTGTGTGTGTGTGTGTGAGTGAGGGAGTTGTTCTGAGGAAGTGCACACCCTGACACTAAACCTCCGTCTGGGGAGGAAGGACACTGTTTTAACCTGTTAACCTTTCACCTGATCCTCTCCTCACTAGGATCCAGTCACAGCTGCTGAAGACACACACCCAGAACCGGAGCAGCAATAGGTTAAAATCCACCACAAGTGGAATAACACGCATATCTCATCTCACTTTACGACTGGGACTGTCTTTTCTGGGCAGCTCTCATCTCAACTGAATATGAACTCTCCGCATACTTGGCCTTGACCGTTCCACAACTTCTGCTAAAGGGAAAAAAATGGTGTGGATTTGGAAAGACTTGTGTCTGTGTGTACACGTGGGAGTGCCAAAGAAATCAATGTTTACTTCGAAATCATTGGTGCTGCACGCGCCCTGCTAAAAGACACGCGGCCAAGGCATCCCACCCAGCAGGATCTGCTGCTTAAACTCAAATACAGCTGTGCCTTTCTCTTGCACGCAGCCTGAGGAAATCACAAAGGAGCAAACACCTAGTTCAGAAAGATGACCAGCATCAGCCTTGGCAGAACATCCATGCTCACAGAGCCCAGACTGAACAATTATAGAATTATTCCAGTGTCGTGACACATGCTTTTGTAATTTACTTTAACTGCAAAGATATGTGATTCATCTATTAGAAAATAAGCTGTCCAAGGCTGTGGATCGGTTCCTAATATTCTTACTTATTTTGTTCGTTTCGTTTTATCCTATCTGTCACACACACCTGTGTAATAAAGGGTTATACTCATTAATGTGTGCTGTAATGATTAGCTTTATTAATGTTTGTCAGTTACTAATGCGTTATAGATCCAAAAGAACAACTTTTGGGACACTCTTTTTTATTTATTAATCACTTTCCTGGAAGAGCTGCTGCCGAACATCTGGACCTGAATCCATTTATAAACAACTTTTATGAATAACAGGTTTGATGGATAATTGTAACAATGCCTTATTTACTAATGAATTGCCTTTTAACTCCATTTCACTGCAATATCCTGTCTATACACCCATATAACTTAATGCTACTTGTCCCCCACTTATCCAAATATCATATAAATGACACGATATCACCAAAAAACACAAGAGGGATGGGTTTAAAAAATATTTGAGGACGTGTAGTGACCGGTCCCAACTCAACTCAGTCCTGGCTGGCAGCGGTACAGATGCTGAGGGCCCCTCCCCTGCAGCAGCAGCATACTGTAATTGGGAGGTTGCCGTTTGTCTTTGCCGGGGCGAACTGCCACAGAGTAACCAGCCATCCAACACACACAGGCGCACAGAGTGCACCCGGAGTTCAAGAGCGCCGGTGTGAGTTGAACTACTATTTTAGGCGGTGGACTTATTTGGTGGATAAAGTGTGTATCCTTTATCCATCCACTGTTCTTTTGGACGACGTTGCGCAAGTGTCAAACTTTCGCTTACTTTTCCTCTGTGCGTCAGGCAATTAAGTGCGACCCTGCTGGCCGCGGCTCGGGCATGTGTCGCACGTGAGGGGAGACGGACTTGAGTGTGCAGGTAAGATGAAAGAAGCAATAAAGACAAGAACGCTGATGTATAGCATGTGCAGTTTATTCGGGAACTCTGTACTGTTTTTAGAGTCTGATATTTACTCTGTTATCGACTGTGCCATCTGTTGCATTAAGACGTCTGACTTTATTTTTCTCGTGTCTGCACATGAGGTTTTCATGTTTAATATTTTCCACTTACACAAGTTGAAATCAACTTTTAAAAATCCGGACTTTAACTGCATTCATCTCCAAAAAGCCAACGTTTTTGTTTAAAGCACCATGACAACCAACTTTTCACATACTGGGCTGAGAAAGGATTTTATGATCGTGTGATCGTTTTATCAGTATGCAATCCTTTGAAATGACTGGAACTGTGAACAATCTTTGTAATCTTTGCTATTTTTCCAGCAGCAGTGATGTGTTTCTGAGCTGTGTAGACAGTAATGGGCTGACGGTGTGAATAAAAGTGGATCAAAACACATTCGTTTGATATAAATCTTTCCAAAACATCTACTTCTTATATTATTATATAGAGTTCTTATGTTAGAGCGGCAGAATGAGTTTGAGAGTGTCTGGTTTCTGAGTTAGGCGGTGAGTGTGTGAGCTTCAAACACTCTCAAACTGATTTGGAGTTAAAGAGCTGAGTAGTTTACTCTGATCCAGATTATTCACATTGCACATTACAATACATTAAACATATTACGCTGAACCTGCTTGCTGTACTTTTGGATCAGACTGCAGTCTGTGTATTTTTTGTTGCTTTGCTCTGCAGCATAAATGAAAAGAAAACCAAAGACCTGTGGGTTTGGCCGTGTTAGCCATCCTTCCTCTGCCTCTGTATCTAACAGTCTCAAGGACCCACTCTTTACTTACTAAAGGTTTATCTAAGTCCCTACAAGGAGCGCTGGGTTGGGGGGGTGTTGTGAGAGAATCAAAGAAGCTGTTGAGGGGAGGCGGAGAGATGGGAGCCGTGTAGGTATTGATTGCTCTGGCAGTGTTTCAGGGCTTTCGATCAGCATGACTGAGGTAAATAAATGATTTTTGCTCCGGGCCACAGAATCACAACTCAGAAAATCTTGTCTGATTTTCCCCCCTTTGAACGTCGTCCAATCGTTACATCACTGAGGTGGCGTCTGCCAGGCATACTGCTGTATACACAGGCAGCCAAAGGTTCACTCGACTGGAGGTGGGGCAGTCTGGGGACTGCTGCTGAAATCACAGCCTGGAGATGTAGACTTGTGGGCTTTAAGGGCGACTTTTGAAAAGTGACAACACGCTTCGTGGATGAAACCGTACACTCTCTCATCACTTGAGTGCTGTGTTATGACCGGGGAAGTGGTTTTGGTAGTCAAAATGGGATTTGGTTGAAAATGTGGGTTCCTTTATTTTCTTTATCAATCAGTTCAAAGCCATGCTGTGCTAACCAACAGCCTCCTGGATGCTTTAACTCACTCCTGTCCCGTATAGCATGTCTGGACTGCTCCAACACTGACCTAAAAATCACAGCATCAGTATTCAGCTGTGTTTTGAATGGCCTACAGCACCATTCCTGCGCTCTGTGACAGCGTCATGCAGTTCATGCCGATGCTTTTTCCTGGACGGTGATGAAAACTCAAAACTGAAAGCATGCTTTCTCTAGAACTCAACAGGTTTTGGGTGGTAAGAGTTATTAAAACATACTCGCAGCCGCACTGCGCCATAGCGTAGCCTTATATGGTCACGTTCCCAGAATCCTCCAGGACAAAACAGCTAGAGCACCTTTACTGCAGTGATGATGTTAGTATGTTTAGAGAGTCTATAACATTTAGGTGCCAATGACTTGCAGACAGACAGCCTGGCTGGGTTTCCCTGCCCTGCAGCTCTAAGGTCTCCATGTTTCTTCTGTCTGTACTGGTGATGTAGATGTGCATAACAAAGGCATTCCTGGGATAGAACAATAGAGTTGCTTCCCACATTTGTAGAAGGCTTAACTGCTCTTGAGAAGAGTTGTTGCATAGCATGCATGGGTGTACCTCAGTACCCCAGGCCATCAGAAGACAAGTGAGAGCACTTTAGACAGTCAGTCAAGGTTTTCAGGCTCTACTGCTCCCATCTACCTACCTCAGGGTGGTATTAGCTTACACGCACATATGTCCGTACGTGAAGCCTCTCTACGTGTTCAGAGTCGCACGTCGGAGTCTCACCCTGTTCAGCACGTGTAGAATTACTTGTTATGCTGTCCCCCATCAACAAACCTATGGGCATGTTTGTCTAAACGGCGTTGTCTCAGTTACATGGTTCCCTCTCTGTTTTGGATAGACACTCGCCCTTGTTTGCACTTGTTGTCCTTCTGTTTCCATCTTCTCTATTCAAAAGAGTTAAAGCGCAGATCCAGTATCACTCGACCCCTCTCTCAAACCTTTCCATTCACCCTTCGTGTGACAGCAGACCCGAGCTTGCACTGTCTCAGTTGTATTTTGAGTAGTGAGGCTGTGGGCTCTTCCTCCACAGACAAAGATTAGAGGATTAAACTGCAAGATTAAGCACAAGGCAAGTTTTTAACAAAAGCGGCAAAGGCACTATTATCTGTCTTTGGTATATTTGGTTACAGCTGCCCAGAGTATTCTTTTACCAGTGTTTTCAGATAACAGCTTGGGGAGGGACAAATTGTGGACAGACAGGACCTCAGGGTTGGAATTTTATCCATCTCCTCTGGTTTTTCCCCACAGACATACGTTTCACTTGCAAAACGGAAGGAATTGCACAGGAATGTCATCTCGTCTGCGCATTGATTTTAGGCGGAGGGGTTTCAAACGTGCGTGATTGTCGATCGATGTTTGTAATTTTTAATGCAGTATTTGGAATGTGTTCATGTTGATGCAAAACTGAGAAATCCTCACACAAACACAAACTCTTTTTTCACGGGCAGTGGAGTTAACTGTCCAGACTCCGCTGTTGTTAAGCTATGTGAGAGGTGCTTTCTGTAATCAGACAGCCTGTGGACTTCTGATTTATAGGATTTATTAGAAGGTAAACGGCTGCAGGAAATACAGACTTTCCTAATGGCAAGGGATCAAATTATCCCTGTTGTAGTCCACAGAGAGATATTAGATACCCTTACCTAACATGTTCTGTACTATGCATTCATTCATTATTTAGGAATAGATTTATTGCAGCTTTTCCAACTTCAAAGCCCATCACTGCCAGGATCGCCGTGTTGTGCATGATTCAATTTCATGTGTAAGGGGATATTTCAGCAATTTATTTTGCTTTCATTTTTTTGGGGAGTGATATGTAATTTCCCAAGAGATACACACTTGCTGTGCTTATGGATACAGTGTTTCACTCAGATAAGGCGGAGTAATGTTCTAATCTAAAATAAATCTCATCTGGTGTTTACTTTATGACCTAAGTAAACAAATTACAGGAAAAAAGATATAGTGATACCTTAAAAGTTGCCAAAAAGCTTCAGTGTAATAGCATGTGGGTTAAGGTTCTTGATCTCTGTCCGGAATAATCTTACATTTCCTGAACAATCACATGTTTCATATTTACTTGTTATGTTGCAACAGATCACTCTCAGCGTGCAGGCAAACACAGGAGATAGAAGATAAAGATTTTGGACCCTTCCGATCATTATTACTAGTTTATATTAGCAGTCTGTGGAAGCAGAGCTGACGGGGCTGTTTAACTTTGTTTCCAGAAGTCTTTTAGCTTGTTATGAAAAGTTAAATAAATTACCCTCTCTTTAAGGGTATATCACAGTGCCAGGACATAAAGAGAAAGAGAGAGAGTCCGTTTCTGTATTTGAGCAGTGTTGTGTTTCATCTTTACTGCCTTCCATAACTGGAGTTATAGCTTAAAGGACAACTTTCAAATTGAATGCTCCTTGTATGTGCTTTATAGTTTGTGTTTAGTCACAACACAAACAGTATGATTTGGTGTCTGTCCTGTATTTTCCCTGGAAGACATGAACTCACACAAACTCACAGGGGAGTTACATACTTGCTTAAATGCGAAAGAAAAAAAAAGATGATTGACTGTTGCCAAGAAAAACAACTAATGTCTTGAGAGCTAGAAACCATTACCTATGTTGTTCTGCCAGGTCAATGCCTGTGGTCAGGGAATAAAGACAAATAGCTGTGCTAATGCACTTTGTCCTGTGGAGATGGAGGGGTTTGATAATAGTGTACGCTACAGGGCACCTGGGTGTTGCTAAATGCCTCATTAGGGGTGGTCTCTGTGTGAGAATGCCCATGGCCAGAGCACTTCTTCACCATCTGCTCCTTCCTCACGTCTGCCGACAAGGTCTACAAGGAATATCTATAAAAGCTACTTTAAACGTGATGATTTTCCTTAATTAATAGCTGCTGGTGAATTGTTAGCACACAGTATATAGCCCGGATTTGTCTGTTGTTGAACCCAAAGCCGGTATATTTGAGGAGGTGACATCTATTCTATATGTTGGGCTGAGATCAGAAGCCTGCGGCACCATATTGGCTGCTATAGCTGTAAATCTGTCACCATCACCATCAGGATTGTTTCCCGTCACCCCCTGCACCGTGTGCCGGCCATGCTGCCAAAGACAACAGGGACTCAAGCCACCAGGAAACAGGGGTGTTAGCTTAACCCACATGGCACAAGCTGTCTGTTTCTCCTCTTTCTCACCCCCCCCCCCCCCCCCCCCCCCCCCCTTCTCTATCTCTATTTTCATCTCTGTTATTCACTCATTCTGAATTCCTGACTGACAATGAATATTTTGTCTTTCCCGGCTCTGCTTTGTGCCAATCTCCTGTTGTCATCCTTTTCTCAACAGATGGAGAGATTTTAACACTCCACTTGTAACACTCGAGCTTATTCCTTTGTTTCGCGCTATATTCTTTTGCTGCATAGACCTGTGCTGCTGATAGATGTGGGCGCTCAAGCAGTGAGGAGAGATACAATACCCAAACGCTACTCACATGGGTGAAATCGCGTCACTGAAGATAGCGTGAGGAGGACGAGCCCCACTGTCGGCGGCAAAGACTGCACAGATTTAAACCTGCTTGCTTTTTCGCTCACTTTGCTGATCGCCCATCCATCACACGCAGCTCTATATCTGTATTTCTAACCCTGAAGGTGTGAAGGTGCCTCAATTTGTCATTTTAGATAAACAGCAGTCTGTTTATCAGGGTTTGATCCTCTCCAGTTTAAAGCTCGAGGGCACTTGGATGGGTGCCACTCTGCCCTGATTCACAGTAATGAGCTCAAGTTTCAAACACCAGATGACAAAACCGGACAGGGAAAATAAATGAAGTGAAATGAGTTGTACTACTACATCTTGTATCTGTCTGCCAACATGGCATTTTACATTTTATCTCGCAATGCAAATCTGTGCGCGTAGGCGTGATTAAATGTATGTGCTCAGAATGTTGCCCAGTGTAATTTCCTTTGGCACTGCAGAGACAACATTTGTCCCAAGCGGGCATTGTGTCCTATCTTGTCTCTGTGTCCAGTTTCTTCAGCTGACGGCAACATGTTCGGTTTCGGTATTTAACATATGTGAATGTGTGCGGCACATTGAATCTATTAATCTAGCCTGACAGTGTTTATGTTGTCACAAGACAGGTTGATGTGTGTTATCTGGAATGGGAGTGGAAGGAAAGTAATGGGGAAGATGTAGCAATAAAGTCTAAAGCGGGGAGGCATTCTTTTGATGTATTCATTAATTTCTTCATTGATTGTCTGGTTAATTAGGGGGTACATGATGCATTTCAGTAACATCTTTGTATGATGCACCACTTTTCTTGAGGTAATACTAAGATACTAGTATGTATGTGAAACAAGTACAGTAATTCAGGGACAGTTCATTAAACAAAGTAGTGTAGTTGTTATTATGCATGTCACATGTAGGTGCGAAGCTACTGGAAATCAGAATGAGTGAAAAAAAATGCCAGCCACTAGCTTGAAATCACAAATATATCTAAAATGGACAACTGTCCAATACAAGTTTGACATGTCAAAATGACTGTGATTGAAATGTCGTCACATTTGCACGCTCAATGTTAACGTTCCCCACTGAACATAAGAAAGTAACTGCGACAGTGATTTCACTTTGTCTCGTGTTCAATTAGCGCACGTCGCTCAGGCTCTCCTTGCTTATTAGTAACAAAAAAAGCCAGCGAGTGTTCCCATGACTGTTCCCTCATACGTCTCACTCTGCATTGAGTGCAAGCTAATGTCTGTGCTACAGGCCCCTTTAATGCACTGTGAAGTCCTAAACAGGACATGGCCCATTTTTTTTACAGAACAGAAAGGAGGAGGTGACAGGGTCATCAGCCGATGCTAAAACTATTGGCAAGTATCATTTGGCTAAAGATTTAAATGAGTTATCCAAGTCAAAAGAATATAGAGGAGAGAGAGAACCTGAAAGAGGCACGGGGGGAGTGAAAGATGGTAGAATGCGACTGTTTTGTTAGCCTGACCTTTGTTGTGGGCAAACAGATTTAAAGGCGACACAAAAGGAAAGCCAGTGACAGGCAACAGCTGATATAGGACGGGTAAAGAGAGGGGACATGCCTGCGGGGCTCCATGGTGAAACAGCTCAATAGCAACAACAGAAACCTGTGTACATATCCTGCA
The DNA here is from genome assembly GCA_023373845.1 of Nibea coibor. Classification (NCBI taxonomy): domain Eukaryota; kingdom Metazoa; phylum Chordata; class Actinopteri; family Sciaenidae; genus Nibea; species Nibea coibor. The sequence goes on along the minus strand of CM041721.1, from coordinate 14,813,393 downwards.
TGAAGTTAGATGAGACTGCACAGACACTCATGCCCATACAGTCTTATGATTGCTCCTCCCTAGCATGACTCCTTTCTCTGGTCTCTCCTCAGGGTTGCAGAAAAGGACAGAGTGAAAACGGAACAAGACCACTCCACACATCATGAAGACAGAGGATTCTGTTCATCGGAGTCTGAACGAAGTTGGGGCGCTGCGCTGCATGTCTGGCAGTAATTATGGCGGCAGAGGGAAGAGGATTAAGGCACTATCCCATCTAGGGGTGCCATTAGTGGGATTGATGTTGTTGGCCACCCTCCCTTTTGGAGCAAGCATCAAACAAAGCGTCCCAAGGGTCAAACTCAGCCACAGAGGTAAGAACTGAAATATTGTTGATTTGTCTGTTGTTGTTACACGTTCACATTCACTTTGAAAATTTCGTATTATTTCATTAAGAGTACAGGGCAGTCTAAAAGCAAAATAAAGTCTGGGTAATTTTTGACATTTCATCTCATGCCAGCAACCTTCATCATCTGTGTGGAGTTATAATTTAAGCTGCATGCTTAAATTATAACTCCTGTGATTCCCTTAAGATTTTCGACAATTTGCACGACCATTTTTGTTGGTAGCATTTCAGTCATCCGGTGTGCGTCCGCAGAGGACGGTCTCTCTCTGTAGCATTTTGTCTCCGCTTTCCTCTGTTTCTCTTGTGGTTTCGTGCACACAGTCAAGAGGAAAAGTGAAAAGAGAGATTAGTAGGCTCAGTTGCACTGTTAAAGTAAATGGCCTTTGAAACCACTGTAAAGTAGGGGGCCAGATTTAAGACTCACTTACTGATCCGTTAGCCCCCTTCATAATTCCCTGTTTGTCCCATGTCATGTAACCTTTTTACATAAACCTGCAGTCAGTTTAAATAAAATCTGATGTTGCTGCGATCCAGTCCTATATTTCTAATTCACATGCAGGACATTCGTGTCATGTTGATGCTCTCGGTCCAGAGGAGGCTGTCGTTCAATAAGTTGTGTGTATATTAGCCGGTCCCGGCAATATGCACTCCGTCCATGTGTTTAGTTTTGCGTCAACTGAGTCTGTTTGCCTTGTGCCACCAGGGGAAAGCTAAATTATTGCTCCCTTTAAAACCCATTCTAAACTCCAGTGCAAACTTAACTTCAAAGTCTCTGTCCCTCATGCGATGTATCAGCTCGGAGAAACCACACAAATGAACTTCAGTCCTGCTCCATAAAATTGAATCCCCGCTGTGACCTAAAAGTAAACTTGCTCTGACTTCAACCCCCGAAAGCTGTCTCCTGGTGAAAGGCTTTCGAAACGCAGTACGGCTGGAAATAGATACACATGTATGTCCTGAGTGTCCAACATAAATATATGTAAGTAGCTGCAGGAATAATGATTGCTAGGGACAGTGTTTACACAGCAGTTAAGCTAGTCTTTGACTCTACAGTTAGTCTCATTTAATGTTTGTTCCAAACCCTGATGATAAAATAACGTTGTTCATCATTTCATAGATGATTGCTTTTTAATGAGGCTATATATCTGACTTTTTTGACAGTCTATCAGGGTGTGTCTCTTGGCTTTGACTGAGCATTGATGACTAAACCCTTCATTGAAGAAAACAGCCAGCTGACAATGCAGCAGTTTCCTTTGGACCTCAGACAAACAACAGCAGAAAAAATGTCCATGTATGGTTCTCTCGGTCCAAATTACTGAAGCAAAGAAGAATCTATCAAAAGCAAAAATCACCTCCCACCCAGTGCACACATCATGCGCACAACTTGTCATCATCTCATCAATGCACACTCTTCAAAAGCAACACCACCCAGCACTGATCACTCTTCAAACATCACGTAGCGTCGCCCTCCTGTGAAAGCGTGACTTCAATGAGTGAAGGGTGAAGTGATCAAAGTGAAATCATCCCCGATTGAGCGAACGCTTCCAAATCGTCTGTCTTCTACCCCAAACTCACAGACTTTACTCTTTAGGCACAAGTTCAAGTTTCATCCAGAGTCACAACACAGACAGCGTGGCGTTCTGCCAAATGTAAAATCGCCTGGTGATGATTTAAATATATTTATTTTTAATATGCTGCACATTTAGGTTGTTTTTATTCCTTTGTTCTTAATGTGCAACCAAAAGGATTAGGTTACACCCAATGCATTCTGTCTGGCTAAATATAATACCACCTTTTAGTGAACTTTGCTTTAATACATTTCAGTGAATTAAAGCTGCCTGACCTCATCTTTAGTAGTTCTACTGAACATTTGATACTTTCTATGACGTTACTCTGTGTATTTTGAAACCAGGGACAGAACATCCTCCTCTGCACATATTGGCAGACTGCGGCGCGGCTAACTCAAATGCGCTACAGTGATTACCAGGTCATATCTAATAAATACTCTCATAATTAATGCTTAGATTAGGTGACTCTTGTCTCAGCACATAGAACAGATTCATATAGGGCATCATTAAGGCAATTTATCTAATCTAAGCAATCTAAGTATTGCTCTACTCACCCTGTGGTCTGCACTTCTGAAATAATAGAAATTATAGTATTACAGAGCTTACATTGACTCAATCAGCAGAGCCTGAAACTGTCAGCAACAAGTCAGCATGGTGATGCCTCACTCAAATGAATGTGTTGATCAGGTCGCCTCGGAGCTCTAGCAGAGGAGCTAATCAAAAGTTGTTCAGGGGGGTTGAGGGCTCTCTTCTGTGGAGGAAGGTGTGGAGAACTATGCCGAGTGGCAACAGCTAAGCGCGCTGTTTCAATGGGCTCATAGTACTCCGTGTTTACAGAACAGATTAGCGTTAGCCATGGGCTAGCAGGCCTAATCTCCCTGTAAGGTTTAGCCTGCTTGCGGCAACGTATATGAAAGGGTGAGAGATGCGAGTATGTGGGGGTGCTGTGTGGGTGTGTGTGTGTGTGTGAGCTTGTGTAGAGCAGGGGGTATTAAACAGGATTGTGTGGTGTGGAGGGGTCCCAGAAGTTCAAATATTGAAGGTTGGTAACCTCTCCAATCCTTCACACCAAGAGGGTAATCACAATGTCAATCCTTTCAGAGTGACTCCCACAGGACTCCCCCGCACTGAGCCAGTGTTTATTCAAGGCATGTTGCTGTACTGGCAGACTGAAAAGAGCCTGGTGATAGAAGAGATCAAATCAGGGAGATCAAGGACACAGAGTGCTGAGCTGAGAATGTAGTCCAAAGACTGACAGATACTCATGGAAAACAGCATGTATAAAGTCCTTTTTTAACTCTGTAAAACATCTGTAAGGCAACCATACCATCATCTAATGGATGAGCTACATGTAATCCACCTGCACATCCATCAGAATCTAATCTCATATTGCCCATGACAGGCATATGCTAAAGCCATAGCTTGTGCTTATGAAGATGTTCATTCATCTGCACATAACATCAAGTCAGGAAAGTACCGGCAGAGATGCAGGTTGTTTTAAAATGAATAAATCCCACATATCTTTGGGACAGCTGCTTTTAAACCATTACCTTCACGATTAATGAAGTAGCTGCGAAAAATACCCCGATAAAGATATCCGATAATGCATCCACTGAAGTAATGTGCTGTCGACTTCCATGCTACTGTATCTCTCTTCTATCAGCATGTATAGCTAAGGTGTTGAACCACAGAGGATTAGGCAGTTTCAAGTCAAGCCAAGACATGTTTTCTCTAGAAGAAGAAAACCAAGTGCCAGTTACGAGGGTTTCAGTTTCCGTACGAGTATATATCCTGCCAAATATATTTTCCAGCATACTGCCATTCAATGCTAGATGGTGCGTTTTTAAATGTAGGAGATATACATACTCTGCACTGCAGGGATTTATTCATATTTTTGTTTGTCTCTATGTTTGTCTGTCACTCTCTGTGGGTCAGAACTCTTGCAAGCCGGCAGTGTATCTCTGTTTTTGGGCCCCGCTGATGGTCTCCACTCCCACTCACTGCTGCTGGATGAGGAGAGAGGTCGTCTTCTGTTGGGAGCCAGGGATCACATCTACCTGCTTGACCCTGACAATCTTGCCAGAGCCCCGAGAAAGGTACACAACGCTACGATGATAAAAATGGGAACATGCACATTTTATATAGAAGCTTAGTGTTACAAGATAACAGCAGATTTTGTAGCTATTCAGGCCATTTACTATACTATACTGTAGACTGTCGAATACTTACAAGAACTTTAAGAGTCCCCACAGCCTCTGACAGAAGGATAGTGCTAGAAGAAATTCAAATTTCAACAGGAGATGAGGCATCTCTCCGTACACAGTAACCGGCCCGATCCCCAGACATACAAACTCATTCTTGGAGTCACTTAAGGCAGTCTCTGTTACATGCAGCTCATTATTATAGAGTGTCATTTAACTTCAGTTCATGACACTTGCCTGTCTTGCCATTAAGCAGGGTGATGTAAGGTATTTTTTTTTCCATTACTGCGTTGCTAAGCTAAAATGCACTTAGCCGTGTATTGTTTTAGCGAAGAGCTCACCTTTCAATCAACAACAGTCTGAAACTGTCTGTCTGGCGAAGTCTGGGTCATCATGTTGGAGGGCGCGCGCACTCAGACAAGTATATACACATTTACAGAGCGTGCACGCTCAGGCTCACACATATACACAAACATACAGATGCATCTGGATGGAGGCCATATGTTAAAGTTTGTAGACGTGAGTGTGTGTTTATGCAGCTGAGGTTGATACGCAAGTGGGACGACAGTGTGTTTATTTGATTTTTATCTGGTTGTTTTAACTCTTAGACTTGCTCTCCAAGTGTTGCCTTTCTGTTGCCTCTCTGGTCATTGATACGGATGCCAAGGAGATATGCATCAAAAGTCTAATTCTCTTGGCCTTTTGTGACCAGCCCTTAACGGCGCATATGGTCCGGAGGTGCAAATTTGGTGCTTATCAGCTAATAAAGATGCATACCTGGAAAGGGACCCTCGGGCACTTAAACACACCCAGATCTGCTAGCAAGCATTCCCGTTCTTTATACCTTGATTTTTAGGAGATAGTTGCTATGTTGTAAACTTTTTCCCACTGTCTTTGAATATCCCCATACGCTGTGGTAGGCTGCTGATCATTTCATACTGTGTGTTCTGTGGTCAGTTTAAACTCACACAGACCACACACCACTCATTCAACAGATCGCACTGTAACACTGACTCTCTGTATGACTTACTCAGTGGCATGCGATCATTTGGAATCATGCGATGTTTTAGTAGTTGTGCCGGTCTGTTTGCATGCACGTTGAGCCTCTGTCAACCCATGAACAAGTTTGGCGATAGCTCTCCTTGGTAGGATTTAGGAGAGGTAACACGCTAAGCACATAAGCCTGTTATAACACATGTGCGAACATGGTGGGGTACACTGAAAGGCCACTGGATGTTATACATCCATTGCTTTCTTGTAGGAGCACCTGGAGAAGTTAATTCTTGTAAATCTGAAAACAGTTGTTTAATAACTCCCCAAATGTCGCTGAGAGAAGCTAAAAGCCAACGCTCGTCATTAATTTAATTTAGAAACAGCACAGACCAACTGAAAGTAAAATGGAAAAGAGCTATACACAAATCATAACATTTCAGAAGAACGTTGTGTCTTTAAAAAGGGTTTGATATGATAACGAAAAGGCTTGACTGAACTTCTCTGGTACTTTGTTCCAGAGTTGAGGGGTCCTTGATGGCCCTAAAGAGCCACTAAAAAGTACCTCATGGAGGATCTTGGGCTGCACTTAGGCTCCTATCAGGTCAGGGGATTAGGAGCTCACTTGGTAGTACCCTTTAAAGTGATCCATAAAATTTTATATTCTACTCTAAATGCACAAGAAGCCAGTGTACAGATGTTAAATAAAAGTATTATGCACTCTCCGTTCAGTTATTGTGAGAGGTCTGGCTACTGCATTCTGAACCTACTGCATCTTGAACGCATTATATTGTTAGATTATTGGCTTACATTTAGAAAAAAGAAATGCATTTTATTATTATAGCATATAAATTGAAACTGTATGAAGACCGTTTTATGATGTGAAGTGAAGGCACATGCTGCTTTATAAGATGTGAAACTTTTCTCTTTTTATTCGTATGTCCTCAGATTTACTGGCCTACTCACCGGGACCGAGTTGAAATGTGCAAACTGGCCGGCAAAAATGCAAATGTAAGTGTCTCCAAAGAAGAAAGAATATTTTCTCAACAAAAAAAATCACGTAGAAATAGATATCAGTAGATTTAAGACAGATCTCTACACACAGTACACCTCTTCATTCTTCAGTTCATCCTTGCTCTTTCTCTGACCCTACTTGTCCTAGTTGGAGTGTGCCAATTTTGTCAGGGTCCTCCACAACTACAATCGGACACATGTCTACGCCTGTGGGACAGGAGCCTTCCACCCTAACTGTGCTTTTGTTGAAATCACTGGCCACAGAGAGGTAAAGTAGATATGAGTCGGTGAATGTCAGCAGAAATGATGGTGGCATGGGTTCAGGAGCCGGCCTAAAATATTTGAAAGAGTAATATTATCTTGGTTTTTCGCCTCTCAGGATGGTGTGTTCCAGCTACTGTCTAGCACGGTGGAGTCTGGCAGATTGAAGTGTCCTTTTGACCCCTTGCAACCATTTACCTCAGTCCTCACAGGTAAGATGAGCCATCGTGCAATATTCTGGCAGTCCTCTGCCTGTCTTATCTCTTGTGCACCGGAATTGTATTGGTTTACAGCGTCAGTCTACAAATAAATCCCGCTTTTCCTCAATTCGCCCAGTTGTTTGACTGCATTTGTATTCATGTGTCTGCTTTCCCAGCCGCGTGAGATGATCCGACTTTATTTGGCAGAGAATTTTAAACAACAAGTGCTTATCTCTTTTTCATATGTTTGTCTCTTGAAATCTTTTCTCAGCCTGTGTTTTTAGAAATGGGGTCACTAATACAATGGTGAAAGCTAAATGACATGTTTGCGATATGTGTACCTAGGCATGTGGAAATATTCGTATATAATGACGTGCCCAATGAGGATATTATATGAGTATATTAATGTCATGTTCGACTGACCTGTCTCTCTCTCTGTTGTTGGTCCAGATCAGTACCTGTTTGCTGGCACATCTTCCGACTTCCTGGGCAAAGACACAACATTCACACGCTCCCTCGGCCCTCCACCTGACCAGCACTACATACGCACAGACATATCTGAAGACTACTGGATCAATGGTACACACACACACATGCTTGGACATATCCACATTAACGCGCCGAGGTGCACTCAAAACTTGTTATTGCTCCAAACTTCCAGCCTCTCTGCTGATACAAAGAGGCTCTCTGTGCCCTCAGGATGGTTATTGGCATTCCATTGCAAAAGAAACAGCCCACGTATTCATTTAGCTGGAACTTTTATATGAATGCCATAGCTGAGCTGGGACCACACCTACAGGGGAATTTACAGTGTGCCACAAAGTTCACAGTCTGAGTCACACACAACCGCATAGCCGCACACGCACACACAAGTACTTACACACACACGAGCATGCACAGTCATCGCTGAGGAGGAGTCTTCTCTCTGTATACATCTTCAGTCTCCAGTGTTTTACAGCCACTGATGGGTTGTCGTGTATCAACAGTTGTCACCGAGACCTAAATCCTTACACATGGTCTCCACATTTCACAACCACACAGTCAGAGATGTTTGGAGTAATTATGTCTCTCTCTCTCTCTCTCGCTCTCTCTCTCAGTGTGTGTATACAGCATGTTTTGGCGCAGGCCCGGCGGAGAGAAAGAGCACATAATTTCTTGCAGTGTTTCTGTTCCTGTGAGCCTGTGGAACATCTTTCTTGTGCCGCAGGACTAACAATGACCTTCTGTCGAGTGTGTTAGCAGTCGTACATTAAGCTGTTCCAGTTGGGGAATCACCCTCTGGTGGTTGGCTCAGCTTCTCTGGGTTGAGCTAATGTTGATGTAATGTCACTGCAACACTTGAGCTTTTGGACTAATTCCCCTCTGAATCAGGACAATGATGGTAACATCCTGTTGATAGTGTCCCTACTATATCCTAAATCACATACTTTTTACTGTCCTTGTTCCAACACCATCTTATTACACTGTTCAATGTCATAAAATGGGAATTACTAATAATTCTTAGCATTTGTTTTTCTCCTGAACCCTTCAATAGTATTGACATCAGTAAAACCTCTGCTTGAGCACATTTCGGTACTATTTACTGCACTGTGCAAATGACTGTGAAACCTGCCACTTATAGAGTGTTTTAGCATGGGTTTACAACTTGCATGTGAAGATCATGGCACATTTTTTCAACTAAAGAACCAGGTTTTCCCCTTGTCATTGGCGTAGACCAAAACAGAACAAGAAGAGGGTCAGAATTAGATTAGATTCAACTTTACTGTCATTGCACAGACTACTAATGCTAAGAAAATGAAATGCAGTTGAAATGCATCTAATCAGAATTGCAAAAAGCAGTAAGGTGTATAGTAATGTACCTATATATAAAATAACAGTGCTATGCTATGCTATGCTAAGATATTTATAGTAGATATATAAAAAGGTGTAGCAATCACAGTTGGCAAATGCAGGTATAAACACAATAAAGTATTGGTCATATATTTATTGTGTGTGCAGACTCGGTATGAATGCTCTGTGTCTGCTCAGTGTGTAAATGTCAGAGTGTTTATTAACATATTTAACTTTATAAGGTGCTTATATATCAATGTTGTGTTTATGGTGTGTTATGTCCTGCTGGCCAATTAATTAATCCTGCTTTAAAGGTCCAGAGTGTAACATTTAGGAGGATCTATTGGCAGAAATGGAATGGGATATTCATAATATAATAATACTTCACCTATGTTTTCAAAATTTTTTAAATTAAAATTCTAATTAAATGTTCTGAACATTGTTTCAAACACTGGGACTACATGTGTAGATATCTGAGCCTGGGGGCTTCAGCTGAAGCAGGATTTCATTGCCACAGTTCTGCATGACAGATACTACCAGACAGCCTGAAAATCATAGAAAAGTAAACATGACTGCTTTTAAACTAACCTAAATATTCTGACTACATATCACTGCATTAGCAGTCCAGTGCAGCATGTTGATGATTTACGTGCAGCCCAAGTTCCAGCTTAGTAAACAGAAATGCCAGTAAATCAGATCTTTCCGTTGAAGTGGAGCAAGACAGTAAATAAACACGTGCTAAGTGAAGTGTTAATGCCACCTTCAGGCTGCACTGCATGGCAAAGCCATTACCTGACTCTCCCCTCTTTCTTTCTCTTCCTCTCCGTGTCTTCAGAGGCCAGGTTTATATCTGCTCACCCCATTGCAGACACTTACAATCCAGATGATGATAAGATATACTTCTTCTTCCGTGAGGTGTCTTGGGAAGGCAACGACAAGAGCATCCTATCCCGCGTGGCTCGTGTGTGCAAGGTGAGATATTACACAAGAGAGGTGTGGAAAGTGGGAGGTATACAAAGGCGTGGGAGAGGTGAGGATATGGCATATGAATGGACAGGGAGGGAACAAAAAAAACTAGGATGCTGTACATCGATGTCCAAATCCAGATCGTAATAACAGAAGTGGTCCTGCAATGTTAAAGTAGGGGCAACCTAGTGGGAGCAGAGAGAAAGACAGTATTAGTACAAGACCTCTCGCAGTGTGTGGGGGAGTCATATAGCTCGTACAATGATCTTATCGGATGAGGATCTTTTTGTCGGCCACTACAGAGGTGGTTTATGTCCCCCAGGAGGAGGCCTTTCTGATACATTCTTCTTTTGTATCATCTGAAAGAGTCTCTCAGGAGCAGTAAATCACGGCTTAGCCCCTTTTGTGCTCTGCTGACAGGGCATTCATAGAGCTGCTGCCTACATTATCACAAAGGTCGATGCAGTTCAGAGATCTTTGCAGCATCTCATTGTCTCTATTAAAAGTGACTGCAAATATCAGAGACATATTTTGGCCTTGGAGTTCTATTTCATTTGCACGATAAGAGGTCATAGGTGTGGTAACATTGCATTACGTTACGTTGATTTGGCAGAGGCTTTTGTCCAGCGTAACTCACTGTGAAAGTATTCAGTGTTGGCTGGAATAAGAGCTGGATGTCATCACTCAAACATCTACTGTTAAAAGCACAAACCTAGAAGCCGAACCGAACCTGAACCGTTTTGACAATACAAATCTTTCTCTTTGTTAAGATGGTAGAAGACAGTTGAGAAGCATGAACCATGTTTCAGAGCCCATTAAGCTCTATTCTGACAGCATGTCAAAATAACTGTAAGCTTGGATGGCACTACGCGGCAGGCTGGGGACAGAGTCAGGAAAAAAAAAAAATCACGATTGGGGACTTTTTGTACGGCATGCAGGGTGCTATTAGTCATTCCAAATGGGACTAGCCCGCACAGCAGTTTGCTATTAGCATTCGGAGGTCTGTTGCTACATTCTTAGAGAAAAAGCTTTGAACGTGTTTATGACTTGGGAGTAAGCTGTAAGACAGACTGGAAGGAGATTCCTCCAGATTACAGCCCTCTCTTTTTCTTCCTCTTTCAACTGTCTCTCCTTCTCTTTTGCTCTTTGTATTTTTCCTCCACTTTCATTAACTGTGTGTTTTTTCCTGCACGGGGCACTTCGTTCAATCCTCTTTGAAGATTATCACCATTGTGAAACATCCTCATTAAGTGCTTACATTTTCTTTTTTTTGTCTTCGTCTCTTAAACACAAGTGCGTTTTTATGTGTGTTGAACCAAAACGGTCTTTTCCATACCACTTAGTTAATGCGCTGGGCCGCTTTAATGGGGAGCTTCTCTTCAGTTTTTTCTATGCATTGCAAAGAGGGGCACTTGAATTCTCTTGCCATGGTTCAATCAAAGGTCGCTGCTTAACAGCAATTCACATGCTGGGATAAAACCTGCATTATCAATCAGCAGCCTCACTTGATTTTAGTGCTCTCTTCCAACACGCTGCACATTCATTTGTTAATTTTCCCCTTTGATGTTGTTCCCCCCCCCCTCCTCTCTCTGCTTTCCCCTTTCTTTCTCTTCTCCCTTTTCAATTGCTTTTGACTGCTATCATACTAACAAGAAGGTCTCCTTTGTGCTAGTTAAATAATCAGATCCATACTCCAGGCATGTGGCTCACCTGTTTATTTTCCTAATTAGTGCAGGAAACCTGAGTCAGGCCGCGATGCTGTATGTCGTCTCTGCGTCTAAGTCCATTGGATGGATTACAGAGCGGTTCTCCTTTGTCCTTGTCGGACAGCCGCAGCACGCTGACCACGGTTTTGTTACAGTATTTACGGCTGTGTTTCAGAATGACGTGGGTGGGCTGAGGAGTTTGACCAATAAATGGACCACCTTCCTCAAAGCCAGACTTGTGTGTTCTATCCCTGGACCAGACGGCGTGGACACACACTTTGATGAGCTCCGTAAGTGACCGAGGGAATAAAAAACGATAATGCAGGCCAATAAACTGGGTTTTATCTTCCAAGAAACTACATCCTGATTGCACTTTAGAAACGGAGTGAATTTTTAATTGCACCAGCAGTGGCACAGTAGTAGCAGTTGGCAATATTAGGCTGCTGTTGTGATGGATCTTTTCTGTGCAGATAAAGGCAATAAAAACAAATAACCTCCCTGTTGCTTCCTTTTGTTACAGAGGATATCTTTCTGCTCCCTACCAGGGATAGCAAGAACCCCATAGTGTATGCAGTCTTCACCACCTCCAGGTGAGTTCAGTATTCATCACACCATCATCAACACCACCTGTGCTCCCTCCTTTTCTCCCTCAGCCTTAATCTGGTGTCTTATTTCACTTTCCTCTCAGTTCCATTTTCCGCGGCTCAGCAGTCTGTGTGTACAGCATGGCGGACATAAGGGCTGCCTTTAATGGACCTTACGCCCACAAGGAGGGGCCTGACCACCGATGGGTAGAATATGAGGGGAGGATACCATACCCTCGCCCCGGAACGGTGCGTTGCCCGCTGAAGGGCGCTGAGACTAGCACACAGACTAACACAGAGCTCACGCTTTAGCATTTCTTAGCTAGAGATGATTTTCTTTTCGCTCCTCGGTTTTCTTGCTAATTACAAAATAATAAACGTGGCCTGATTTCAGTGTGCCTTTGTGGATTCAAGGGTGAAACGTTCAAGATGCTCTAGGGTCTGAATTCACATCTGCGCATGAAACCTTATGTGTATGACATAAGTTTGGCTTTGATGAGGTCACTCGACATCAGATTCTTGTTTGATTTTGTTTACAGAACCTAATCAAGGGAGGGGGAAGGGGGAGATTTTCGGTGTATGCTTCAGGTGTACAGCGGAGTGAGCGCAACGTTCGAGCTATGTTATACACATAAAGGTTGAGCAGGAGTTTCACAGATGTTCCAGATGTGCCCTGCCTCTTGCTGTTCGTTATTTGACCACCAGAGGGAGACACACACCAGTAAATTATTAGACATTAGCTGAAGCTGAAGGAAGATTAGTCACTAAACACCTTCAAGAAGTGAGATCAACATTTTTTTTAATTATTTTGTTCTTTTAGTGCCCGAGCAAGACATATGACGCAAAGATTAAGACCACCAAAGACTTCCCGGACGAGGTGGTCAGTTTCATTCGATTCCACCCTCTCATGTATCGCTCTGTCTACCCTCTGACTGGCCAACCGGTGTTCACACGCGTCAGAGTGGACTACACCATCACTCAGATCGTGGTGGACAGAGTTTTGGCAGAGGACGGACAATACGAAGTCATGTTCCTGGGAACAGGTGAGGCACACTTCTTCAAGCCGTCTCTTGAAATGCCACATTTGACCAGCAGAGGGCACTATATAACCATCAACTGTCATCAGCCTTAAAGTTTTACTGACCCTGTTATGGTCTTGCTTTTTGAAAAATGAATAAGGTTGAACTTATCCTCTCTTAGGTCTCAGCACTGACCCACAGACACTCTTGTTCCAGTGTTGTCTTTTTTGTTGTTGCTTTAGAGATGAGAGTGAGGGATGGGACTCAATGTACTAATTTTAAATGGATATGAAAACACCCCTTGGCTGATTTACATTATTCACTTCTAAATGAAAAATACATGCTGTGCGACGTACTTGACTTATCCCAATCGCACCTCCTTCCTCGTGCCTTGCTCTGTCGTAGATGCCGGCTCGGTTCTGAAGGTGGTGAGCATAACTCAAGAGAACTGGTCAACAGAGGAGGTGGTGCTTGAAGAACTTCAAGTTTTCCAGGTTTGGTGCTCAACACAGGCACACACACGCACAAACACAGAAACACAAGCACACGCATTTTCACTTGCTGCGAGCGTTGCTGTTTGATAGAAGATGGCAAACGTTCTCCAGCCGTCCTCGGTGGGCTAGTTGACTCATCAAACAGTGAAATATTCAGCAAGCTTCTGTTATACAAACTCTGCGATGCCGACAGATTTTTCTAAGCTATTAAACAAACTCGCGCGTTATTTCTGCTCAAACTCGGCCTCTACTGTGTGTTATTACGGAGGTGTCAGAGCTGATGAAGTTTGTTGGTTTGACTTTTTGCAGGTTCCCACTCCCATCCTCAGTATCGAGATATCTTCAAAACAGGTTTGGCCTCATTCTCATCCATTTTATTCACACACTCTCCCCGCATTATTTCTGCATGTCTTCTCTGCTGTCCGCCTTCATTCTTGCCACATGCATCCAGTCGTGTGCATTATCCCTGATGTGGCACAAGGCATACTGTTTTTCTCTCCCCAGTTCATTCATGTATTCAATTTTCCTCTCTCTCTCTTTAGCCTTTCGCATTGTCTTGTAGCTCTCTCTCCCCCCTTCTGCCTCATTATCTTAGGGTCAGGAGTGTCAGTAGACACTTCAACCCCAATCACAGCTTCCATTAATCTCCAGCAGTGTTTGACTTGCATGTGTGTGTGACTGTATGTGCATGCTTACTAGTATTTGCAGCGGTTGCTTTAAAGTTTTGGTCAGGAATCTTATGAGATCCTTTGAGCCACATTTTTCAAAATTCCTCACATTTTGACATTTATAAAGCTTTTCAAAATCAGAGTACCAATGTGCTGTACATTGTTATCAATAGAAAGTTAATACTGCAAACAAAAATGTACATTAAAGGTGAGTTTTTAGCAGCTTTTTAAAGCTACTGATTTTTTTTATTATTGTTTGGTGGAAGCAGTTCCAAAGGTTGGCTGTGACTGCAAAGGCTCAGTCAGCTTTGGTTTTAAGCCTCCATTTTGGGATCATGAGAAGGCCTTGTTCAGTAGACCTCAGGGATGTCAACAAGGTCAAGTTACATAATGCAGAAGTATGGAGTGGACTCGGTCCATGTAGTGCTTACATTCAACTGGTAACCAATGTAGATAAGCCAACACTGGTGTAATATACACTGCTCACAAATTCATGGAACGTGGAAAAATCTCATATCTTGAAAGTAGGGCATTTAACTAGAAGTGTGCAATGGTAATTTCGCCATCTCGAACAAAAAAGTATAAAGTATAAAGATATACAAACATTCAATGTCACAACAAAAATCTTAATTTTCTTGTTGAGCACATCACACAGACAGCTTCTGTGGCTGGACTTTCTCTGTGTTTCTATTTTTGCACTTCTAACCAAATATTATTATCCATTCCGGATGATAAACTTGAACTTGAAATTGATCTTCCCTAAAGCAAAGTGTGGTGTGTGTTTCACTTTAGCAACAGCTCTACGTCGGTTCGAGGGAAGGGCTAGCCCAGGTTTCACTCAGCAGATGTCATCTGTATGGCCACGCCTGTGCTGAATGCTGCCTGGCACGAGACCCCTACTGCGCCTGGGATGGACACTCATGCTCACGATACATTCCTGCATCCAAGAGGTATGCGTTAGTCTTGGACATTCACTTTGCTTAGTTGCAGTCATTATGTAGTGTAGAGAAATACCTCTTTCATTTTTTATGTCGAGAGCCTGTGAATGTGGTAAACATATTTAATGTTGATTAAAAAAAAATAAAAAAATCACCATTTGTACACACACATGCACACGCTTGTATGTATATGTTTTTTTCCACATTAACATCTTGGTGCTATTAGGATTTCTGAAACATGCCCTGCAGGAGGAAAATCAAAAATCTGTTTGATCCAAAAAAAGTGTATCTATGAACTGCTTTGACCCTTTCTTGCTCTACTTCTCCATGGTTTATGAGTATGTGTTCTTTACTCCGGCACCTGACTGTCAGTCGGAGTGCATAGTTGTTCTTAAACATATTTCCTCTTTTGGTTCTCTTCACCTCTTAAGAATTTGTCCATGCCACAGTGTATTAGTCAGTTTGATTAGAGAAGCTGTTCCTCAGCTGATGAATGCTACTGTCATTCCACACCTAGAGTGTAGCCCTTCAGGTGCAAGTACTGTCTGTGTTTCTTTTTTCGTGCGCTTCCTTGCACGAATCGAGGCTCTACAGAGTCTATACCCTACAGTTAGAGGTCACACTGTCAGATTACTGGCCAGTGGGGATGCTGTTATGGTTTGTGGAATAGTGGAGGCCTTGCTTTTGGTCTCGGGGGCTCTTTGAAAACTGATCTTCACAGTCTCAGTGAGTGTAGGCTACAGATGTCCCATCACACAGCACTGACAGGAGGTGGAGGAGGTGAAATCAATACAAACTTAAGAAGTCCAAGTGAACAACAGCTAGAGGCCAAAGAAACTTGATTTTTTTTTACCATTCATACTATCAGTCAGCAGGAAAACAAATATCAATCTATAATAGCAAATAAAAGGGGGGGGGGGGGGGGGGGGGGGGTGGAATACTGGAAAATGGAATATGATTGTAGATCATAGGGGTCAAAAGAAATGACTCAAGAAGTTTTGCAGTGCATTTAAGTTTCATACATGTCAGCTAGAGAAAGTCACTGAGGGTAACCAGCAATCACAGGTCATCTTAGATCACAGCGTCGTTTTGAAAAATTGTTGCTGGAGGTAATAGTCACGCAACTTCTTCACATGCTCACCATAGCATTCCTAATTTTCCAGTTTATGCAAATTTGACATTTGAGAAAAGATATGCCCTGTTTCAGATGTGAGAGACCTTTCATTTGATTCTTTTCTACATTTATTTTATATGTAAATGTATATGTTTTTTTTTCCAGATCATTTTGACTCAGTTGAAAAGACACACAAACATATTTGAAATATATTTTGTATGAACAAACATGGTTGGTAGCAATATCTTTTATTTATTTATTATATCTATTATTACTACTATGTTAATTAATTACTATGTATGCAGTACAGTGCAGTGCAGTGCATGTTTAATGTTGAGCTATACTGTTAGAGCAATACATTCTATTTCATAAGATCAAGTAACATGAGATATACTTGTATACTTGAGTCAATGTACTTCCTTACATCCCATCACTGCTGCGAGTATTGTATGATATATATCTTACATGCTCAATAATATGTGTCTGCGTCTGTCCAGACGAGCCAGAAGACAGGACATCAAGCATGGAGACCCTGCCAGCCAGTGCTGGGACATAGAAGAGGGTACGTAGACTTTGTTCTCTTAAGAAGTTTAACCTGTGTCCGTCTTTGAAAGTCAGTTTTTTTTCTTTGCAGGCTGTAAACACACGAATCACTAGCCACTAGAGGAAACCTGCACGAAATACCTTTTTTAGAACCAGAGAAAAGACTCTTGGATCAATAACAGTCCTGTTTTTTTGTTTTTTTTAGGTCTTGTTGGGGGACGGGTCGAAGAGAGGGTCCTCTTTGGGGTGCAGAGCAACTCCACATTCCTCGAGTGCATCCCCAAATCTCAACAGGCCCAGATCCGGTGGTACATACAGAGACCTGGATCTGAACGCAGGGAGGAGGTCAGAGAGTGCGCTCAATCACGCACATGTACACACACGGAACCCAAACATAAATTCTCTCCGTCACCTTTTCCTTTCAGCTTTTCTTGGGTTTACTGTACCTGAGGGGTTACATTTTTTTCAATGCCAGGTCACAAAACAGAAAAGAATGTCAATGTCTTACATAAGTACTTCAAAAACATCCAACAACATCATACTTCACTTCAACCTTACTGGCTGTGAGGTCTGGGCCTTGAACTCTTCAGCAACTGTTTGTGCCACAAATCACATTGCTCCAGGTCCTTATCTTGGGGAAGATAAAAATGCTTTGACAGCATACACAACATTGAATACCCGAAAGTCACATACATTGTGGAATTATTGGCCTTTTGATATGTGAGTCTTCAGGGATTTCTGAAACTCTCTGCACCTTCTCTGTTTTTAAAGGAGGTGAGGAATGACTTTAAACTGACCCGCACGTGGGGATGAGGATGAGGACGTTATCTATCACGTGGGAAAAAGAGGGAACAACATACGATATACATTTTAAACTTGAATTGAACCTTTTTCTAATTCTTGCCAACTGTTTTTTGGGCTACTGAAGGGAGACTATAGATTCTTCAAGTTGTGTTCTGGTCAGCAGAATGGAGCAGTGCATCACAATACTGACATTACACAGAACATTACTTCAAGGTCTGGTGTGTGAGAGTCGGGGGAATACAGAATATAGCAGAAATCGAATATAATATTCAGAACTATGTTTTCACTAGTGTATAATCACCTGAAAATAAAAATCAAATGATGCTATGGGTCCTCATTTAAAAACTTCTCAAAACATTGTAGTTTAAAACCTGATAAATGATGCGGTAGTTGGTGAGAGATTGCAGAAACTTATTTCAGCATTTCCAAAGAACAACTTTGTGTTATTTCAGTTTTGCTAATTGTTGCTCGTAGGACCAAAGTCACTTTAAAACTCCCGATCCTTGCAGACAGGACGGTGGACAGAGGAGGACATAAAGGGACAGAGGGGTAATGTGTTTGCGTTTGAGGCGTTGAAAGGAACTCGTTGATGATGACACTCGTCTCCTGAATGGGACAACAGAGACCTGCTTACTCGGCACCTCGGTGCCCGCCCCTCCCCTATCAAAACACACAATCCTTCCTCTACCCACTGTGAGTGGCCTGCTTACCACTCAACCCGCTCCCCACTTCCCACTGGACTTATTTACTCCCACAACCGGTCCCCTGTCCTCTCTCGGGGGTGAATGTAAACACACTGACAGGTGCAGAGGTCACTTAAGACCCATGTGGTCCTTTACGGGTCTGCGCAGCAGAAAGCCCTGTGTGCGTATGTGCGTGTTTCTTTATGATCCCCTACAGCAGAAATCATAACAGAGCGCTCCCTAGGGACAGCCATGTGTTTTGGGGTAATAAACACAATGGGGGTGTTTTCTGTGTTTGTGTGTCTAGTCATGCAATGATATGTGACCTATTGTACTTAAGACAAAGTGATGAAGGATAGAATGCAGGAGTTCTTCCTCCCTCGGGATTGTTATGGGATAGACTCAGAAGCTAAACAAATAAAGCAGAATGTGCAGAATATGATGGATCAACAGCAAGTTCAGGGGTGTCTACAATGGCAAATGTTAGGAGTATGTATATAAACATTTCTAGGTGACTGAAATTGTATCTTCTCTGCCACTGAAAAGGTAGAACCACCTGGATTATTAAAAAGTAATTCATGCTCATGCTGTGCTTTGCAGCAAATACCTTTCCTTCCTTCCTTTTCTATCATGTATTATGATATCTGGCTTAGTAAGTGAATTACTGAAATCTAAAGAAAGCAGATGGTTCATTATGATTCAGACAGTGTTTGGGGGGAAATGAGAAATATTTAAATGGGCAGACATGGCTTTATAGTACAACAGTCTTTACATAAATAAATAAATATATAATCATTTGGCATGGGAGCCAGTGAACATCTCAAATGTTTGGAGACACAAAATCCCCAAGACAAGAGGAAGCTGCACAAATGCTTGGCTTTCCAAGTAATTACACATGGCTGAAAGATAAATTGTTTCTACTAAAGAGCTAATAAATTAACATTTAATTAACATGCCAGGCTACAAACACAGCCTTCAAACTGAACAGGGAAAGCAGGACGCCGTTTAAGAGAAGGGTTTTCTTCCTTCCTCACAGGCAGCACATGTTTTGTTGAAAAATGGCTTCTTAGTTTTTACTCCACTCAGGAATGCTGCTGACAGTCAACACAAAGTAAAGAAGTTCAAGTGATCCCCACTCGAGGTCAGAGAAACTCGCGCTGTACTTCCTCAGGTGATGGAAGAGATTAGTCATAGCATGTTTTTCAGAGTGTCTTTTTCTGAGCCTTGGTACATGGAAGATAATCAAATCGCTTTTAATTGACGCTCTTGGCTTTTCCCCTCGTCTCTTTCTGGGAACATGACTTTACATGGCGTTATTGTGGCTTTTGTTCTTTTCAGCACGAGTCATTGTTTCCTTTCTTTGTCCCTACCACCCGTTGCTGCTACCTTTCCTGGCAGCTGTGTCAAGTACAGAGAAAACTGCAACCTTCTTGCCTGAATTTTACGATTTTGAACTTTGTGGCTTAAATATTAAAGCTACAACCATATTAAACCACCCAATAAACCCCAATTATCATCATTAACCAAAGGAAAAATCAGATTTGAGTGACCCTTACAGCAGATAGACATCATGAACGAGATGTCTATTGGTTCAGTTGGTTCCATCTTGTAGTTGCGTTTGGTGACAAAGAGCTTCCATCTTTGCGTGACAATGTGGTCTACATGCTCTCACGGCTGGACGCGGTGTTGGAGCAGGTGATGTCAGAAGTGTCCTCTCCCCCCACCTTAATCTTTCTTCACTTCCTGCTCCTTACTCTGTACAATTTCCCTTCCATGTCCCCCTCCACGTTTCTACCTCCCGACGGGTTATGATAAAGGCATACTTGACCAGCTGCTCACAGCACCTGCAGCCCGCACAAATACTTATTCTCATCACACACTCATACACACACTCCCCTCCTCTTATACCCCCGTAAAGGTCAGTTATTAAAGATGTGAGCTGGAAGAGATTCCTCTGTCTTTCTCACACCACATTGATGTGTGTGTAGGTGTTTGTGTGTGTGTACTCACCTCCTGGAGCCTGGAATGCTGGCCTATTAGGACATTTGTAATAAGAAAGGCATGGATGATGTTGCACAGCCTTGCTGAAAACAAGGGAAGTTCTTAACCTAATTTAAAAGTATGCACCCAGACTTGTAATTTGTCTGACTATTAAAAGCTGTGTTTCATTGGGTTGCCCCACATGCAGGCACACTTATGCGCATATACAAATATGCGTGGTGTGAGTGTCCCCACAAACACAGAACAATACGCTTAACAGCTTTGTACGCCTAATCACATGCCCAGATACACACATGCACACAAAGGTACACAAATAAAGACAGACCATCTGGTGGGTTTAAATGTCTGCCTTTGCCCTTTAGTCACAGATGCCTTTATTTTTGGGATCGGGGTATGGCTTCAAAAGCACACAAATAAACACATAAATGCTGCTGACTGGCTGATTTTAATGAGATACCCCAACATCTATGCAAAGACTTTGCATATGTGAGGTTTTATCTTTTTCACTTATTTCCCACGAGTTTTGTCGTGGTGTGTCGTGAATAGAGAATGTGGTAGGAGACAGGCTAGGAAGTCCAATGTAGGTGGGGGTCAAGGTCCAGACAGCCTCTGAGACCTGTGGGTCTGCCTCTGGCTGGACAACACATCATCAGTGTCAAACCTAGAAACTACCACGCAACATACACACACACTCAGGGTATGGGATGTAGGAAATAAAAGTCACAACACAAATGAATAGGTGAATATCAGTGGTTTTCTATGCGAAGATTACGCCTCTCTAGTTTTGTTATCACTTGCACTTCTCGGGGGGGTCAGAGCGGGCCCGTGGGAGGTATTCGTTTGAAGCATCCGCACATACATCCACTCCGTCTCTGTCGTCCGAACACAGCTGTGTTGTCTTAGGACCTGACAGCAGCCGTGCCACCTGATGAATCATGGCGGATGCTAAATGAAAAGAGTGGACTATAAACATTAGCACGCCACTTACCCTTACACCTTAACGCCTCACTCTCCCACACACACGTGCACGCACAAACAAAACCACCCACCCACACACACACCTACACATTTTTTTCACCCTTTCCCTTCTTTTGCCTTCGCTTACCGCTGACACTTACCATGTATCTAAAGATCTCTCCACACCACGTAATGACCCCTGGCCCCACGCTCACCACACCCAATTCAATATGTTTCCTGTTTCAAGGATCATTACCATGTTCAACGCACCTTGGATACAAATCAGGCATGAAAATCTATGTGTGTGAACAAGGTGGCAGATACTGGCAAGCTGTTGTCATTATGACTGATTGTTTTGGGTGTCGAGAGACAGAATTTCTTGTTGTTCTTGTTGAGAAACACATATTTTATTGTAATAATTGTGTAATACATTGTAGTGTAAGTAAAGGTGACTGTTGCCACATGATTTTTCTCCTTTGTGATAAAGGATGTTTGTTTTTTGTCTCCCAGGTCCAGCTGGATGATCGTGTTATAAGCACAGGTCGAGGTCTCCTGATTCGTTCCCTCCACGCCTCTGATGCTGGCACGTATGTCTGTGTGGCTCAAGAGCACACAGACTTCACCCACACTCTCCTCCGTGTTACGTTACAACTCGTTTCAAACGGACAACTGGATGGGAAGCCTAAGTCCATCGAAGACCCTGTGGCGGAGCTCCATCACGGCGCCGAGTCCCGCCAACGCTATAAAGACTACCTGAGAGTGATGAGCGCTCCCTTTGGCTCTCTGGAGGAGTACTGTGATTCCCTGTGGCTGGAGAAGAGGCCGTCGAGGGTCAGAGGAAGATTGGGAGCTGGCAAATGGAAACATATCCAGGAAATGAAGAAGAGCAGAAACAGGAGACACCACAGAGAGAGGGAGGAAGAGTGGGAAAAACGAGGGAGGGTGGTGAGGACAACAGAGCAGTGAGGGGGTGTGGTAAAAATAATACAAAATCAGGTTTAGCTGTCCAGTTGGATAACAAAGCAGGTTTGACACAGAACTGCAATTGAAATGACAGATCAACTCAGAGCTAACGGGGTATGAAAGACTAAGACATGAAGTATACACTTCAAGAGTTAAAAAAAAAAGGCATTCATTTCAACAAGCAGTTTTAAGTAGGATTTCATTTCGAGTATGTAATCTCGTTCATCTACCAGTATGAAAGAAAATGTCAGTGCTTTTATTGGAAAACTACCGTATGATTTTTTTTCTGAATCTTCCATTTGAATTTGAGAGTAACTGGTTCATCTGCATAAAAATGAAATTATAATTTTGTTCTGTTTGTAGATGACATATTTAGAAAAAAACATCAGAGACTAAATAACAACGACTTTTGCTATTTGCAGTTTTGCATAGGCGTTCATTGATTTGTAGTTCAGCTACAGTGCGACTGAGGATGAGACGACCAGATGGGGGTTTGCAACATTACTGATCTTTCCTACAGCGTTCACTGGCACAGTACAGTACAGGCAGTTTAAAGAGGCATTCATTTGATGACATTGAAACACGGTTGGATTGATGAGACTGGGGAAAAAAATAAATGTCGTGATGGTGATGACAATGCATTCATGTTGAATGACTGTAAATATTTATATAACATGTACAGGAGATACAGCATGCTCAATTTAGTCATATTACCGACCTGTATAACTATATTGATAATCAGGTATTATGTTTGTGTTGACAAAACGACATATTTTTGTACAAACGCTTCACTCCTATGCGCTGTAGGTTCAATAGATGTTCTCTTTATTGCTGTATGGAAAGTTATTTAAATAAATGTGTCTTGGAGCCTCTGTTCCTTGAATGCCTCACTTAAATTCTTTGAAGAGATACTGTAAAAATCAATATACAAGAAGTGCAGTTTTGTACGAGTGCAGTTCCAGGCACTCTCAAGCAAACAGCAGACATGTTGAGAATGGGTTAGGGTTAGTTCAGCTGAGCCTCTCCTGATATAGAAACACAAATCCCTGTACACTGTATGCAGATGTCAGAATGATTCAGGACCAGCTGGTCTCTTGTTTAGTGTTATTGTGTACGTGTGAGTGCATGTGTGTGCGTGTGTGTATGTGAAAGGGAACGAGAGAGAAAGTTAGAGTTAAATATGAAAGCTTGTGATCACACTGGGCGAGTTACATGTTTCCTAGAATAAACTGATAAAGCTGTACGGGCATCAACCACAGCATGAGCGTGAAAACCGAGCACCATGCAACCCAGCGAGTCTGACCCGGATAGTATTTTTTGACTTACATAATAACATAGATAACATTGTACAGAGCGGAACGTTGACAGCACTATGACAGGACCTTTCTGTGAAATACATCCTCATTCTTAGGATCGCGGCTGTGTCGGCTGATATAGTGAATATTGGGAGGTGCTTGACCTCTACGTACATACGTCTGAACAGGCAGCATAGAAGTCTCCCATTTTGTGCTTCTCCACAGCGATTTCCACCTTGTAACAAAGACAATAAATATTTCAAAGACTTCCTCCTCGTCTATAGTTTATTTATCAGTCAGCGGCAAAAAACAAACTACATCTCCCCCAAAAGGCAACCAGTAAAGGGACGCTAGATCAGGCTTTAAGACAGTCTTACAAAACAGTGTTATAAAACAAATGCTTAATCCCACTTTATAAAAGAAGAACAGCAGCATTTATGTGTTTATATGAATCATCTATAAATAAATGCACTTTTCAAAAATCAATGCTGCATTTTTAATGATTGTTTACACCGCTCATTCTTATGGTCTGCACCTCAACGGTTTGCCCCCCTATACCTCACATGGGTCTAAAATGTTGTGAACTAATTAAGTCACTGAGGTGGTGGAGAGTGAAGAAAATGGCGAGGCAAAACATTCCAAAAAATGAGATGTCTGAGAGGTCAAGCTAAACTTTTTCAATCACGCCTTTGTCCACTCTCCCTGAGAGTGGACAAAGGGCCTGAGGTAACACTTATGTCTCCTGTAGGGACGCCACATTGTCACGGTATCAACAAGTCAGAGACATAACAAGATTATGACAAAGCATTTTTCCTGCCTTTTTTTCCAGGAATCTTATATTTGCATTTACGCTTTGTGTAACTCTGTTTTCCTACAGAAAAGCTCCATTGTCAGACTCATGAGGAACTCTTCGCAGTATAGTCATAGTCATATGTCAGGCAGTTGCTCAGCGCACCGTTGTGTTGACTTGACTTGAGCTAACTTGACCTTCACATTTGGTTGGAGATGAACCGATGAGTAAAGATGACTTGCTGTGAGAGAGAGGCAGACAGAGGCAGTGGGGGGTCAAACAAGGAAAGAGAATTGAGGGAAAGAAACCAGATTTTAAGGGAGGAAGTGCTTAATTTGATGTGATTGGTATAATGAGCAAGCAAGTCAGCTCAGGAACCCCTGTAGTGATCTTACAGGATGCTCACACATAGACAAAGGCACATACACACACTGACTATACTCCTTTTCCACCTTCTTCATTTTAAGTGGTTTCCCTGTGTCTAGTGACCCATACTGGCACATCAGATACAGTGCATGGGACTGGGGTTGTCCCAGTAGGTGGCAAAAGTTAGACTCTAATTAAATTATATTGTCTGGGCCAGGTTTTAAAAGTGGCTTTTTTAATTTCCTCCTGCATCCCTAAAGCAGAGTCTAGTCAGAGCTTCTATGTCTTTATTATTTTTGGAAGTATGTTCTGGCAATTCATAGCGGAGAGTTTAATTTTTCAATTGAAAAAAAAAAACATACTTATTATTCAGGGTCAGTTTGTGGTCAGGCGTGATTGAAAAACTCATTTCAGTATCTCTTTTCTTTTTATTTAAGAGGGGGGAAAAGAGAGGCCCGAACTGAAAGATACGCCTCAGAAAACAATTATCAACAGTGTAAGAGTTAGGCACAGCACAAGTGAGCACATATTTGTATCTGTTTATGCACGTGTGTCCAGGTGCAAGAATTTAAAGCAAAGGTGTTTTCCAATAAACACTGTCCCCATAGCAAACTTACGCAGTACCACGCCGCAATCAAGATATCAAACACCGTGACAGGAAAAACTAAAGGGGAGAGAAAAAAGAGATGAGAACGGAATTAAGATGTCAGACCGCAGAGGTGTTACTGCTTCTATATTACAGGGTATTTACAGCTGTGCAGATGTATGTGTTTGTCAGGCGTTGACATTGAACCTCTGGGCCCGGGTGGAGACAACCAAGTGTTGTGTGGGAGTTGTCAAGCTGGGCGGTATTGATGGCCGCCTGGGGGTATTGGAAGACGAGAGGTATGTGTGTACGAGCTAGAAACAGTTGTTCCCCTCAGAGTAATGACTACCTGCGCTCCCGCTGCCTGATTTACGGACATACATGATCTCTCCTCACTCCTGGATTTGTGGCAGGACAGGCAGGATGCAGTGAATATCCTAAACACACCCCATGATGGATGTTTTCATTTGCTGGGCGAAGAGCAGCTTTGAAAAAGTTGATTGAATGTATCCTCTGAATCCTCTGTCCGGTCGCTCTCTCTTGCTGCAGCAAACGGCTTGTAGATGTTGACACGTGACTGAATCAGGAAGCCATGGCGTCACTGGTTCTAATTGGATATCAGATGTCATTTGGCGTTGTGCGTCCATGCGTATCTGCTTTCACAGAGGTTTTGATCAGGCCCATGTTCTTCTCATTAGGGGTCAAGGGTCACAAAAGAGGCTGCTGGGCTCAGACATATCTGGTATCAAAGTACCAGAGTTTAGGGAAAACTCCTTCAGATTTTATCATCAAATACTGGCAAGTTTAGAAAATCCAAGTAGGAACCAAACTGATTGGCCTTACACATCTTGAG
The DNA here is from genome assembly GCA_023373845.1 of Nibea coibor. Taxonomy (NCBI): domain Eukaryota; kingdom Metazoa; phylum Chordata; class Actinopteri; family Sciaenidae; genus Nibea; species Nibea coibor. The sequence continues at coordinate 14,787,617 of CM041721.1, read as the reverse complement.
TATACTCAGATATAAAACATATGTAAATTAACTTAGCCAGATCTAAATCTAGCGCCTGTGATAGTTTACAGTTTGTCTGGCCTGTGGTTGAGGAATTCAGTTTAGTCTTTTCCTGCTTCCTGTCTTTTCCTGCGACATGGGAAGTTTCTCATTTCATGTGGCATGGAAATGTCTGTCACACTAATCTTGTGAGACGTCTTCAAACATGAGAAAACTTTACTTTATTATATAACCACTGAGGGGTGGTCTATAAATGTATTCAATGTAATGACACCACAACTGTTCCTAGTATGAACAGCTGTGAGATAAGAGACAATTCATAATAACATCAATGGATCACTAAATTGTTTTATTATCTTATTTGGAATCAATTTTCACTTCAAGAAACTATTCATAATTTCACCCTACTTGTTTGACTCCATTCCTTTACCATCCAATTTCCATCCATATAAAACTCTGATGCTACCTACATGTAAAAGGGATTATTGAGGTGACCTCCACATGTAATGACCAGGTTTCCTGTAGAGCTACAGTAATTAATCATGACAGCATCGCAATTATAGTGAGAAAATCCATTGTTTGTGGTACTGAATGTGTCATTTGATAAAATAAATACAAGGTGTCTTTTACTCTTTTCAAAGAAGGGGTTAATTAAAACTGGCTCCTTTCTAGAATCTAATCTGATGTTATATGATCTGCGCATACGGCTGCCTTCTTTGTTTCAGTTTTGCTTGGATGTTCGCTAGTGCTGCTTAAAAGAAAATATAATCATTCAGTACATGGTTTATGTTGAAATGATACGATAAGACACACAAAAAAGATCTGGCTGCTGGCTGTAGCACGACCGCCATGCAAGGAGCAAATGTTGTGTTTCCTCTAACACTCTGTATTTAGTTAGTTGATCAAGTTTATTTAAGGTCTGCTGGCTACCAATGGTCCAGGGGTTAACTTTGACCTTTTCTCAATAACCCTTTTTGGCCTTCTTGCCTCATCTCCTTTTCTCTCACCCCGTCTCAGACTTTTCCATGCTACTGTATAGGTACATTTGTAAGGCATGGTCATAAATGTGTTGGTTTTCCCAGGGAAAGAGTCAAGCCCCGATGAGAGTTAAGAGAAATTGTAAATGAGTATAGTGAGAGAGTTGACGGAGTGTTGTGCATGATTAGCAACAACTTCTGTGGATTTGCCTGCCTTGTATTGTGGAAACCCAAAGCCACAAGAGAGTACCTTCAGACATAAAGGTTAATGAGCTCAGTAAACATGGAAATCTTCCAGAACATTGTGTAGCAGGGAGGATTTTCAGCTATTTTCCATGCTTGGATGTGAAGAGGCGAACAAATTTCAAGCTAGATTTTGTGGCTTAGCATACAAACACTACTATACTCCCTTATTTTCTTAACATATCCTTTCAAACTGCCTCGGGCTACCTTGATTTCCAGTCTGGTTGTTAGCGTAATGAATTTAGGTCTGTCAAAATATAGACAGCGTGTATTTACACTGCGTCAGATTCTTTTCACTGGACATACAGTGCATTAACACATTCCTGCGTTACATCTATTTTGTAGTGTGCTTTAATGTTGTCCGTGGCCCAACATTGACCCACAAGGTTCAGATTATAGGGAAATACCGGGATTTAAATATGACTGGATGTTTATATGATTAACTAGCCTCTAAATAATCCAAAGGATTGTGTTTGATCAATGTTGGAATTTAACTTTGTCTGTTTTTCTAAGTATCAGTTTTCAATAGTTTTTACATTCTGCCAGAAAGACATATTTAATTTTAACTAAGTAACATAATCCTGTTGAATTTGAAAAGTTTACACCACGGACGAGGCACTGAATTTATGAATACTGGCACTCTTACAGTTATTTATTTCAGTGCTTTTAACGTTTGTACAGATAATGGAAGAAGATAACGGCTTTCTCCTTTTCAAAACATATAAACTAAAATCCTATCTCATCCTATTCTCTGCTCAATTTATGCATTTTTGTACAAATCATTTATACAGCATATGAATAAAGAAAAGGAGTTTAGTCATTTAACCATAAATAAATGTGAATACAAACATCTTCTCTTAAACAGTGGAGACAGTGTACAAAAAACATCTCTATAAATATAATTTACGAATAAACTAAAAAAACATTTTTTTTAAAAAAAAAGCTATTTTAAAATATATATATAAATAAATATATATATATACCATATAACCAATATGGCAAAGTAAAAATGTAGCTGACATATATCATTTTGTCTTCACAGATTATTCAGTACTTCAAACTTTATTCATATACTCACATTCATCTTAGAATACTTAACAATATACTGCTTACATTTCTTCACCTGCAGCATAGAATTTACTCCCACAACAGTTCTGCACTTCAATTACAGTAATAAAGTAGTACAAAGGGTAATAGTAGCTCTTACAGACTGTTGTGATTTATATGATGAGGGTTATCAGAGTCGCAATTATACAATGTGAATGTAATAATTTTAAACTACATGCACAAATAATATCGACATTGAAAGACACTGACTTTGTCAGCGGATGGACAGGTTTTTTTTTTAGCATCCAAATAGAGCAGACCTGGGCAATCTGTACCACAAAGGGCCGGTGTGGCTGCAGGTTTTTGTTCAAACCAACCAAGAGCACACAGTTTGACCAATCAGCTCTCTAAAGACTGAGATCAGTTGATTAAATGAGTCAAGTCTGGTGTGCTGCTGCTTGGTTGGAAAGAAAACCTGCAGCCACACCGGCCCTTTGTGGAACAGATTGCCCAGGTCTGAAATAGAGCAACAGAGTGATTCATAGATCATCTGCAGACAATGCTTCCAAATTATACAAGCAAATTAATTTACTTAATCAATTGGCATATGAAGTTGACGAGCCCTATGGCATGAGGGATTACAGTGTGTTGATGTAACTGGGCGTATGTGTGTGTGTATGCAGCACTAGAACAGTCCACATTCCTGACTGTATGTGTTTCAGTATGAGTATGTGTGTTGTGCCATGTGATGTGTGTGTGTGTGTGTGTGTGTCTCATATTGCTGCTGGAGTCCACAGATCCCATGGGCGAACACAGTGTGCACATCCATGAAACAGATATGCCTTTCAGTACAGTTTAATGCCACACCTCTTTGACCTTTAGCCTTTCAATCGGTTTTTCCAATTGGTCACATATCTCTGCGTTATCCTTGCTCTGCTCTGCAGTGGACTCCACTAATCTCATTTGGAAAATATTTTCCTGATTCATGTAACAGATATCAGTTTCAATGAAAGGAATACCATGCCACGATGATTTATTTATATATATTCATGTTCGAAACAAGTGCCATCATATCGTTAATTCTGGAGTGCCTTGACAGTGTTGGAAACTATTTAGGAGTCTAAGCAGTTCAGCTAGTGTCCATCTGTCACCCCAAACAAAGTTCTAATGATGAAGTCATTTTTTTAGTCCTTCTGAGGGACACAGGAAAGAACAACAAGACAGTAGGACACCAAGACAAGGGGACAGGATACTAGAGATAAAGAGTGAGAGGTTTTCATCATATTGATCTGAGACACTGAGCAGGATACTTGGCAAGTGGTCAGGGCTATCAGATGTTAGAGTGAGGAGAGGGAGAGGAAGCAAGCAACAGAGTGGGAGAGGGAGCTGAGAGAGAAAAGTGGATACTTGAATGGGATTAGTATCCCTCCACAGCCTGATGGCATGCGATGGCATCTCGTCCTTCTTCTTCAGTCATACCACATCACATCATACCGCTGAGGATCTGGCAGCTGAAACCAAACTCCCCTGCAGCACTGCCTTTAGACTTCCTCTGCTTGGCTCCAGGGTGAGAAAAATTCCTTCTCGTTTTGAAAATCCATTTGTTGTGCGTTGTGACCAATAACAAGAGATTTTAAAGCTGCATCTCCCTGCCACGACCAGACCTGTTGGCGTCACCTGCTCATTCAGGGACGCTGAGCTGTGTACGGCAACCTGTGTCATGTTGTTTTGTTTGTTGACTTCTCTCTCTTTGCCTGATTTTGGCAGATGGTTAAATGCATTTATGTAGTTTTTGATTTGACACTCATAGATTGTGACGTCTTCCCTGCTTATACCACACTATGGCACGAAGCAGCAGCAGGCTATATCACCGTTTTTTTTTTCTTTTAGAATGAGGTTATGTGCATGGAATAATATTACAAATAATATATTTAATACAGACAGATATTAACTATGGGTCATTCTTGCAGTGCCCTACTGCCAAAACTATTTTTTAATGCTAGTAATTTTTACTTATTTGCATTTTATTTTAAGAAAACATGCATCTATACCTATCCATACTGTCATGGTCTTGGTCTTAAACATGTACAGATGAGCACTGCATGAGCATGATGAAAATAACAGCTTATGTTAAATTCGTTTGGTTCATCCCTTCACAATTATCAACTGGAATAATGGCGGAGGTAATGAGATCTATAAATATAATGAATCATATAGACGATATGGAGCTCAAACGCTTTTGCTTTTGCTGTGTAACCCATGAGAGATATAATAGCCCCATTTAACACATTAACAAACGATGTGGTGTAGAGACTCACGAGTGCTTTTAACACTGTATGCGTGTTGCCATGTGTGTGCACGCTTGGTATGTTCTGTAAGTATTTTCCAGAGGTGTGAATGGTGATGAGTTGCCAGCGCTGGGAGATCAAAAGCTTAGATGCAATGTTTGTCACTATAACAGCTGCAACACTGTGGATTTCCACTTGATGCTTTTAAGCAGAGTGAAGACTGCAGGGACCTCTATTCTTATGTCTTAACTCAAAACATTTGCAGGACTTATTTCATTGCATGTTTACCTTGGTTCGTCACTTCCATTTTACAAGTTCCACGCTGGCTGTTGCAAACAATCTGTTGCTCTTTTGCAACAATGTTCCTCTCTGTTTTACTGTGGATCACTTCCAAGCAGAACGGTTTTATTTAGACCAAGGGGTATTTGATTTAAGTCCCCAAATGCCTGGCCAAATTCACAACATTACACAAGACAAAATCTGGACAAAGTTTGTGAAGAGAAGCATTGAAAGGGGTAATGACAGACTGAATAACAACAGAAATCAGACCAGTAAACTCAGCAGGCTGATTTGTAGCAACCTTAAAAGCTACTAACCCCACTGCATGCAAAGTGCAATATCATCACCAGGCTAAGATATATATAGACGGGCATTTGACGTGTCACATTTCTATTTACGATTGCTAACAAGATTGGCTGCGAGCGCCCCCGGCAAGGAATGACAGCGCAGCAGTGCAAAGCCAGTAGGTATTGGCATTCTCAGTATTAATCAGTTTCAGCTGAAAAGATGAATGGAAGGGCCATGCTCCTATTGAGTGAAATTCCTTCTCAGATTCATGGCCATTCACATGTCCTAGTAATGAATGCCAGTCATCAACAGTCTAGCAGTCCAGTTAACCAGTCCTATTGTGTACAGCTGGAAATGAAAAATGACATCCATGGCTCTACATCCCATACATTCCCTCATCATCCATAAAACTGATGTCATGGCCCGGTGATCACAGCAGGTCTTCGCACAGCTTCCTTGTATTTTAAACTGATTTGTATGACGGATGATTCAGTGCTTTCTAGATGAGAGAAGCTGCCTGTGCCTCTTCGACTGTGATAAGCCCCTGTCCTCTAGCATTTGTCTTAATGAGCCCATTCTACATTCATCGCAAGCTAATTACTTTCCTTAATCGTCACCAGACACATGGAAGTCTATGATTATGATTATTATTTATGGTAGACTGTACAACAAATGGACTGTATTTTTTTCAATTGTTCTTTCTTTCTTTCTTTCTTTCTTTCTTTCTTTCTTTCTTTCTTTCTTTCTTTCTCCCCGTCCTTCCTTCTTTCCTTCCTTCTTCCTTCCTGTGGTTTTGGTAACCTTACCCATATGGCTTGGTCTTTGATGTCTTTCCCAAATCCGTGTGCATGTTGGTTGTCATGTTGCTTCATGGCAGGCACATTCCTGTCTTCCAGCATGAGGGCCTCCCAACACATAAACACACAAACACATGGTGGGTGTCTCAGTCAAATCAAAATTGGAATATTCTTCCCCATATGTGCCATGTAAATGCTGCTGCAGTGTTGTTTCCATTTCAAAAAACTATAGAGTCACTGTATTGTAATCACTGTTTCAACCCAGGCACAGCGATGAGTTTTTCATTGTCCCATCAGAAGATGCCAACCTTAAACTTATCCCAACACCATCTCCTTTTCACAACTACATTTAAGACTGTATTAGATGTGCTTGCATAGAGAGAGGTACTCTCTCACCAGTCACCAGTTTTGGCAAGCATGAAGGGCACCACGATCATCAGGACTGAAGATGTTCGGTAGCCTTCTGCAAGTGACAGATGACTGCACTCACCGCCATTTTATGGCACCTTCAGCCATGCTTAAAGTTGAAATATGTGAAAGAATAAGCAGAGAATATATTTCACACAGGACGTGGAGGTCACATCCAACCTGCTATGAATTTTATGGTAGTTCGGATTCCTACTCACTATATATCTCTGTGTGTGTGTAGAGAGAGAGAAAGGCAGAGAGATGAAATAAAAGTCACAATCAACTTGATAAATGGTATAACATTTTCAGTGGAAAGTGTCATTTCACAAGATTCATGAGTCTCAGTCCCTCCAGCTGTTCAGGTCCGCGCACTGGATTCAAGGCTCAACTATTCCCATCAGCGGCGTCTGATATCTATTTTGGAAGGGCGAGACAGTTTAAAAGACGACGGACTTAAACTTCATTCCGCCGTACTTTTTGGCTCATCAATGCAATAACATTTACTCCTGTTTGTACTGTGATAACATCACTTCCGAATTCTCTGTGGAACAATTTTACATGTAAGAGCTACGCTATGAATTATTTGATACCATTACTTTAAAAGGAAAATGCTTAAGGTTTTAATGCGTAATGTGAAAGACAAACTATTTAATGGCAGAGGAATCATTTTTAACAACTGGTAATTCGGTGTGATCGTATATCACATACACAAATGTCCTCTGAACCCTTTTTTTCCACTGGCTTTGTTTATGCAAAGTGTATGCTAACGGCCATTCATTCTAATGTGTGTGTGTATATGAATAAGTGCAAAAAGAGAGATAAAGAGAGGATGATTGATCACAGACAGGTATTGCTCCCAGATGCATGTTAGTTGGACACAACCCAGCATGTCATTAAATATATAATGGGAGTGGGACCTTAATGTTAGGCTTCTGTTTTAATGCACTCCATCTTTCACCCTGTTCTATGTCGAACAAGCCTGAGCCACCATTAACCACCTGCCACAGCCTGTGTCTCATTTGCTTACAGCTCTTTTTGATTCTGCTCGTTGTGTTTAGCTCATTCTCTTTTGCTGTTTTGCTTAAATCCTGGTTTTGTCTTTGTCTGCCTTAGTGTGCGGTCTCTTTCTTTGCCTTGTATTCGAGCCCAATAAATAAATACATAAATAAATAAATAAATAAATACAGCTAGCAGCCAATTACCTCTGGCTCATCCCATTGTGCTATTGGACAGCTAGGGTATATGGAGTAAATATAGCAGTCCATACCTGTTTGTAATGATGAGCTCAGAGGACCACAGTGAAACCCATTACTCCAATTACCCAATTATCTCAAATGACGGGTGATTATCAGGCATCATCACCAATATTGCCGTTGCACCACCTCTAGAGTAGCACTTTTGCTGCTCTGAATATAGCTATTCATGTCTCCATTTTCTTAGTGTCAACACAGTCACACATGCAAACGCACGGCCTAGCTGTCATACGCCTGTTTTGACAGGTCATTCAGTGCAGTGTTTCCTTTTCTGAACCATTCGGCGATCCTGGACGAAGCTCTCGTATTCGATGGCAAAGGAAACAGAGCTGTTAGTACGAGGTCACAACCTCTCACCTGACATATGAGACGGCTGTTTGTGTGCGTGTGTGTGTCTATGTGTGACATGTGAGGAGCACAGGTCAGAGTGTTCAACATCCATGTTTTTTTTTTTTTTTTTTTTTTGCTCCTCTGCCTCCTCTTGTCCTTTCATCCGTCCTCAGACTCCAGCAACAAATAATAAACAGGGCTCCGTTAGACCATAGGAGAACAAAAAATTCTTTTGAAATGACAGCAGTAACCTAACTGTGCTACAAATTGTATCTCTGTCCTTTAATCAGAGATAATAGCCCAGGGTCTTCATGAATCTAAAGTCAAGAATGTGCCTCTCTGCTCCCAAGCAAAACTACTTCCTGATGATTATCCATCTCCTCCTCCTGCCGCCTTCTCTTCCCCTTCCCCTCCTCCTCGCCTTCATCTTCTCCACCCACCTCCTACAATTCATGGAATCACACCCAGCGATGATGGACATCTCAAGCGCAGACCACTGTTTACTTAGTCTAAAAATAAGAGGTTAGGCTCCAAACGCCATAACTTGGGCATGCCTGACATGCGAGGTGCAGCAGCAGCTTGCATTTGTGTATGTGTGTGTGTGTGTGTGTGTATGTCTCTCTTTGAGAGGTTGAACGGGTCATCAGTTTGGTCATGTGTATATATCAGTGCCGAGTGATGTCCAATGAAGGACGAAGGCTCCTGTGTCTACCAGTCATCTCCCATGTGGCATAGTGTCACTTGCCCCCCTTCTTGCCTCTTCTCCCCACTCACCCCCACACACACTCTCCCCCTACTGATGGTAATACAGCCAGGGCTATTCTTAGCTTCTGTGTCAAGTCTGTCTCTGGGGAGCAGTCGAGGGGTCTCTGTTACATGACACACACACACACACAGACACACACATGGACACAGGTGTCTTGAGACGTCTCTATTTGATCTGTATTAAGCGCTGTAACTCTAAAACCAATTTGAAGAACAGCCTTCTAAGTAAGATATCATGTTCCACCACAACTGAAAACTCAATTAATTGAGTGGTATGCAGATAGGGTTGCTTCAACAGGATATTTGTAGTTGACATGTTACTAGTGACAACCTCATCCATGACAATCCAAAAAGATATTTATTTACTCTATTTGAAGTCTTTGAAGTATGATTTTCATGCTGAAAGCACAGCTTTTATGAGCATTATCAGTGGCATGTGCATAAATTAGCTGTAGGACCACATTTTATGTATGTAGTAAAATACTAAAGTGTGTAATTTAATTTTATTATAGAAGTTTCAGTAGCATGTGTTTCCCATTTGAGTTGGGACTGAAGACCTAATTGTAAAACAAAAAGAAAAAAATCAGATTTTTCTGCAGTTTAACGTTAAAACTTAAAAAAAAAAAAAAAAAGTATATGTGGCTCATACTCACATCCTCACTGGGTCATATTGTTAAGTTGGGATGCTAGTGGTGATTGCAAAGGTTAGGTTTGAGAAAAAGTAGGTTATGCTTCGCTTCTCTCCTTGCGAACTGCTCAACATTCTTGCAGAGAAAAGGTAAAGTTAGCCGATAGCTTGGCACAGAAAGCCGCCCCTGCGTGACTCTGCGTGCGACACGTCAAGACAAAGACTGAAGCTAGTGCCCCCTTTTTCAACCCCTCTCTCTTGCCTCTCCTTAACTCAATCCTCCTTTTAGACGTGTGAGACTTTAATCTACTTTGTATGACAAATGTATTTAAGCCATCACCCACACCGTGAGAATAAGCCTTACTGTGTTCATCAGTGAGATGGTACCACCTGGCTTTTGGTGGCAGTTGCTGGGGTTTGTGTGTGTGTGTGTGTGTGTGTGTATGGGTGGGTTCAAATGTCTGGAGCAGGAATACGGTTGAGACTTCACTCTCATGTAAATCCTGAGGTAAGCGTCTCGAGCACGTAGCACTTCATAACAAGGGCATTGCCTTACAGACCACACGCAAGATTGGCACCCGGCTAAAGCCTCGCAGAGGGTAAAAAAAATCCTGTCAATGTGTCTCTGTGTGTGGCAGAGGAAGGGACAAGAAGAGGAAGGTCTGGTTTAGTCCTCAATGCAGCTGTCCTGTCCTCATCCAGTCAACTTCACGCACATGAACACCTACCAGTACTGCACACTATGCACTGTGCAATCTGAGCGACAGGTTAAACGCTGATAAAAGAGCAGTTTGGGCTTAATTATGTACTCATAATTTTATCTCTTAATGCCTACCTGATAAATCAAATGATCTTCTCTGACCATAGAGAATTTTGGCAATAAATCAACACAAATTAAATTTGCATTCATCTAAGAGTATTCTGATCCAAAGTTACCGCACCAAAAAAGGCCATGCTCAGTCAGTTCTCTGTGTGCTGAGTAATGTAGCATGCCCTTGATCACAACATTATGAGAGGCATGATTGTCTGTGACCAGCTCCTACACCCTACCCAAGCAGCAACCTCCATGGCTGCGAAATGAAGCCAGTGCGGAAGTGCCAAAAACTGCACTTGTTCAGAAAACTATGGGTGACGTCACTTATGCTCTGTACATTCTTTGTACTGTTAATGATTACAGTCCAGCAATGGTGGGTGCAAGAAGCAGCAGCAGCAGCAGGAGCAGCAGCTGTCATTTTTGGTAGTTTTATTTTCACCGATCACTTCCTTTTTTCATACCATGATATTTTCCATTGGAGTAATTGTGAGATCATGAGAGGTTGTTCATAAAAAAGCAAGAACAAACAAACAAACAAACAAACAAAAAGAATTAAATGCAACAGTTCAATGTGCAATGTCCTGAAATCTGACTTAACTAGTACAAAACTGCAAATTAGGAAGCTTCTTCTATTCTTATGTGTGTTCTATTAACAAGGTAGCCAGAGCTGAGATAAATATAAATGAATAACTTTAGAAGCTTCTTGATCCAAAAATATGTACTTGATCTATTGCTGATCTCTGTTCACAGTCTACAGCTGCAGGGCCATTTGTTGCACACTGCTGGTCTACCATACTTAATTCAGAGGCTGTGTAAAAGAGTCTGCAGTCGTTTTGCTCTGCAGCAGAGCTCTAATGCCGCGTTTCTGGTGGTTAATGGCCTCCCAAGAGCCTGCTCCTGTTTTACTGCCCAGCCTATGGGAGGGAAGAAGGGAAAGAGTGATGGCGCCTGGGGGAAAAAGAAGTACAGAAGCCCAGAGAGGGAGAAAGAGGGAAAAAAACAGAAGTAAGGACAGGGAGAGAGTTGGTGGGATGAAAGGAGGAATGATGCATTGATAGGAGACAGGGACAAAAAAAAAGTAAAAATGTTGAAAGGGACAGAGATTGTGGTGTGAGAGATGGTATAAGGTGACCCGGAGCCCTGCAGCCAGTCTGAGTCCCGATTGTTTGATGGATAATCACCACCCTGACAGGGTGAGATATTTATTTCACACGGTTTCTGCGCCGTGTGTGTAATGTGGTTTGTGTGTGTGTCTGTGTTTTACTGGTTTTCTGTATGTAGCCTCCAGTGTACAAATGTCCACCATCAAGTTCAGGGTCACATTCACACCCATTAATCACAGACAAGGCACCAGACTGAAGCACTGCCTTAGCCTCTCTGCCATTCTCTCCCATTCATGCAAGCTGAGGCCGGGGTTTGCCCTCCGAGGTCTAAAATCTACTTCTAACTGCCTACTCTGAATACTGATCAGCACGAAAGCCATCTTTAAAATCTGTGTTGCCTTCACAGCCGTGAACAATGTAGACCAATTTAAACATGATCATTTTATTGTAGGCAGACAAACATTGCTCCAAAGGTTCAACTGTTTAACTTGAAATGTGTACAGAATAAAGCAAAAGGGTTAGGGTTAGGGTTACTACTGGTGCAACTATGTAATATAGTAGAAATATATATCTTGGACTTGATTATTTCATATAAAGGTCCACTAAGGGGTTCTGTTTCCAGAACAGGGCTGAAATGACATTTAACATGTTTCCTTTTATTATCACCTGAAAATAAGCAGCTATAGTTTTGTGACCTTAAAGTGTTGAGCACACACTTGGTTATAGGGAAAAAAGGATATTCGGGATGAAGCTATATTTGAACGTGTCTGAAAAGAGAGCAGAGCTTACTGTCTCTGTTTAGCTTGGGCTTTTACAAAAGCAATCAGGAAGCTGTGGTTATACTTTAGTTCCTCTGTAGTCAACAGAGTTGGAGTCAGTTATAGGGCAGAGGGATGAGCAGCCACACCAAAGCACCCTCACTGCAGTTATATATAGAGGCTGTTCACCCCCACCCTGCTCTGGAGGTGAATGGGCCGTACGCAAACACATTCTCCAGCTTACATGACCTGTTTTCACACCCACCTCCTTGGTCCTGCTTTTCTTTCCTCTTCCAATTTGCACTCTTACATCCCTTGTTTTTAGTTAGTGGTTTTGGCAGAGCGGCGCGGCGTGTGGTGAAAGGGAAAATAAAAAGGCACAAAGCAATCTAGTGAGCTAGCTATTCACGTAACATATCAGTTCACTCCCTGTCATGATTGTTGCCTCAATTTGTATTTATATATGCGTAAATACACCGTTTCCTTAGCGCTTTTGATTCAGCGTCTAAATTCACACCCAGTCTGTGTCTGAAATTGTGCCACAAGGACATTTTGTATGCAGGGTCGGGATAATAATTCAGGACGGGAACCTAATGTCATCTCAGGCCGATCTCACACATTCACAACAGACCCTGTTCCCTGTTGATGAGTTTGTCAGTTCAGTGTCATGTGTTGATCATCAGAAAGATAGGTAGATCTGCATAGCCTTACCTGACAGAAAAGTGTGTACTAGTTTATCCTGTTTTTCATTGTCCTGACTTGTTTTATTGTGGGTCATTAATTATCAGCAATTACTGAAAAAGACAGAGTGAGACAGAAGCAACAGAAAAAGAGCGGGTGAGAGAAAAGGGAGGGATGACAGACAGAGAGAGAGACAGAGGGGTAGAGGGAGAGAGGGAATGCTGACAGCAACAGGATGCATGGACAGTGTCACACGGGCCAGTGCAGTGTGCGAATGGCCGAGGCCTCCCATGGCGCTGTGAGTGTTTTCGGCGCGTTGGCTGTTAGTGTGTGAGAGGTCAGAGCTGGATGGACACTGAGGCCATTGTCCTGATATGGCTGAGCACTCATTTCCTCTCACTTGACCAGGTGCTAAGGCCAGACAGATGACCTGCAAGGAGTCTGTCTGTGGATGTGTGTGTGTAAGCACTTTCACACATGCTGTATTTACCATTAATAAACATTATACTGTTCATAGATGAAATACAGTGATAATGCCATTGTGCTCCAGTATCAGTGTTTGTGTTTTTCATTTTCCAGCAACAGAATACTTTAATGCTCTTCTTCCAAAAACACCTTTACTGTAACAGTTTGGCCAATATCATTAATATTACACAATGCGTGAAAGGGTCATATGGGTGAGCATGTGTGTTTGTGTTCCCTAAGCTTCCCACTGAGTGCCAATCACCAGCCCCAAAGTCCTAAGAAAATGTTTATGCTATTTAGCTTTCGATCTTTATTGAGTTCATGCCCCGCCCCGCCTTCCCCTCCCCTCGTTTTCTCTAACTCACAAGGTGTTGTTTTTATTGCTCATTCTTGATGGGTTCTGGTCACCATGTGGAGCTCACGCTGTGAGTGTAAATCAACACCTTGTCACACACACGCCAGCTTATAGCCACCTGTGACAAAACGCCCAGAGAAAAGAAACTGGCGGAGTGAAAACTGAAAAATGAGAAAGCGAGAGAGAGAAAGACAGAGAGAGAGAGAGAGAGAGAGAGAGAGAGAGAGAGTAAGGAAAGAGAGAGAGAGAGAATGCTCTTCACCTGCGCTTCCTTTTTGTTATGCTATTAATCACGTGACTTATCGCTGACTGGATAACAACAACAACAACAACAGTGCCAGGAGACACTTTCCACTCACACACTTTCCATAACCCCGAGATGTACTGACAAATACACATGTGCAGAAACCAGTCTGCGGTGTCACCGACAGCTGCTGCCCCACAACCACTGAACCAAAAAAAGGTGAGGAAGGTTGAGAGAGACTCAAGGGTGTGAATGATGAGAGATCAGTGTTTTCAGAAAGCGTTTTTGAAACATTATACGGTGAAAAGTGTCAGGAGATGACTTCTGTTATGGTCTGGCACTACATGAAATGAAACTGAATTGAACTAGCATATGTGAATGTCGCTGTGAGGCTAAAACAGAGACTTTTTTTTTCATTCTTTAAATGTTCTGTCAGATTTGATTGGTTTAGTGTGGACATGGCCTCTGTAGCACCATGACCAATCAAGGACACACTTTCTCTCGCACTCTCTCTGTGGTCCAGCTGGTTTTGCCATTATGTACCAGCCCCAGACACACACCTGATCAATCACACTTACTCATTTTGGATACAAATGCCAAGCGCTACACAATAACTGATCACAAACACTGAATGGCAGACAGATTCTTAAAGATTCAGGAGGATCAGACTGATTTTAACTCCAAGGAATAAAAAAACATAAAGCGTAACTTGAAATCAAAACACAAAATACTTTGACACCATAATTCTACTTCTGCCTCGTTATCACTGCGATAAAAGATGAAATCACTAATGTGATAACTTTGCAGGGTTGTGAAATCCGGTGTACGAGTATTATAAATCACAGTGCAGTGTTAGTGGCATCCAATAAGCTCATTCACACTCATGGATACGTTTGTCAAACTGGATTTTCTGGATCATATTTTACGTCTCACCAGTAGCTGAAGCAGCACACCCCTTTTATTATTATTATTTTTTTTTTTTTTTTATGCAGGGCTGTTTTCAGTCTGGATGTCTGCTCAGGGCCCATAACGTGCAGGGTCCATAATTGCTAGCAGTGCTCCTGGACACACCTATCTAAAGCTTCTCATCTTCTACAGTCACCTACAGCCCATGCTGTCGTCAGTCCAGTGCAGGTCCAGTTACCAAACATTTCCGTCTCAGGTAGAAATAATAAATAGTAAGGCTGGGCAGGTCAGATTAGAGAGACCGGTGTGTATTTTTATACAGCTGAAGACAAGGGCTGCATACTAAAGCTCTAATGCCCTGCAGATGGTTCCACTCACTTTAGTCAACTACAGGACAGAACCCTCTCTCCTTGTTGGCTATACGATATGCTGAAGCTTGACCAGACCTCCGATATGTCTGCTTCGACTTTGTACGAGGAGAGACTCTATACAGGAATTCGTCAAGGATTTACCATGTCAGATAATAATCTGCATGTCACAGTCTACAGTGTGTATTCAGCATTTCTCACTGATTCGGGTTGAGAAAAATACAGACGTTATTAACCTTTGACCCCTGCTGGATCACATTCAAGTTCAGAGTAAAGCAAATATGATTATCAAATACTGTTATCTTACTGTTGGATGCTTTGACGACGACAACAAATGTATCCAGGCAAAAAGAATCTTTATGTCAAAAGAAATGATTTTCTTTCCAGACTGACTGTTGACATTTAATAATCACAGAGAAATCCTTCCAAAGTAAACATCCTCTCTCTCCGTTTTGACTGTTTGATTATGACTTGTGCTCTCCTGCATCTGTAAAACTAACAGCTGCGACAAGTCTAGGCAGAATTTTTGTTGGCTATCTCCAAAAATATTTTAGAACGGTTGGCAATCGTTAGGAAAAATCTAGTAAAAGCAATTTGCTGAGGTTAAAAAAAAAATATTGTTATGCGCCATACATGGAAAATGCAGATGTAGACAGTCAAACAGTAACACTCACAAAATAACTGTAATGAAGTATTTCTTGAAACCTGCCCTTTTCTCCTCTGGCTGTCTTTTTAAACAGGGTGGGATTATACACCCCATTTGCCACTCTCTCACCATCTATCTGATATGCTGAAGACGGACCAGGATTCTGATATGGCCTGTGTAGACATTCTTGGAGGACATACTTTATACAGCAATTCGTCAGGGATTTACTGTGTCAGATAATAATCTGGCTGTCATAGTCTATAATGTGCATGCAGAGATCTCCACAGCTCAGGATTTCGGAGAAAAACGCGGAAATCACCACCAAGCGTGATTTAACTGCCACCCACCATGCCTCTGCAACCTTGAGGAAAATCCACCCTAAAACATTTCTTTTGTTGCGCAGTGGTGAATAAAAACAGTGCCGTGAGAGACCGAGTGATTTGTCATGAAAAGTTTAATAGCAGTAGAGGTTTCAATGAAGATATCCTCACTGTGTTAGGTTGCGGAGCCAGGTTGACTTACGCAGTGTGACTCTATTCTTACAATATTTTCTTGTACGGTGCCTTTTGAGTTCCTCACATGGACTGTAGATTTTTTTTTTCCATTACTCATTACACACTCAGGGACAAGGTTAGAAGTTTCATCATCGGAATTTTATTTCCTCTTTTCCAATAACTGTCTTGTCACGACCATTTCTTTCTTCGCCTTCGCATTACCACGGCGCAGGTTTAAAGGGCATCCGCAGCTTCTCCACCGAGCGGTCCGCTTTACAGCGGAGGTCAGCGAGGTGTCGCGTATTTGAAATGGCTGAGCGCTAATATGCTTGATTACTGGTGAAAGGTCTGTTATGGTCCACGCATGTGGATACCAGAGTACATAAAAGTTCAAGTTTGCGTCCTCACTTCTTTTATTAAGCAGAACGCTCCACTCATTCAATCAAATCTGCTGAATTCACAAAAGTTTTAGTTCCTCGGTCGGGCTTCGCTGACTTTTAATGAAAAAAAAAACTGTACTTAGAACTTTGATCAACAGTGTCCAATTTAGGCTATTAAGTTTAATTTCAAGCTTGTAAACAGTATAACTTGGTCTACTGCTCTTCTGTTGTTAAGCCACTAATCACACTGGAGCCTTGAATAACTGTTGTTTACCAAGTTCACCAACAGTATGCTAATCTGTACAGACACATAATTATCTCCTAAGACTTCTTGCTGTCTCTTGGCTGTTCTGTTCCTTGAATTTCATTAGACTCACAACTTTTTGGTCAGGCTAAATTGTCTTGTCATTTGGACTAATTTGATTTAAATGAGATTTCGCTGATGGAACGGGTCATGCCTCACTTAAACCATTCATCATGCACTTTTATTCTATTATAATCACTTTCATAACAGAGAAATTATTCATCCATGTTGTTTTATGTAATGCTATTAGATTGGGTGGCCCGTCTGGCTCTCCCTCCCACAGGAGGACAGCGAGGAGAGACAGTAGAACTCTTAATACAGAGGGGCTTTGTAAAGGTAACCGGGAACAAACACACACACACACGTATGCATCCATGTGCATACACACACACACATGCGCGTGCTTCCCAGCACCGCGGCGACAGGCAGTCCCACTCCGTTAGGGGTAAAAACACAGAAATTAAACGCTGCGTGCTTGTGGTTTTTAATTTAGCGTGCTGACAGCCATCCAATAGTCCTGTGGTGACACTGGATAACTTTACGACCCTGGTGAGAACAGCCTGGGACAGGGACCAGGACAGACACCCACTTCGGCTTTAAGCCCCTTCTACACACACATACATACACATGCGCACACTTCATTGAAAACTTTATCTGGAAGAGCAGAATTACTGCTGCAGATGTTCAACATTTGATCAATGATTTTAAATACTTGCGGGGACATAATGGGGCTATTGATCATGTAGTGAAAACATTTCTGTGGTCAAATAATAATAACATTGTCAAAAATAAAAATTTAAACAGTTACTCACACACAGTATGCCAAGTCTGTGTCGGTTGCTGTGGTCTCTATAATTGCCTAATTTAGAACCAAATTCCCGCTTTCCTGGACAACATAGCCACACACGAGTGCTTTGTGTGTGTGCGCGCTTGTATTTGTTGGGACTTCACCATTGTGCTGTCTGCCAGTTAAGTAGTGCTGACTGCATAGCATTTGAAATGGGTCCTCTGTACTTCAAATCCTCTGAGTGAAAGGCAGGCATGTATGTAAAGAATTTATGGTTAAGAAAGCATCTCTCGTCTCAGATTACCATAGTTCCATTACTAGCTGCCGAGTGATGAAAACAGATCTGATCTTTGCCTCGTGAAAGCTTGCGGCTTGGTGACTTTACTATTGATTGGCTCAACCATGTCCTGAGTTGGCAATATTGACATCATGTCACTTGTCTTGCTGTCATTTGCCTGTGGTTGGTATGACCTTGGTAGGGTGAGCTAAACGTCATTGTAGTGCGAGGAGTAAAACATTTGCAGTGCTTAAGACAATGTGGCTTCTCCATTCATTTCAATGAGACCGCCTTGCTGGCATAGCAGTGGTGGCAATACGGAGGGTGCTGTCCAAAAAAAGTAGGTCGTCCACCAAGAAAGTGGCCCAGTGTGATCAAATATGCACAGGTACATATTATAGGTAACATATATTGCTGAGACAGTAGACTGCAGAGACTAAAGGCATTCCCAGCTGACAATGGGAGAGATGTGGGGTACACCCTGGACAGGTCACCAGTTCATCATGGAGACAATCATTCACGCTCACAGTTAATGAGGCCCTAAATCTTGATCTTTGAAGTTGATCTTCTACTATCTCACATTAACAGTTTTGTTTTTGTTGTCACCTGCATATAGAGCTGCTTACTGATACAAGATAACACACATAAATATACATAAATATACACATGCAGAAAAGATGCAGTGCACGGTGTGGTCCATATGTTTTGTTTTATGACTCTGAATATAGATACATGGGTCGAGGGCTTCAGAGGTGGCCTTGTGGGGATGTGTGTAATTTTGAAAGAGCTCACTCTGTAGGTGCTGGATATGTGGCTGTTCCATTGCCGCATGGCGGTGACAGTGTGTGTTGATGAAAAGCACACGCAATGCCAAGACTGTACGCGGTTCTATTTCTCTGTGTGTGTTTTTATGGAAGCGCAGGCTAAGTGGATTGTGGTCTGTGGACTCAGTGGACGTCTTATTAATAGGCTCTGACAGTGGACTGCATTAATTCGACGTGATGACACGTGCCTCCGAATTAATACCCACTGATGTGTTTGTGTGTGTGTGTGTTTTCTGAATGAGGACATGCAGAAAACAGGTCATATGAAGTCATATGTTGGACTGCTGTAAAGGAAAGATTTGCTGCTCTGCTGGAATATTCTGAATGGTTACCAGGCTGGCTGTTCTACTGTGTACAGCACTTTGGAGAGTTGTAAATCTTTGTCATTCGGGAACCATAGGCTGTACATACTGTAGCCTTTTTATGCGTCTGTAGCATCTGGAATATACAATTAGTCAAACAGTCTCCGTGAATGACTCACAGATGAGTCTTCCCTCATTGAGTGGATCTCTGTCGTACGATGTTTGTATCCTGGCACATCCTTTCTCCATAGGGAGATATTCACATCTGTGTTTCCCCACCTACAGTCTTCATTCACTCTCCATACCTGCCGACCCGTCTTTCCCTATTTTGCTCTCACTCTTTGCCAAATACTGCCACATGCTACCAGGTTCCCCACAGAGGCAGGCAGCAGGCGGGCATGCCCAGTGCCAGCCCTTGTCCTCCTCTGAGAGGGGCTGACGTCACCGTTCTCCCAGGTGATTCTGCGAGACACATCAACACTTTCACGCACCGTGATTTATCAGACCAGTAACTAAGGAAGGAACCGTATGTGTACGCATACACACACACACACACACAAGCACAACTGTGTTTATGTTTGAAAGACACAGGAAGGGAGAGATAGAGAAATGGAGATGCTAATGATCAGTCGTTGGCAGATGGTAGAGTGATGTAGCGAGGACTGATATTACTGCCCACTTTAACTCATCTGCTGTTACTCCAACCCCCCCAACACTACTACAAGGCTGGACTCAATGCACACTCATCCTCTCTCTCACGCACCCCAAGGCGCTTCCTCCCATTGCACACTCTTTCAGATACACAGGACTCTGCACAAACATCGATCTGGATTAATAAGTGTAAGTGGACACCCTTTTGTTTGTTTAAACAGCATTCCGGCATTATTAGAAGAGATCTGATATGTCTATCTTGGGTCAAATACAGGGCAGTGGTCGTGAGTCATGCATTGTCTTGTCATCGCTGGTATCATGCTGTCAGGGTAAGGAGTTCAGTGATTGCATCTTTTGTCATGGCAATAAAACAGGTCTCAATTACAGTTTATTGGTGCTGTTGGGCTGAGTAACGGATATCGAGGGGCACGCCATGTGTTCTCATAACACAATCTGGTGTTTTTCCTGTGTGTGTACATCACATTGGTATAGTAACTAGGAGACCGACTCTCACTCTCTCTCTCTCTGTCTGTATGTGCTTATGTGTGATTTATGATGGCAGCCCGGTTCATAAAATTATGAAGTGTTCAGTGTTCGGTAATAAACTCAAGGCTTTTATGAAAGTCTGCAGAGTCTCATAATTAGCATATTGGTCTGGAGTTAGACAGCAGCGGAAAACGCTCATAGCTCTCGTGTTTCCTTCAGGTGTGAAGCTCGAGGAAATCTCCTCAATATGACAATATGGTTTGCATTTCACATTTGTTTAGCTGCTTTCTGGAGCCATATTTCAAATTGGCAGTATTTATTTTTAATACTTAAAGAAATCAAAATTCCTTCTGATGTTTCATGATCAACGACAGAGACTAGACCGTGATTGATGATCAAATTATCGCTGGCCTTTAGTTTTTGTTGAGCGAGTCGGCGAGCACATACACCGCTCGCACGCGCTTCCACAGACACATACACAAACCTGCAAGTGCGCCCCGCACCTACTGTACGCCTTTAATGACTGAGGATCTTTGATCAGATATCATGCTTCTGTAACCTGATGATGTCTTAAAATACCCCCAGCATGAGTTAAGTTTATCTATATCTGACCACCAGCAACTAGGGGATAGGTTACCCAAACTCCTAAATATCTGCACCAGCGACATATAAAACTGTACAAGTCTGTGAAATAATTAAAATCAGCTGATGGGGTGCATCGTGATAACGTACGCTGTCAAAAGTTAATCAGAGAAACTAAAGGCAGCACAGAGTGCTACAAATAGCTCGCGTAAATTGTGCAGTACTCCGAAGGATGTTATTCCACGCATCTCTCTGTGTTTACACTGATCTTTTAAGTCCCTAATTAAAAGCTATGTACGGGGATGTGTTCTCTTAAGTGAGAGGTTGAAAGGCGTGAAAGCTTATTTACTGCCATGCTGCACTGTGGGGACTAGTTAAAGGTGCTGACAGTGGCTCATGCTGGTCCAAAATACTGTAACACATACACACAAACACAGATGCACACACCATTAGGGAGAAATAGATAGAGCACAGCTGCCCTGTCTCAGGAGAGAGAGAGGACAAACAGACTACTCTCCTCAACAAGACCACTCCCTGCCTAAATATTTACAAATTAACAGCTAAGAGTGAAAGAAAACCACAAGCAAAAGAGGGAGTGACAGATTTTCATTTTTGCACATGATGGAATCAAAGCCACACACATCGATCGCGACTTTAGCAAACAAAGCAGATCAGCCATGATCGGTGTCCCAGCTCCTGCAAGGAGAGGCTGCAGCCTGTTTTCTGGGATACACAAAGTGCTGAATCTCTGTTGAGGCATTATATTTGGGCCAGCTCGAACTGAAAATGCACTGTCTCCTGACATTTAGTCTAGATTTTTTTTTCCCCCCCTTCACATGGTCAGCTGTTGCAAAGCCAGAACCATGCACACGTTTTTTTCTGTTTCTCTGGGCACAATGCAACAGAACACCTCTCATTAAGTGTAGCTGACCGTTACCACATGGAGGTGAGGTTAAGAGGGGTTAGCATAACTCCTCTGCTACTGCTCAACCAGATCCTGTAAAATTCAAACAGATTCCAAGAAAAATGTGGTGAATGGTAAATATGCGAAAACACAAACTGTAGCAAGAGAAAACAGCCCGTGCTTGTACAAGCTTGAAGGGAAGGGGAGAGAAATTAGTTCAGTCGGGGAAGTTATGTTGTGCTTTTGAAATTTCTCTGAGTACACCATAAAATAGCTATAAGGACTTAGAATAATATTGGTGTACTGGAGCTACACCTTAAAACTGCCAAGGACAAGTCTGTTAAATACAACTGGAAACACAGCTTCCCCCACTGTCTATTGTCATCACACAGGGTGGCAAAAAGCATGGAGTCACATATGCTATTTCCTCTCATTACACACACACACAGCTTTAGGGTCAGCGTGCAAAGGGCTAATTGAGCCTTTAGATAGAACAAAAAAAAAAAAAGTGCTACTAGTATACTCCCACCACAGTCTGTGACCAGCATGCACAGCAAATCCTGAGTGGTAATTATGGCTTCATTATAAACAGGCATTCCTTTTGCTGGTAGTTAAATATTTCTCTCACCAGAGACTCTTTATTAAGGGTGCAGACAGAATCAGTCCTCTGTCAATAATCTGCTGAGTAAGGAGCTGACAAAAGTATTCTCAAAGAAAACGTTGGGGTTAGCGCACTGTGGATATGTGAAGGTTTTATTTGGCATGAGCAGCACTTGCTTTTAATAATTTCCAGAGATTGGGAAATTACCCAAATATAATTAATTGAATTATGTCAGGGCTCTCTGTATTTGATTACGGGGAGCTGCGGCATGTGGTTATAACCTATAAACTGCTAATGTTTAACAGACATGACCCTAAATAAATAAATAAAAATATGATAAGACACACTGAAATTGACCTGATTGAATGTCAGCAGTCCTATCTTTCACAAATAACAGTTTTCTCCTGCGTTCTGACCACACTCGGTCACATTTCAAAATCCCTCCCCTCTGAAAAGGCCATTCGCAGACGTTGTAAGAGGTAAATAACGACAAAACTAAAATTAGTGTGACATCAGCTATTTAAAATGTACCCGTCTGCGTGACACTTCAACGATTCGCAGGCTTGAAATTCTAGCTACAGATGGTTTTGAAATGCTGTTTGAAGAACTAAAAAAAGTTTAGGTCACGTCTATAGCGGCTGATGAGTCCAGTCTGATATTGTACAAACGCTTTTTATACGAGGACATCAGAGGGAAAGCAGAAGACATTTTCTCTGTAATATATGATCCAGTTTTGCAAAACGACTAAGTGCCGTTAAGCATTACGTACTCCTCGCGGGTGATCGAGCACAAAGAGCACCCAGAGCACAAAGTTAAATAGTGTGAGAACAGACATTAGAGGCACAGAGTGGGAATGACAGAGACACCATTCACTTGATTACATGTCAGTGTATCATCAAAATGATTTAATGGCAGAAAAGTTACACAGTGTTGCTTCAAACAAGATTTTAAAAGACTGTCTTTGGCTCACAGCTACCGTGTTAATCAGCTTACAACCAGCTCAATAGCTTACTGTTATAGCAGTACAGACACTTAACTTATCAGTATGGTTATGTAGCTTATTGTTGTTAACTTATTAATATTATTTTCAGTTACAACAAGTGATGAATCTGATTCATAAATAATAACAAGCATTATTATTTTTAACTTTAACAATTTATTGATAATACATTGCTTGGTACACAGTTATAATGACTGTGTTAAATGAACGAGTTTCCCCTGTGACTCTGCGTTCTGGAAGAAATATTGTAATAGCACATGTTTTATATTGACACACTCAGCCAACTTCTGTTATATTGTATTAAATCATATCTGATTAGTCACCATGACTATTATAACAGGAACCAGATGATTCCAGAGCTGTGCAGGAGAACTGATCTGATTAGTATCTCTGTGTAAATAGTGCTTAATGTTTGTTAGTGAGAAAAACAAAAGGGGAAAGTCTTCCAGTCAAATTAGGCATTCAATGCGCCATTTTTGGGTGATTCATTGAGAAGGAAACTGGTGAAACATCATCATTTCTTGACAGTAGGTGAAGATATTACTGTAGTTTCAGCTGAATCAAACAAGAATCTGTATTTTAATACAGGAGGGAGCGAATCCTTTTCATATTTAAAGGGTTATTTTAATGGATCCTACTGTTGGACAACAACGCGGTGTCAGCGTTGATGCCTTTGATATCGATCTGTCCAACAGTTCAATGCAGGTCATACACAAATTTGACTGCAACTTTATTGCACAACAGTGTTTTACCTGTAAGGTTGTATTTAATTTGATAGATTTGTTGGTTATCGTCGAAACACAATCCTCATTTTAGCTCCCATCAATGTGAAAATGTACCTCAAGTGTGTCTAGTCTTTCACTCACTGTCAGATGCTATCTCAAAGGTTATCTTGGAAAACCACCCCCTTCACACCAGCTCGGATTTCTTTCAAGTGACCCCCTCCGCCCCAACTAATGGATCTGCCTGATTGTGAGCAACAAGTTTTCTTTTGCAGCCGCCTTTCATCTTGAAAATAACACAAGTTTGATTTAGAGCAAACATGTGCTTGTGCAATTTGCAGTAAGGTATTCGTTTACTGCGTTAGGCTAAACTGGATATTTCTAAGAGCTTCTGTGTATTTTCTTCTTGAGCCTCCATCTGCTTCTCCTTTGCTTCCCCCACTCACCATACCCCTCCCTTTCAGGATTACTTGCTCCCCGTTTCAATTTGGAGACTCTTTTTTAAAGTTCCCTCATCCTCTCTCCATTTCTTTTTCCAGTGCTCACCTCTTTTAGTCACAGCTACACACCATCCTCACCCCAGCCCTCTTGGTGCTGACACAGATGTGCTCTCCGTGAGTTCATGCTAGCTGACCCATTAGGTGAACCCCTCTGCCCCACCGGACGCTTCTGTTTGCAAACTGTGACAAAGTATCAGATTTACCCTTTTCTGTAGGTGCAGGCTAGCGTGGAGGAACAGGGGATCTGGGCATGTTCCTCTATATTACCCATCGCACCCCCATCACACCCCATAGTGCACACATTCACTCAGACATGCCTGCGCATGCACGCACGCACGCTCGCCAAACATTCCAGGAAAACTGAGCGAGTGAAATCCTCTGTGGTTAGTCTGCCTTTGTCACTGAAGGACAAAGCCTTATTAAATTAACTTAAGTGATTATTTGGCATTTGCTAAAGTTGCTCCAAGGCACCACATTATACACACACACACACACAGATATCCTAATTAGCCAAATGAGTCATTAATTTCAACAGAGCCTTATTAAGATAAAGTTAATGAAGGTAAGACTAATTAAGACTTGATGAATCGACATGTCTCTTACACCCATTAACATGTTATCTCCCGCTTCTCTGTTATCACTCTTATCTGCTTTTATTGCAGAATGACGTGCCTGGAAATTAGACATTAAAGTGCCATCCAGCTGGTTTATCTTAGAGATTGACATTAGGGGAGACTTTGAGGGAAGTTAATTTTCTTTAGCTTACCTCAGTGCTTTTAGAGATCAACATCATCAGTTTAATTTTGTAGCAATGTCACACAGGCCAGCAGCAAAAGTAGCCTGGAGCTTGTTGCTTTAGCTGCATAATGTTAACCTGACCAGCACAAGTGATTCTTGTCCTGATAAAGACTCTTGAAACACATCGGTTCATCGATAATTGAATTAAGGATTTTAAGATCTTGCAATTAAAGTGCTTTGAATTTGAATTTGAGCGTATCCACCAACATGTACTTCCATTGACGCTAAGCTGGACAGACATTGTCATTTTACTTTTTTTCAAATACTTGGCAGGTGATTAGATGAGCTATCTCCGTCTATCATGAAAACTTCAACCAATCAGGTCAAGAAAATGAAGTCAGTGATGAGGTGTTCCATACAGCTTGCTAATTCCTGTTGATTGGTCATGTGGGAAAACCCTGTAATTGGTCTACATAAAAGGAAAGTTGCATCAATTAAGAATTAAAACATCATCATAGACACGGCTTAATGTAAAACAGCCTGTCAAAATAACTAATAGCGTTGACTTGACTTTGGTGATATAATATGGTTCCATTATTATTCCTTTTTCAAGCTGTATCTGAATGACCCTGTACACTGAGCACTGCTGTTTCGGCCACACCTTTACAACTTGCCAGCTGCTCCATCTGACAAACATCAGTGAGACCAATAGAGTGCAGTTATCTAGTAAAAAAATGGCATGGTCAAATGATGATATTTATTGACTGTGTGGCAGTGTATGTATGCCTTATAAGTAAACATTGTAAAGAACAGAGCTTTAGAGTAGGTGACAAACTTAGCAGAGCTGAGTGTTATAATGACCCTGATGTCCTGAGGTGAGTTTCACTTTGTTTGCAGAAGACTCTCTGAGTGTGCCATTAATTCCCGCTCCTCCCCTTTACACTGCTGACCTTCCTCCCCATGGGGTGCCGGTGAAGGGGTGTGGCTGGATTATGATAAGCTTGTCTGTGCAGGTGTGAGTGACAGCAGTCAAAAGGTCACTTGTGTCTCCAAAAGCTCCCTAATACCTTTATTTTAGAAAAAGATAACAAGTATAGAGGCCTCATGCGAGAGCTGTGGCATAAAGAAACAACACAAATCATGAATATACAGTAAATCATATATAAGCTTGGGTGGTTGTGTTTGTTCATAACATTCTTATTGTTCTGTTGTGTAATATTGTCTACGTATCCCAGGAGCTATACTTCTGAGATAATATTGAGATGGAATTGAGCCGCTTTGCTGCTTACTGCACCTCAACACAATATATTATGCAGCCGCATGGCAGACCACATACCAGAGAGAGAAGGAGCCAAGCATGATAATACACTGCTGCGGGTTTGGTTAATTACTCAATTTAACAATGTAGCTAACATTGTGTTCTCAATTACGCTTTGTTACATGTTCCACATGGCGAAGTTCAGCATGTCCTTTTTCCACTCAATTTGGTTGTTTTAAACAAACAAGGCAAAAATATTCAGCTGTGGTACGAGGTTTGGCACTGGCTTTGTTTGAAATCCATCTCCAAAGGAAAGCACATCATTAACACTGGAGAGACTGCCATCGCTTAGCCAGAGTTGTTATTCACATACAGATGGCTCTGTAGCTAGAGTATGAAGCGGAAACTTGAACGCTGTACATAACTAGATTAGAAAACTAAGCCACCTTTAACAATCATTTAAATCCATGTTTACAGCACTCACTGTGGTCAAATCCGATGAATACACCATAATGAGGAAAACAAAATGATGACTTTATTCGATGTTTCCGAGTTGGATGGAGATATGAAAGGTGCAGAATGCTGTGGAATGACTGGACATGGCAGGCTGAGCACCCTGTGTGATCACGGGCAGTGGGGCAGAGCAAGCGAGCATGGAGGTCAAAGGGGCACAGACGGACACGCAATGTTTCATCAGCAGCATTACCAGAATGTGTCCGCTTACTGTAACTACGGCTGCCTTCAACTTCGTTCACCCATGGGTCATTTAGGATTATACATCTATGGGCACCCGAGCAGTAGAACATGAGGCTTGGATGAGATTGAGATAAAGGGATTGGGAAAAGGAAGGGTGTATAAATGAGATTTTAGACTTGGAGAGCAGTGGCTGTGTTTCGTTTGATGCCTTGGCAGCGGCTGGTGTCTGACTAATGTGGCGTGATACACTGGGTACCAAAAGCTGGGCCAAGGGTTCCTTCCTGGGCATCAGTTTCTGGATTGAAGCTGCTGCTTAATTGGACAGCTGGGCCAATTTCTACGCATATTTTAACAGAAGAGGATGCTGCTAGCTTCTCTTCTCTTCTCTTCTCTTCTCTTCTCTTCTCTTCTCTTCTCTTCTGATTTATGCACTCTTCCAGTACTGACATTACTTATGTGTAGAGTACTCGCTATCGGTGCTGTAATCAGAGATTGAGAGAAAGATATGTGTTGTTCCTCTCTTCCCTCCGGGTAACAGACTGTCTCATTCAACCATGGCAAGCCCGGCAGTTATTGATACTTTAGCTGAGGGGGGTTATACAATAATACCCCTTTCTCTTTCTGCTGGTTGTAGGGGTCCTCCCAACCTAATTTGGAGCAGAAACTCTTCGTAGTCAGTGAGTGCCGTATATTAACTTACAGGAATGCAGTCTTTCTACTTAGAAGTGAAACTAAACACACTATCCTTTCATGATACCTTGTTTTGTCTGAAGGGTACACTTTTTATGTGACATGAAATTTGATCTGTTCAAAACAAGTTTGTATGAAGTGTTTACATCAATGAAATATTAGGGTCACTGAGAGGCTCTGATTGGGGCGAGCCATTATACAAATGGAACATTAATCCTAAATGCTACTTGCCACAGGATTATTTATGAGCCGGACGTTAAAAATCTTGTTAAAATTATATAGCTGCACCTGGCAGACTGCTGCAGAAGTCAAAGCACGTGTTATGTAAAAGACATACCTGTAGCTGAGGGAGAGTTTCAGAAGTCTGAGGTTGAATGAAGTGGAGTTTTACAAGGAAAATCATGGAAAAAAATCATTCTATTGAAAAATAACTATTCCCGTAATGTACCATGGTTAGTTTTGAGTCAACACCTGGGCTGACTGGGTAGGATGAAAGACATGTCGTGTCACATTTCTGCTACGTGTCCAGCAATAAGCCAAAATGAGGTGCAATTTCCTCTTGACTAATTAGCGTGGAATTGGTGCTGTTTTATCAGCCTCCCCAGGGCCCCGGCGAAGCGAGCTTCTAGCTGGAGCTACAGAACACTGGAAGTTGTCTGGATGAGTATAGACAGACACAGACAAGATAGGGGTAGAGAGGTGTGAACAAGAAAGGAAGGAGTGACGGAAGACATCAGCTAGAGGTTGTTGTCTGTTGGTTTTATACGGGGCAATGTGGGCTGACACAGAAGCCCTTCCTTTGGTCTCATCACTGTCAAAGCAGCAACTCATAATGCAACGCTTCTCATATCAGGTTATGTTGAGAGTGCTGATAGATGCTTCGAGCAGCAGCAGCAGGCCAGTAATGACCTCAGTCTATGACGCTTTTGCACAGTGACAGAGTGAACTTTGTATTGATTGACGTTCACCTGTAGATGTAGATTATTCTTTTCTTTCTTTATTCTTTCTTTGTCCTTTTTCACAATTTAGATTTTTCCTCTTCTTCAGTTTTGTTGGCATCATGTTTTATCCTCCATTTTTCCTCTCACCCCCTTTATTGTTTGTGACCCTCCGTTATATATAGAGCAGGTAGACTGTATTCAGTAATGAGAGAACAGTCCAAGGCTGAATTCGAATTATTGGGTTTATGTCAGTGTCAAGGTTCTGACTGAAAGAATAAATCTGGGTGCAAGGCTGGAGGCTCATGGATCTCTTCTGTTTGACCTCAGCTTAACACCAGAAGCCCCATTAAAAGAGACACCCCGGATCGATCGATCAAACCCGTCCTTCCCCTGGACTCCCCCTGCTATTGACAAGGTCAGTTAATCCATCTTTAAATGTCAGAAGACACAATGTTTATGGGCGCAACCGACACTGCTGATGTGCACATTCAGGGGTCAGCAGTGGCAAGCAATTTGATTAAAATGCACCAAGGTGCGTGACATTCAACATGTATAGTCTTTGGGAAGTAAGCGCAAGCACGATAAACATTAAAGCATAAGAAGAACTATTCTGACACATCTACCGTGATGATGCCCGCTTTTGCTGGTGATTGTAACGCTTTTAGTTCTGTTCATGTTTTGACTTCACTGATGACAGATATTGTTTTGAGACTACTGGAGTTACAGGCTTAGAGGTGAGGCTTAACCTAGAGTGACACAGGCTCTTAGCTGACCCCTTCTTTCCTGATCAAAGACTCAACAGAGGTATAATCCCAAGTCCTCAGTATTGGTTTTTAATGAAGTCTAACCTTTAACCCACGATAAGTCCCATCATACCATGACAAGAGTCAAGTGTTGAGTGGTGATTGAGTTTGGTTGTTATGTTAGATGTTGCAATGCAAATTTACATTCAGAGTGTGGAAGTGCTTCCCTTTAAACAGTCACACTTTGTTTCTCATGGAGCAAAACCATTAGAAAATACAGAATGTTGATTTTTATTTCTAGGCTCTGTATGTATTGGCGTAGATGGGTAAGCAGGGAAAGACGCCTCTGAGCTAAGAATAGTGTATCAGCAGGTTTGAACCTTGGGAAACTTGAGAAACAGTGGCTCTTGTGTTGGTGCTAACTACTTTGCCATTGGCACTGCCCACAGTGAGAGGGGGGAAAGAGGTACTAGTCTGTCATGTTTGTATAGAAGAAGTTATTGTTATGTCTGCTTCCAGAAGGTATACCATTACATGCTGGGCAATGATTTACACACGTGCTAATGCTCTGTCTCTTTCCAAAAATGTTCCTCTTCACACTTAAAGCAGCACAGGGCTTGTCGTTTTAACCACCGGGAGCATGGCAGAGAAACAGGAAGTGAAGCGCATGGTCATATCACTTTGGTTTGTTATAGTGTGAAGGGAGTGAGCTGTGATGTCTAGACCGCTGTCACTCTGGGCTGAGTCAATAAACAGCATCATTGATAAGTTTCAGCTTGTCTGTTTCTACCGCACATGCACACACACGCACCCCACATACAAAACGTTAACAGGAACGGACATCGTAACTGCTTCTCTGAACCATTAACCCCTCCTCTCCCTAGAAAGCAAGACTCTGCTCTGACACATCAGCTTTGGAAACGTATCTTATTCTCGAGTGTTTTATTACTTTTGTACAGTAAATCTACAAAACGGCACCAGATTTACAAACCCTGTAAAAGAGACAACGTGTGACAGATGTTGGAGTAAAGCAGCCTAAACAATGTAAGTTATGAAGCAGAGTTTCCAGAAAGTTCAGACTTTGTGTCAGACGTGTGTGTCTCACCATTGTTGCATTGTTTCTTGACCACAATATTTTCTTTAACTTGTCTTTCCAACCTTTCCTAGAAAGGAAGCATTTTGTGTGCAGTCAGGATCAGTGCAGATAACCATCAGCAGGCCATAAGCGGAATAGTTTACAGTGTCCACGTTCAGTTTATGAAACGATATTTGGAAAAGTCATGCAGGATCGTAGAGCGATGTGTGATGATTTCTTTTTAAGGAAGCAATAGCACTAATATTATTCTCTAGTTAATGCATTAATAGATAGCTAAGGCAGAAATGGTGCATGACTTAATCTGCACTGTATGTCTGGTTTGTATCTGCTAACCATAAAACCTCAGTTAGGATAAATACAGAAGCAGATTCTCCATGATAGTAGATCACTATAAATGTAACTCCTCCAGCAATCTAAGCATGTCAAGAAAATTAAAGGTGCCTGCCAAGTGGTGCTGCACAACACTTCTACCTGTCTCCAAATACCATTAATATATCTGTGAAAGTTGAAACTCAAGGTGCTTACAGAGGCTGTCCTGCCAAGAGTTTGCACTGCTGAAATACTGAGCAAAATCCTCAAACACTACCAGCTCCAGGCCGGCGTACCGCAGCTGACCCTGCACTCTAACCTCAGAGAAGGAAGGCAAACAAAAAGTATCACATTACATTTACGCCCTGTGGCTTTTAGGCTTTTAATGAAGCCATCAAAAGTTCTGGTCACAAATGTCATATTGTGTTCCTATATCATCCGCTGTCTGCATTTTTCTACACGGTGCCTTGTCTAACCCAAGGTGAAAAGAAAATATGAAATTTCTACTGATTATTTCTATACCGTGTGACCTTATTTCTACAAGTATATGGCAGCGAAAGGTGCTGTCACAGCCCGTCCTTCTTCGTGTAATCTCTGGGATGCTACATGTTAGTCCGAAAGAGGCTCTGTGTTTTTGTTATTCCCTGTGGAGGTGAGACGCAGGTAGCCTGGAGGTTGAAATATTGATGGATGATGATAAATTCATGTGGCTGGTTAAAGAGTGAGGCGCATTCAAACAGACCGTGTGTCTTGGCACAAGTGGTATTGTGCTCTAGAGAAGCAATGCTGTGAATAAAATTAAATTTGCATTCTCGTCAACATGTAGTGAAATTTGAGAATGTCGCAGGACCGTTTTTCAAAGTTCGACGTGATTACAGGTTGTGTGTTTTCCCTGCATTATCATATGACCTGCCACACTCTAAAGTTTTGGCAGGTCATGTAAAGCCACAGTCGACCCTCTGTTTACCACAATAAGGGTGTGGTTGCTTCGGTGACGAAGACAATGCACTGTTCCCAGTAATTTATTCATAACTCTGGGGTTTTTGTTGTATTTTTCATCCATTTTTTATTAAGAAAGAGTAAATCACCAACAGCATGTGGTTTATTCAGTCATGAATAGTGCACAGGATACTGTGTCTATTTATGCCATACCCTCAGAACTCTGCATACAGAGCAGAGTTTGAGTGGAAAATAGTTTTTCTGCTTTTTGTTTGATGACAGCAATGACAAATGCACTCAAGCATGATTTTTTTTTCTCTCTCTCTACTACTAGTGTTCACCCAGTGGTCAGATCTGATGTGTTTTTCTTGTATATCGTCTCCCAGATGCCCCTGGGGTAAGTTAGTGAGGATTTGAGCTGATTCCAGTAGCTACCAACATGAAGAAAGGTCCCGTTTTTCTTCATACCAAGACTTGCTGGATCACACAGCTGGCTTCCATCAGTGCATGTTTGTGTGTATGTGTGTGTGTGTGTGTGTGTGTGGGTGTGTGTGTGTGTTTTTATGCCCACAATAACCACAATGCCAATACATCAGCCTGTCATAGGCAGCAACCCAATATCCATGGCAGTGGGGCAAACTGCGTCACTGCATGGTATATCTCATCTCGTCTGGTGCATGGGAATACAATGTTATACAATAGTATTTAAATTCTCTTGAGGTAGTTTATTCCACTGAGAGGAATTATAGTCAGATGGAACACGAATGCCTTGACGAATCATTTTCTGAAACCATTCTATACAGGCTATTCTGTACTTAAACCTGAAATATTACTCTTGATAGTTTTTCTTCATGCACTTTTTCCGGGTGTGAGTTTTTTTTTTTGCATGCTGCCTGTTCCAATCACTCACTGTGAAGCTAATCTTAACTACAGCTGGGTGGGTGGATGCAGGGGTAAACTATGCAGGCTGATATTGTAAAGGGTAGGTGGGCGGCAAATGTGGTTAATTTGCTTGTCTTGGGCTTGTGGTTCATTTTGCTGAGCCAAATCCTCTCATTTAGGGGATTATGTTCCCAGGCTTGTGGAGGAGTAGGTGGAGGTCAGGCAGGATGAAACAGAAAAAGGGAGGAATGGAGAAAGTGATGGAAAGGATTTTTGGTGTGGGGTAGAGGCATGGAGAGACATGGCAGCAGATGGGGGTTAATGTATGTGCTTGGTGTGGAGTAGGGGGAGGTGATGCTCAGAGAGAGGCTGGAGAGGAAAGCAGCTTGTGTGTTGAGAGATCTGAGGCTTGGGGGTGTACTTGTGTGGGCAGGAGGTGTGGTGAGGTGGGGAAAGTATTGTTTAAAGAGGGCTGAATGAACTCATGGGGGGCTCCAGCTTTCATTGGATATCGACAGCCCTTGTCAGCCCCACTTTTAAACATAGCATTAAAGAAGTCCTCCCCTCTCCTGGTGCACTTGCACATATGAGTTGATGACCTCTGAGATGGTCAAAGTACTCTAGTTTTACTGAACAGAAGAGTTGAGAGTACAAGGCTAAATTGGTGCTTCAGAAAGGGGCAGCTCCTTGAAAGACCCAAGTTGCTTTTGGTTCTGTAAAAACCCACACATGGTCAAGGACGTGCCTCTCTTATTATTGGACCAATGTTATTTAGTATATTTTTGAACCATAACTACGCTAAGTAAAATGTAAAGTGTAAAAAGCTGAAGAAGAAATTGAAACTGCATGGTAACGTGCACAGGAAAACAACTAAACGAGATCTGATGAAGAGCAAGACTAAAGTAGAGAAATGAAAAAGATCAAGAGAAAAAGTTAGAGAGAGTGCATGGAATGAATGAGTTAGAACAAGATGTGAATTGAGAGGGTTCAGTGAAGAAGTGAAGAACTCTTGAGTTGGAAGCTCTGAATACCTCGCCTATGTCAGGAACTGGGGCATTCCCACCATCGTCTTTTTTTTTTTTTCTTTTTTTTTCTTTGGATAAGGGCCAGGAGTTTTTTTTATCAGCCCATTTTCAAGTCTGCATATGCATTTTTGATAAGAATCAAACAGAATCATAAGTGACGGCACTTCAACTAAGAGTTTAGCTGGTACAATTGATGCGACATACATTACAAGAGGTTATAGTTGCTGCCATCCACTTGACACTTGAACATCAAATGCATGAAAACACTTAGCAGATATCAACATGCAAGGAGTATGGCCAGTAGAAGTGTGGAGTAACATTCTCAAGTGGGCCATTCAATCCTAATTCACCTCAAACAATCGCTCCGTCTGGCCTTGGTTATGGCAGATTGTGTTACATGATCCTTGGAATAATGAACTAGCGCGTCAACACTGCCAATCCCACATAGCAAAGAAAGGAATCTGTCTGTTCCAGTCCCTAATCCAGTCTGTTTGGGAAGCAGAGACTGTGGCGTGACACTTGTTCCCCATAGTCTCCAGTGTTCTCCCTGGAACCTCCAAGCGCCAGCTTACATTAGCATAACCGTGAGGCCCATCCACTCACTACAGGATTAGTTCAGCTCTCCTCCCACTGTCTGATGGCTCTTTATCCAGATGGATACAGCCTGTTAGAGATCTTAACCACACCATTGCCACTAAAGTCATTATCATTCACCACGAGAAGGAATCAGCTCACTGAGGGGCTGCTGTTTAGAGTAAGATTGACGTCTCATTTGGGACGGTTTAAGAGAAAAGACAGGGAACACCCCTTCAGACTATGATGGAGTAGCCAATAAATGCCCTATCAATCTGCCTTTGTGTTTGAGTGACTATTTAAAATGGTTAATCTGGTTTTGTAATGTTTTAAAGTGGATTATTTGTGTGGGGCACGTACAGGCTTTTCAACAAGACAAGCTCAAACTGAGAGATTTATTGCTGTTAATAGAGATTTGATTACACTTGTTCATGTCAGTGCCCAAATGTGGTCAGCTTACTGTTCTGTATCTCATCCTGGGAATGTTCTTTACTCGGTTCTATAACTTTTTTTTTTTTTTCACAGAATGAGATTTGTCATACTTTCACCCGTAAAACAGACTCAGCTTGAAAATTGAATTAAGCTTGAAAACAACTTCATTTTTTGTTCAGCCATGTGATTGTTGAAACTTAAGTGGCGCCGTCACCAGACAGATGGGCCTGACAAGATGTGTTTGTCTCTATACGTATCAGCACATTTGTTCAGATAGTTCTAGTATGAACCACAAGCTGTAATGTCAGCTTCACCACTAATCCATCAGACTCAGGTAAACTAGATTGAGAAGGAGCCACTTAAGTAGCATGCAGCTGGCATGATCTCCAGTCTTACTGTCTGGCTTCCTCGCTCAGCTGGGAAAACTCTATTTAATTTGTACTGTAATTTTGATATATTATTTATTTATTTATATTTGATATATTGATTAGATTTTTCTTCCCTGATACATAAATAAATAAACTGTAGTAGATTTAAACCACATAACGTAGTCATTCATTCAAAATAACTTAAGAGCACAAGTGAGGTAATAAATTATGTATAACTTAATTTATGATACTGTTGGTCTTGTGGGACCATAGATAGATAGATCATTATAAAATGGATTCCTTTCAGTGTTATGCAGTTCTTTAGTTCTTAAGTAACAGATAAAGGAACAGTGCAGGACAGATACAACAGAGGGGATTCAGCAACATTAAAAGTGAATTACAGAATACTGCATACAATTATAAATTTTAAAATACAAAAAAAATATGAAAGACATCTTGTAATCAATGTAATTCCCTCCCTTGTAATTCCCTCTAATGTAGAGGGAAGGTAAAGACGATTTTTTTAAGCTAATCAACATGAAGTATTGATTTAAAAAAATACACAATGTGGATTGTGTGCTACTCTGTTTTGTTAACAGTTTCTAAATGTTGCAAAACATAATTTAAAAAAAAGGATTTTAGGTCTCCTCTATATTGTCTATGTTTTGCCTCTGAATGTTCTACTTTCATGTTCTGCTGTTTTTTTCCCATTTTCATACTCTTCCTCACCTCTTGCCTTGCCCTCACCTTTCCTACTCCTACTACTTTTGCTTTCACTGGTTTCTTCTTTATCATGCTTTCTATGCTCTCTCACCCTCTCTCCCACCTACACTGCACTCTCTTCTTTCTTAATCCTCTCTCTCTCTCTCTCTCTCTCTCTCTCTCTCTCTCTCTCTCTCTCTCTCTCCCTCTCTCCCTCTCTCCCTCTCTCTCACTCTGACTATGCTGTCTGCCTCAGCTGTTCTCAGTTGCACTGTGTGCCTTGTGCTGTGGGGACAGGGCAGAGCTGCGCTGAGTGGGGCTGAACTAGTCCAGAGCAGTGTTAAGTAGACACAGAGAGAGAGGGAGAGACAGAGTGAGAGAGAGAGAGGTAGATAGAAAAACAGAGTGAAAGAGGGAAAGAGAGTCAGTGCAGATTGTGCTTACCAAGCAGACTGGATTAACAGCTGAAACAAACTGGACCTGTTTTTCTCTCTTAAGCTTGAGGTAGAGACTCAGCAGTAACGTGGATGGTTGTTGAGACGTGGCTGCATGCTGGTTAGGTACAAGGACGGAAAACTATGGCAGTGATACTCCCACCCTTTCACTCTTCCCGACATTTAGTATGGTGAAGATTTCTCATTTGTGCTTAGTTTAGTTAAGTTTACCTTGGACTTACTAGTGTGGGAGGCTCCCTTGCAGTGACATTGACCCATAACCCCCAACTCTGCTTTGCAGGTTCTGTCTCCCCTGGAGTTGGACTCTAATTTTGTCTTTTGACCCCTGGAACAGGAAAGGGTTTTTCACTTGGCAGTGGATGTGACCTGCTGAGAGCCAGTCTGATCCATCAACATTTATTCATAATCACTGGACAGCAGGAACATTTCTTCAACCCGGCATTTCTTTTACTACTCAAGATCTGAGACTGACCGCACTGGAGGCGTGTATTTAAAGGACCTCGCTGGCCTCTATTGCCCCAGGACCATGGGCTCTCTCTGGGGCAGCTTTATGCTGCTGTGCTGGGTAGTTTTGCTCAGGACGGAGGGCAGTGGAGCCCAAGAGACCAAGAACAACGTTCCCAGACTAAAACTCTCCTATAAAGGTGAGTTCATTGCATTTGTTTTGTCTCTCATAAATGGCAATTCTCTAAATGATTAATGTCTTTACTATTTACTTTACTTTGTCCTAAAGTCTTGCCTCTTGATCAATTTTGATTCCCAAACTGCATTTGATGCACTGTATTGATGAAGGGATTGCCAGTGTCTATAGAAGTTGTAATAACTGTGAGATCCTAGATATACCTGTGAAGTGCCTGAAAAAATGCAAAGGTGATGTAGTTGAAAGATATCTATGTTCCAGTTGTGTGGTGTGTGAAAAGCAAATTAGCATTTAATGTTCATTCAGTCATGCAGATAACTTCTAAGTATAGTGTCCGTTTTCCATTACATCCAGTTAATCTGGGGGGAAAAAACAAAAATGTGTTGTTCCGTGGAAATCTTGTGGCAGTGTTAAAATAAATAGTACTTAATTGGTTCAGTAAAACAATCAGTTGGGACTAATAAACAGGAATGAATGAGAATGAATAATTAACTATATGTACTATCATGCCAAGAAATAGGCATTTTAGTGTTTAGGAAAGTAACTTCACTTGCCAAATCAGAGGAGGTTGCTCCTGTCTATAACTCTTGATTACAGAAGTCTGTCTCTGATGCACTCTCTTCCTGTCTCCCTGTCCCCGTTTCGATCAATTGCTGTTGTCAGTTTTGCAATGAAAAGTGGTGCCAGACATTGACTCCCTGGCAGTCGAGCATCATTTATCCCTCTCTCCCTTTCTTTTCTTTTTTTTTTTTCTTTCCTGGATGTCATTTTACCGCTTCGTTTTTTCCTGCATGGTAATTATACTCAGGATGAATGGTGCAGGTCTGTTTCAGCAGATGGCTTTCCCAAAGAGAAATGTTTCTCACTCAGCGCTGGGAGATCCATAATTATACACACACACACACACACACACACACACACACACACTCTCACGCACATGTTTGCACGCACACACACACACATAAATACATGGCCATCTGTAGATAGCTAATGATACCTGTGTGCGTATCAGTCATTTAAAACAACATGCTGTCAGTTTGGTGAAACACGCCCATGCAGTGATATCTCTATTAGAAGTCAGGCCTTCAGGTAGCAATCTGGCCAGCTTGGTTATTTGGCTGCCATCTCCACATTCAATATTTCCATTAGTCCTCATTCACATTTCAGCTGGTGGCGACAATATTTGGCACCATCCCTGGCTTAGGAGGATAGTGGGCAGGTGTAATTTTCATGCCT
Organism: Nibea coibor; assembly: GCA_023373845.1. Lineage (NCBI taxonomy): Eukaryota > Metazoa > Chordata > Actinopteri > Sciaenidae > Nibea > Nibea coibor. The sequence goes on along the minus strand of CM041721.1, from coordinate 14,749,437 downwards.
GCGATGTAGTGGAAATATTATTCATATAATACTGTAGAATTTCATCAAACATTATCCACCGTAAGTCCCATTAGGCAAGTGACATGGGATTACTGCATTATGAATCATTTATATTATCTCATAAATGATTTATTACCCCTGTGATCGGTGAAACAGACTCAAATTTACTTATGGAAAGGAAGAAATCACATGATTCACAGGACGGTACCTGCCTAGACAGCCTGAGAAGATGCCCAGTCGTGAGCAAGGAACATCTGATCAGTGACGCACGAGACTGTGTGAGGGGAAGGAACTCTGACCCCTGTAGGTCACTGGGAATACTGGGAAAATCCATGTGCGTCCAAATAAATGCGTGCATGTGTGTTTGTGTGTGTGTGGGAGGGTGCGTGCAGGCATCCTCACACGTCCACATGTTTTTGAGTCTACTGAAGACTTAACTCCTATGAACATAGCAGGGAAGTGTTTGTCTCGAAAGCGTGAACCTGACCAGCAGCCTGCTCCCCCACAGCATGAGCCCCAATGAACACAGTTAGGCTCTCTAAAGCAAACATACCAACTTCCCTGACCAACCACACACGCATCCCAAACCTCCCGAACGAACCTCAGGAGATTCCAATAGATCTTTGAAAGCGAGGGTTGAGGGGCAGAAGGGCAGTGGAGTAGGGGGAAAGATAACAATGGTACCCCATGGCTACCTAAACATGAGCCAACTGACCAACTGTATCAACAACTAAGTGACTGGGTGATGATGAGGTGTTGGTAGGCCACAAGTTTACAGTGCACCATGGCACCATGGTGTCACTTCACATATGTTATACTTTGACATAAGCTTATATGAAATCGATTCACACCCTACGGCTAAATGGATCCTTGAGGGAGTTTACAGAGATTCATATGGTTTGATCGTTTATGGGTCACAAGAAGTACAACGCATGTTGTTTACTGTCCGGGGAATGGAAGAGGGGGTACTTCGATTTTATAGGACGTGGGTGTGCTGCCAATAGAACTGCTTCTCTTCGACCTGTCCGCCCCTTTACTGAGCAGAGCCAAGTGCTTCCACACTAGTGCGTACGCATATCCACACACACACGCATACAGGCAAATACATTCACAGCAGCCCAACTAAATTCTTTCTCTCAAATACCAAAGAGGAAAAGAGCCAAGAAAATTGAAACTACATTAGGAATTCCTTCCTGTCACTGACATTCTTCTTCTCGTAGTCATGCATTCAGCTGTTTTTGTTTTTGTGTTATTCTTGTTTTCATCGTGGTGTAATGTGACTTTTAATCAGTGCTGGAGAATGGGTAATGTCTCTGAAAGACTTTTAATCCATAAGCACGTTAAGAATCTTAGGAGCGGAGTTGGGTTTCTCTTGATGCGTACAGTATAGACTCTAAACGGCCCTGAATGGCCATGGGACGGTATTCTATACACTCCGGAGGCTTCTCTCTGGATCTGAATAGTCTCATTCCTTCCAACTGGCAGCATGTTCGGTATTTGTTTAGCAGTGCTCAGTTTCTTTTTGTTTGTTTCTTCGGGAGCTCTGAGAGAAATCTTTGTAGTCATTTGACTCAGTCATCATCTGTACCAGCAGCAAAGTAAGAAAACTCAAGAATAAATTCACTCATACACTTACATAATCTGCAGTGCCCATGGCTAATGGCTAACAAGCAGGCATAGTGTCATCTGAGGCTAGGCAATACGGTTGAAGTCAATACCACCTCATTTAATATGAACATTTTCCCATATCAATACAGCAAGGCAAATATATGGGAAATCACTTTTAGAATGATTAAAGTGAAATGCAACAAAGTTTGTTTTTCATGATACGTTAACTGTGTTAAACAGCTTCATACTACTTTTGTTGGGTTTTAACCACAATAAGCAATCAAATGATCTAAATAGATAGATTATAGATTATTAGACTGAAATGAATTATTGCCCAGCGCTAGATATGTAATTAAGTCTGCTTGACACTGAACAAATTATTTGACTGATGAAGCTTTGTGGTGTTTTCCCTCAGGCATGGATGAATCAGTGACTGTGTACACTTTAAATGACGCAGTGATACGTAGTGTTTTGTCAGTGTGCAGCCACTCACTCGGTCATGAGAACGACGAACATCACTGAAGCTACTGAACCAGGGCCAAACATCAGTGTTCCCATATACAGTGCGGCCACACGTGGGTTATTGTTAAGACGTGTTTCTGCTTTTTTCTTCGGAAGCACTTAGATAACACTCCCTGTGCCCTCCAGGCGAGAAAGAGAAAGAGAGAAAGACAGAGAGAGAGAATGTAGGCTAAAAGAGTTTATTTTTATCGGTCTCACATGGGACTGTTGATTCTTTGCATCCATTCCATCTGCCCCCTTATCTCTCTCCCTCTCACTCTCTATCTCTTTCTCTCTCACTTTCCGTTTTCACTCTCGCTCCTCTGCTCTCTCTCTCTGTCCTTCACTCACAAATTCATTGTTACAGAATGTAGTAGGGGTAAGTGAGAGAGATTTAAAGAGAGGCTGACAGGAAAGGGTAGGATAGATGTTATTTTTTAAAAAATATTATTGTTAAAATAAATGGGGGAGGAAAAGACACAAAAGAGAAAGTAGGCAAAAAAAAAAAACAGCTGGTAAAAAGTGGCATTGTTGCAGGATTCTTGACAGACCTACTTCAACAGTTACTGAGAAAATGTGTAAAATACGGCAGGGCAGCAGCTGCCACCTGTTACAGGCCACACATTTGCCTATCCACCTGTCTTTATGTCTCCATCTTTCTGTCTGCCTGTTTGTTTGTCTGTGTGAAAGTGTTTGCATTTCTTTTAAAGGGGCAAAGCGTGTCCTATTTAGCATCAAACCGTGTTACTTCTACAGAACCCTTTTTCTAGTGCTAGAAGTGTATCGTACCGAATTTGCTAGATGTAGGTTCAAAGTTTCAGGTTAAACAGGAGGAACATGTCACTGTATCCATTGTATATTTAACATGAGGGGATGCTAGTTCAGACATGTGTTAGCATGCTACCTCTGGCATGACTTAAACATCCTGTTTCTTTCCGATACCACACATCACAGCATAAACACACATAGAGACAGAGATTCACACACAAAACCCATAGAGTATACGTCTCTGGATGAATAGCTTTTAATAACTTAGCAGTAGTCTCTGTTGAATGGTCTGTTGCCATGGACACTACTCCCATAGACAATTTTTACAAACCACAGTGTATGTGTATGGCGGGTGGATGTGGTGATGCTCTTCTCCATTCTCTCACAGAGGGATGTGGTTTTAAGGAGAAATGAAGTGCAGTCATCATGTCTGTGCAGCTTTCCTACAGACACATCCTTGACACCTTGCTGTTTATAAAACAAGCCGATCTCTCTACGGGCAATTACTTTTTTCCTTTAGATACGCTGTTTGTATTGCCGTCTGTTCATTTTCTTTTGCTTTTCCAGGTAACGCATCAGTGTGCATTTTTTGAATGAGTGTGTGTGCAATTGTTTTTGATAGGTGTCGGGTCTAAGATATTTGCTACAATATTTCCAAGTTCTATGGAGCAATAGTGAAATATCATACGCGCAGGATGGCAACTTCATCTTTTCCTCCCACACACAAATGCAGCCTTGGTGCAGGTGAAAAAGGGTCAGAGGTATCAGGCGGGTGTTATTGTGTTGTCAGTGAAGGGCTTAGAGTAGATCCACTAATGATTGATCACCAAGGCTACAGAGGAACATAAATCTGGGACGCAGCTTTGGACTGGGCAAAGTAATACTTTTAGTGCAACTTTTTATGACCTTGAGCTTCTTTCCATTCTAAAGACAGTGGCTAGTTTATGTGCAGCCCAATAATTCCTTCATAAAATCAAATCATAGATCACGATAATCTACCCAATAAAACATAAAAAAATACAAAAAATACTTCATTGTAATTTGTCTCAAATCAAACAAAGCTTTGTCCAGATTTACACACTACATAAAGGCACCGATACAAATTCATAATATAAATATCTGGAAGCACTTCTGAAAGTCTTAAGCATCTTTTGGCTGACTTTGGTTTGGAATCAGTCCAACTATATATCTGAGTGGATACAGACGAGATTCGTTCTTTACAACTTCAAGAATACTTTCAAATCCCCGTGGACTTATTAAGTCAGGTTTAGATTCTTCTTAGAAGACTTTGGAGTGGGGAGTCAGAGAGCCTGAGGGCTGGGTCACACAGGGTTGTGAGTTTATATTTAGGAGACTGTCTAAATCTCTCCCCATCAGCGCTGAGGCACAGGAAACCAACTAAATCACCAAGACAATGACAATAAAGACTGGGTGTCAACCCATTGTATATTACCATCCAGTTTACAATGGTGTGCATGGGAGTGCACATTCACACGTGTGTGCATGGATTTACTGTATGTGGAGAAAGCAGTTTATGTTAGACTGACTGTCAGAGCCAAACAGTTACACGCAGACAAGGAAGTTTGGAACTGGAGCCAAGAGGTTTTTTCATTTTTTCCTTTCTCTCTCGCAGCTGTGTTTCTTCACCTGTTAACATTTTTTCTTTGTCAAATCCAGCTTTTTTTTTTTTTTTTATTTATCTTGCAATATTTTTCTTCCTGTTATTGGCTATTGTTACCAGCATACTAGTATTATATCCATAAACTCAACTCCCCAAAGCCCCTTATTTAAAACAACTGAAGTGCATTATAATACAAAATACTATTTTGATTTTCATTGAGGCCAAAATAATACTAATTATATATATATGTGGTAATTATTTCTAGAATAAATATTAATATCTAATATTTTTTTATGTTTGCTTGAGGTGGTTGATGCACTTAATGACATCGCAAGCATCTAACTCACATGACTGATAAGCCGTTTGTGCTCCAAAATGTGTGAGCTATCATGTGTGTATTATAGTATCCATGACTCTATAATACACACATGATAGCTCCACACAAATATGATGTGACCCTCCTCACAGAAACACATAACACAAACAGAAATGCCATGTTTCCATCAGGTTTTCTGCATTGTTTTACACTGGTTGATGTTCGACTGGCACTTCAGCTGCTTTTCTCATGAACCAGCCACGACCATTTCCTTCATGGTTGATGGAAACTAGCATTTTCTTTTGCCAAATTTCTTGGTATAAATGATTTAAAACAAATAATTCAGGTTCAAATTTGCAATACATTGGGATGCAAACACGGCGAGGATGATACCCTCATGTCCAATTTTCTTTTCTTTTATACCAGCTTTGCTCTAGCTTCTGTCCTTTCATTCTCTCGGGTTCTGACACACTTCAGAGAGGGGGCATTTTCCTTGCTAAAACATTCATGAACGTTTTTGTTATTTACTCCCTGAAAAAGAGAGAGAAAGCACCAAAGGAACCAGTTTTCCTCTCTTCCATAACTCTCTACCCCTTTGTGTGGGTGGTCAATGGGAGGGGGTCATAGTGTGGTTAGACTTTGCGGGTGAGAACAAAATGTGAGAAGAACAGAGCATGAATGTGTGTGTGCGTATGCACATGTTACACAAAAGGTGTTATAATGCCATCGCCATAATGCCACCTTTAGAGGTCGTTACAGTAATGAGATCCTCAATGTCTGTTTGTGACAAGTCTGCCTTTCTGCTGTGACAGCAAATGTAGCTTCTTTGCCAGACTTGGCAGACCGTTGCATTACACTGCAAAATGTGAGCTGTAGCCCATAGTAACGTATCCTAATAGCTGTTGTGGTTTAAAGTAATCCTGCAGTTTGGACTATGAAATATTAGCAGAGTCATATGACATTACATATTCCACCCAGTTTTCCACTGTGAACGTACCAAGTTCTGCTTGGCTGCTTTGGTCAAGGTCACTTCCCCATGCAGACAATTTGATCATTGGCTCCCAATGCTGGCATTACCTGCCCAGTCCAATTTGGCTTGGCAGTGGTTCTTCACTATCTGTCAGTTGCTTTGCTTGGCCAAGCTGTACAATTTATAGACCCTGTGAGATCATTGTGTAAAGGGAATGGAAGCTTTTACAACAATAACACAACATTTATAGAAAAATAAAAGATATAAAACAGCAGCAGAGGAGGCGGTGACAAAAAGAAGAAGAAGCGGGCTGTTGGTCTATTAGGGATGTACTGTAGCCAAAACAAACTCATGTAACGCTGCTTATGCATTCACTAGTGTACTCTCACGGTATAAAGCAGTGATCCTCAATCTGTCAGTGTATCTGGCACATTACAGCACCAGGCAGACTAGTGAATGGAGAGGTGAACCTGTGGTCACAGAGTGGTTGGAAATGTTGAAAGTTTTCTAAGGCTATGTCTTTCAAACAGCCCTTGGAAATGTAATAAAATAATTGAAATAAATATTGACCTGATGGATTTTTCTTTCATGCTGCCCACAGTTGCTGTGATTTTCACAAAGTTATTATCATATTCTGCTGATCATCACTTTTCTTTCCATTTTTGTCTGCAGACATGTTGGAGTCTAACAATCTTGTGACGTTTGAAGGCCTGGCCAACAGTTCGGCTTACCACACCTTCCTGTTGGACGAGGAGAAAGGGAGACTTGTGGTCGGAGCCAAGGACCACATCTTCTCTTTCAACCTCCTCAATGTCAGCAGAGACTATGTACAGGTAAAAAGCAATGTTTGATTTTCAGTCTGCCTGTTTTGCCTGGCGGTTTCATCTGTTTATCCATTTATTATGACCGTGAGTCCATTTCTGACCAACTTAACTCTGCCTTGAGTGTGCATCTCCATCTAAATTGCTAGTCAGGTGCTCGGGTATCTCGGGACTTTCTTTTCTATTTCTACAGAAAAGTGCCTCATGAATATTTCAGACCTGGGCTGTCGCACACGATCACACGCTGTGCCAGGCATGTTAGCTGCTCTCTGCACACCTGGATGAATAATGAAGTAAACTGAAACAAAGTGGATAACAAATCGCATTGTGACCCCTTCAACCCTCATATATACACCTGCATGCACACAAGCTGTAGCTGTAACGAGTCGCTCTGTAAAAACCTGATTCTGGGAGGGGATGATTCTTTTCTAACATGTACAGGAACTGTGTTTTTGGTCTAGATCCCGTGGCCAGCTTCTCCCACCAGGAGAGATGAATGCAAGTGGGCAGGAAAAGATCTCTCGGTAAGAGCTAAAACCATCCATCTTGCAAGTGGGTGTCAGCATTTTGCCCCTCCAGCTCCACAGATGTTTTGAAAATGTCTTTGTTCTTTTGTACTATGAAAGATGTGCAACTCTGCAGGTCTTAAAGTAAACCTTGTAGCTGCACTGGGATTACATGGATGGTGTGCCCCATATATTAATCACAGACAATACAAGTTTTTTTTTTTTTTTTTGTCTTTTATCTTTTCAGCTTGTTTATACCCTGTGTGTTGACATATTCAATCTGTCATGTGGACAACACACCGGCTAGCTCACCATACATCTCATCATAATCTCAGAGTCAAGATTGAGACCATCATTTGACCTTAATCACTTATGAAGCCTCTGGGCACTCCACTTAATAGAATGAGGTCTGGGAAATCACTGTGCTTTCCACCAGACCTACTGATATAACAGTACTGCATGAATAATGACTGCTGTCATTTATTCGGGGGATCATAGGCATTAGTGTGCCCATGTTATTAAACTGTAATTTTCCATGTTTCTCCCTTTGTACTCTATCATTTCTGCATGTTCATTAAACCCACTCTTTTCAGGTATTTTCAGATTAACCTCAGGGAGCACATCTGAACTGAGCTGCTATAAAACTGATCCCATCAGACAAAATAGTTTGCTGTTTATTAGAAGTGGAAAAACGTATTTACCCCCATTCAAATTGAACTTAAATGAATAAATAACACTATTGTGTTTTACTTAAACTACATAATGAAGGTAATTATTCTTATCCTGTGCTTCACAGTAAAATATCTGAGCACAAACACCAAATTATCTGGGTTTTGTCTAAAGAAAAGAAAACAGTGTATTTCTTTGTTTAAGATAATTCGTTATTAAATTCTGAGGAGCTCAATTTCATGTTGGATCTTCTACAATGAAAATAGCTATTGTGGCATTAAGATACAGGTTTCTTTCAGAACCCTTACCTCACTCAACCCTCGCATGACAAGCCAAGCATCACATATCCCTGTATCTGGTCGAGTGCAGTTTTAGAGCAGCTTGTGTGGTGTGGTGAAACTCTGTGTAAACACGCTGAGAGGTTGTCTCTGCTCCCTGCAAGCTGTGTTATGAATTCTATCTTCAAAAGGGCCTAAGGCTGGAATGTAAAATCAAGGGAACGCTGTTTGTGCCTCAGTTCACTGGCTGGGCATCGGCCAGAACGGGGCAAGTTCTTCTGCCCTTCGAGCCTCCTCTATGGCTGATTTGAAGCGCCATGAAGTCCATTGTGTGTTTTCTGTAAACACTGTGGCAAGCATGAATAAGGTGCCCTTAGGGGGTGGTCTTTCTGTTATAGAGTCGGAGGAGAGTGAGAATTAAAGGAAGATGGAGAGTGAGTCTGTTGACGCTCCCTAATGAACTGTAAGCAAACACTTCTGGAGATTAATCTGAGATGAAAGAAGGGATAGATGGGTGTGAAAGGTGTGACAGTACACCCACAAAAGGAAAAAAAAAAGAAAGCTGCAGCTATTCCTTAGCTTAAGAGATGTGCACAAAGTCAGTGCCCAACAGGAAAATTACTAAACAAGTTGTTGACCAAGCAGCATAAAGGGAAAGGAAAAGGTTCGGTGTTCTTACTTTGTGCTTCCTGCTGCACATTTCATAGATTTATCCCACTTTTGCTCAGTTTTTCTTATCTGACACAGAATACAAAATCAAATCAAATACCAGAAGTTTGTGTACTGAGCTATGTGGATTGGAACATTTGTTGATTGAATTGTGATGGTGAGAAGATAAAACATAAAACTGCTAACGCTGTGAGGATGTCATATTATTTATTAAAAACCCACTAACATAAGGTATGACACGATGCCCACACCTGTATGGTTTGAATCATCTTGTCTGCATCATGCTGATGATCGAGAGATCCTGCTGATACATGTTTATTGCTCAGATAAACCCACCCATGGAAACGGGTCATATAACAAATCCAAGGAAAGACAGCTGCTTAAATGTCAACAGAAGCTTACTCAAACAGAGGCTGCTGATGACCTAGTAAAGCCAGATGAACTTGGTCATGCATAATTTGTGCACTATTCTCTCTCTCTCTCTCTCTCTCTTTTTTTATTTTTTGAATATGTGATGACACATTCAGTTTTATTTGAGGTCAGGTCTGCTCAGGCACGTGCCGCCAGTGCACGAGGAAATATGCCATATGGCAGCAGAGCAATGCACACCACACATACAGATGCCTGTTGTGCAACAAACACACGCTTCCCTAAATAAACTAAACCAAATAAACTATATTTCCAATATTAAACCAAATGAATATGTCAGCAAGTAAGTATGTAAGTTAAAGTCCCTGAGTCCAGACAAATACTTAAACATTCCTATAATAATCACGAGACAAAGCAATAAGACTAGAACTCAGAATCAAAATCACTGTTTTACATTTTCCTGTGAGAATAACAGAAAGCCAGTGTTGGCTTGCATTATTCTGATTTGTACAGGACTGTTGCGGCCCACTTTTATTGATGGATTCTTTTTCTACAGCCTGCAGTTACCCCCTTTATGAACTCCAGTTGTTCTACGCGAAATTGCACAGGTCAAGGACCTAGAATCTCTGAAACGGGCATGGAAAGACGTCACTGAGTTCAGAGAGAAAGACTCAAGCGTGTCAGGGTGAAGGCAGGGTAGGCAGAAGTGTATGTACAGTAGAGGAAGTGCAAAAAAATACAGATTCATGGATTATAATGTTTAGCCAGGTTATGTTTTTAGTGTTACTCGGCACAGTCGTGCTGTTATTCTCTGGGGAATTACAGTAGATCACAGTAAGCTTCGCTCTCTGTTATCATCACAGATATTTAAGAATTGGATTTTTTTTCTGTGACCCGAGCTCTTAGTAAGGCATGGCCTGTTTATTTATCCAGCAGTTCCACCACTTTTCTGCTGACCCAAATGTCTCAGGTGCTATCACAACAAGCTTTTGGATAACTACGGCACTAGATGCTGTGAGAATGATGGCTATAATTTTTCTGTCAAAAGCGATTATTCATCTTGCCTCCTGTGTTCTCTTCATCAGAGGGAGTGCTCAAATTTCATCAAGGTATTGCAGCCGTTCAACCAGACCCATCTCTATGTGTGCGGGACGGGAGCCTTCCACCCCGTGTGTTCCTACCTGGAGGTGGGCAAGAAACCGGAGGTACGAGCCCACATTACATTTTCTTTACTGCCTCCACTGTGCCTCATACTAAAGTTTAAGTTCTTTAAAGTCGTGACCATGTCTAGCTGGGTGTGAGTGCATTCTCTCCCTAATAAATTATTTGCTAAGTACATGAAAATCATTTCATTCAGCAAAACGAGGTGGAAAATTAAAAACAGGGTTTCATAGTCTGTGGAATTTCCAATTGGTCACTCTAATATGGACCGTGGTGTGTGTGTGTGTGTGTGTGTGTGTGTGTGTGTGTGTGTGTGTGTTCAGTATGAGAGGAAATTGCTCTCTTCTCCTCCAAATGTCACAGAGTCAGACTTATAAATGTGCGTTTCCCATTCATTAGATGCTATTTACAGACAATTAGAGGCAGTAAATTTCTCTGAGAAAAGCCATCTACTGCATATAGATCATAACCTAGAAATGTAATCTATCTGATGGGTTTCCAACGAGTGCCGAGGTCACCAAGTCATAGCGAGTGATGAGATTTCTTCTTTTCATCCTCAGTCAGACAGTTTGCTCAGATTTCTTCTTTTGTTTTCCACATTTAGTGACAATGTCATATGGTGTATTTTTTATCTGCTTCCTACATAAGCTATTTGAATTGAAATCATGCGCACAATTTTAGCATATATATAAGAACAAATAGCAATTTGCTGATGGCTGCACTTTCACATCTTATTTCTCTGTGGTTCACTGCGAAACATTTGGGAACCTCCTGCTTTGGGCGCTCAAATTTCAAATACATTTTTGTGCTCATTTACCACATTTTTCACCCAACTTGGTTGTCCTGATGCGTTGAAAGCAAAATGGGCTCCCCACTCATACTTTTTTCCCCTCTCTATAATTTACATCTTCAATGAATGAAAACAATGTGAATCTCAACATGTCATAGTTCACTCCAATTCCTCTGACTTTCTGTCTCTTAATGTCCAGGACAGCGTGTTCAGACTGGAGTCTCACACAGAGAACGGCAGAGGGAAGAGCCCCTATGATCCCAAGTTACTCACTGCCTCCATGCTAATTGGTGAGTTTAAGACTGGATACACTGTGCTGTTCTCCTGCGTGTTAGAGCAAGGTCATATAAAAACATGGGAGTCCTAAAAACACTCTCTGCCTTGCTCTTTCATTTCAGGAGATATATAGATTGTAAAGTAAAACGTGAATAACAGAACGGGGCATTCCTGTCATTCATTACAAGGTGATCTGCTCTGTAGTTTGTATTTACACAGTGGGAACCCCTCATTGGCAGGACTATAAAGTCTATTTCAATCTGAATGTACCTTCTTTAAGTGCTGGGCGGGCATGGCAGATGACACTTTATTGAGTTTTCTTTGCGCTGAATCCCCTTTTTTGGCAAATAAAGCAGGTCTATGAGAGCATGTCTTTTTCTACCCCCAATTATTGCCAGTCACATTGTGTTATATCACACCGTTTAAACTAGCAGATGGCTATTTTCCAGCCCATCACCCCTCATCTCCTCTCCCTTTTCTCTCTCCCCTCTCACAAGCATTATTATGTACTCCCCCTGTCTCACACCTCCATCCCTCCTCATCTGTCCCTCCATCCGCTCACCCCTCCCTTTTCAGCCCTGCCTGCTGTGTTAATGTCAATTCCACACTCCTGATGTTCATCATGTCCATCACTGTCTGTGTTTTCTCAGGCCTATCTGTTGTCTAGTCGATCTGTACTGCTAAGCCCGTTGACAATTCCTCAGACTTTACACCTGCATCACTAGTGTGATACCACCCCAAACTGTTTTCTCGTCCAGTGTTACAAGGCTAACACAGTACGTTCATTTTCCTCTCAGATGGGGAACTGTATGCTGGAACATCAGCTGACTTCATGGGGCGGGACTTTGCCATCTTCCGCACTCTTGGAAAGCATCACCCAATCAGGACAGAGCAACATGATTCACGGTGGCTAAATGGTGAGAGCGAAAAGGAAAATTACTGGCCAGCTCTTTTTCTATATATATCTATACATACGACAATCATGCCTTTAAATTAGTAGCTGTAATACAGCTCTCCACTTTTATGCGGATGACACTCAGCTATACTTGTATGTAAACCACGATGATCTCAGAAAACTAGCTTACTGCCTGGACTCTCTGGACTATGACAGACATTGTTCTTATACCTTTCTCAATATAAATTAAGAAAAGAAAAATAAGTCCTTATTAGAATTAGAATTTAGGTGCTATATTTGTCCATATTCTTTTGAAATGATTTTGAATATTATGTCTATGTATCGTAATTTCTTACATACTTCTGGTTTAACATGGAAGCTGTAGTATTTCTGTAGCTCAAAATAGTACACCGTTTCTTCTAACAAATACAAAGCGCAAGGAACACATCACTCAAGCTCCTCTCTATTGTCTGCCAGTGGAGTCTTTCAAACAACCTTGGTGACAAAAATGCTATAAAAATGAAATAAATTTGAAAACGTTAATGTGATGCACTTTGTAACTTACACGATTAATTACTAACTTGATTTTAAATCTCAAATGTGTGTGTCTTTCTGTGTGTTGCAGATCCCAGGTTTGTGGGTGTTCATCTGATTCCAGAGAGCGACAACCCAGAAGATGACAAAATCTACCTGTTCTTCAAAGAGAACGCCATAGATGGAGAGCATGCTGGGAAGGCCACGCACGCTCGCATCGGACAGCTCTGCAAAGTATGCATACGCAAATGAACACCCAGGCACATATCTATGCAAACGTACGCACATACACACAAGCTGGCTCACTCAAAGGAAAATTCAGTCAGACATACAAAAGCAGAGGGACAAAGACACACACACACACTTTCACACAGACATTATGTGAAATAGCTTCTGTATCTGGAAAAACACTTGACGGGTGTCTGAGTGGCTTTTATAATGGCAGGTTTCAGGGGCTGTTATCTGTGATTATTTTTAGCCTGGAGAAGAGTGGGCTTTGTTGTGAGTGGTACAATCGCCCCAGAAACCTGAGAGAAATGTTAAATGTCACCAGAACCTGAGAGGCAAAGATGCTGTCAATGGCAGCACTGTTATCCTAATGCCAGGCTTTGGCACTGATTGGGTCTACACCCTCCAGCTGCAGGGCATGGTTATGTTAAATCGCTGGCCTTGTATCAGCTTTCACGTTCCAAATCCTATTGTTATTCATTTAGCAGGAATCCGTTCAGCTGACTGCAGATCAGTGAGCGATGTCCAGCCTCATCCTCCCATTTAACTGCATATCGTGCCTCTGTCATAACAGCCTGATTACCCATAATGTCAGGAATCTGCTATGCTCAACACAAGACAAGCCACCCATTATGCAAGATGTGTTATTAATTTGGGCCTACGCATATTTGGACACATTCTAATTCATAAATCAAAACCAAGTGAGATACATTTTTATGAGCCAGCACTTTGTGCCTCTGTTGGTGTCCTATGTTTTGGAAAACAAACACTATACTGTGAGACACAAAGACAGATACTATCAGGGTGTGCACTGGAACATACAGTACTTTCCGAGGCAGTCTTCTTCACAACATCTAAAAAGTTGTCTATTTTTCACACTATTCATCATTGAAAATGTGTTTTAAAGAGACAACTATTGATGTTGGGTTGAATAAGAGGCATGTTTAGTAATTAAGAGAAAACCATCAATGAAATGTTTATGTCTTGCTGTCATGGCTTGCTTAATGTCTTATAAATAATCCCACCGGAATATATCGTACATTGAGCTGTCAGTGTGTAGTCTGTTTCAAATCAATTTTGTGGGAAGAATCTGTCATGACCATTAAAGACAGTTCACAAGTTTATTCTGCAAGTTTATCATCATATGACCAGCATATCCAATTGAAGAAACTGTGCTTTAACATAGATGTATTACCTCATGATCTGACCCTGTAAATGGTCTCCGAGGCTGTCTACTGATGTATGCTTGCGTATGTTCTAATCCCAAGGTCTTTTAAGGTTTCTCTATAAGCCATATCTTCGCCTACACTACAAGTTCAAAGTTTTATGTATTACCTCTTATCTTGAATTACTAAAGAGATATTGGCCATTTCTTTTCATATCTATCTTGCGTCTATAGTATATTTTAAAAGGCATAAGAGAAGGGAAAATAACAATGCATCAATTGCATAGGCAGTTCTTTATAACCAACCAGCAAGAGAATGCCTCACCTCACTCAACTAAAGGGTAATGAGGCATATATGTTGAGCACAGCAGCAGAGTATTAAATCAGGCAAAGGAACATTACATTACATTTTAACGGTAATATGTTTTTCTCATTTTAGACATAAAGCTACATATGACTAGACAAACTTAAAGAAAGTTGTCTTAAGATTCTGTGATATATTGTTATATGCTGAAAAGTAAATAGAACATAATTGTATAATTGTATAAATTATTTCTGTAGTTACCAAATATATAAATGCCATGTCTACATGTGATCTGTCCAACAGAATGATTTGGGAGGTCACAGGAGTCTGGTAAATAAGTGGACTACCTTCTTGAAGGCTCGGCTTGTTTGTTCCGTGCCTGGCAATAACGGAATAGACACGCATTTTGACGAACTACGTAAGCGATTTCTCTCACAGATTAAAACATGTCAGATGATAATGAAATGTTTTTAATGGAGGATATGTCTGTGATGTAATGTCTTCTCCTTGGCTTTCAGAGGATGTTTTTCTCATGAGCACAAAGGATCCTAAGAGTCCAATCATCTATGCAGTATTTACTACATCCAGGTACTGACACTGAAATACTTTACGTCAAAATCACTAAACGCATGACTCGTGTTTTCAACAAGAACCTGCCCTTCCCTTATCTGATTCATTCTTTCTGCCCTTTAGCAACATCTTCAAAGGTTCAGCTGTCTGTATGTACAGCATGACAGATATCAGGAGAGTGTTCTTGGGCCCTTATGCTCATAGAGATGGACCCAACTACCAGTGGGTGCCCTTCCAGGGACGTGTTCCCTACCCACGTCCTGGCACTGTGAGTATAGTATTGTCTTAGCTATTAACTCAGTGTGTTATGAACTGACCCTTAAAGTTAATTCTAATGTTCTGATTGTGCTGTCCTACAGCGTAATTGTCATAACAATTACTTTCTTTCCCCCTGCAGTGCCCAAGCAAGACATTTGGAGGATTTGATACAACTAAGGACCTTCCTGATGAAGTGGTAACCTTTGCCAGAAGCCACCCAGCTATGTTCAACCCTGTCTACCCCATTAACAATCGACCAATCATAGTCAAAACTGATGTCGACTACCAGTTCACACAGATAGTGGTGGATAAAGTAGAAGCTGAGGATGGACAGTATGACGTTATGTTCATTGGCACAGGTAAAAACACTTAGCATACATGCTGTCTACTGTAAACTGGTAAACTGCTAAATGATATACAGAGTAGATGCTAACTCATGTGCTTCTATTTTGTGCTAGACATGGGAACGATACTGAAAGTGGTATCCATCCCCAGAGGCTCTTGGCATGACCTGGAGGAAGTCCTATTGGAAGAAATGACTGTCTTCAGAGTAAGTTATTTTATTATCACCATTATCACCTATATTAATCCTCCAGGGTAAACGGATGACTGTAGAATCACCAGTGAATCATCAACCGTTGTCTCATAAAACTGTCATTTTCTTACAGGAACCAACAGCCATTACAGCGATGGAGCTTTCAACTAAACAGGTATTGACTGCAGTTCTTATTGCAAACAAATACAGCAACACGTGTAATAGAACAAAGCACAGTAACCACAAAGGGGATATCAAGCATATATCAAGATAATTCTATGAGAAACATGTGGAGCCGTAAACCACACAGGCTGAAAAAACCTGTTGCTTAGAAAGTGAAAGCTTTACCCCATGGGAGACACACCTTGCTGCACAGTTGGAATACAGAACAAAGACATACTTGTCTGCACACACTTTGAGATGAAACACTTTTTCACACAAAGATCTCAATTGTGGGCTTTTGAACAGTTAACTCACCAACTTAGATGGCAGGCACAAACAAAACAAGTTGACAGGTAGGAGGGTACTGAACACCTGTAGTAAGACGGTTTGTCCACATTCCAGTGTTGTATTGTTGCTTCACCGAAAACATAAGCTGAGCCAGAAATAGGTCTATTACTCAAACCTAAAACCTAAATTGTAGCTCCTGAGACATGAAGTATCTGAATCGTTCTCTCTTTTACCTGCCCAGCAACAACTGTACCTAGGCTCAGACATCGGCGTGTCCCAGATGCCTTTGCATCGGTGTGAGGTTTACGGGAAGGCCTGTGCTGAATGCTGCCTGGCAAGGGACCCGTACTGTGCATGGGATGGCACTGAGTGCTCCAGATACTTTCCCATGGCCAAGAGGTACTGAATACATACTCTGCATTCATACTTGTCATGTCGCCATCCTGCCATTGTGTTTTACAAGCTGTTCAACACCTACGACTGATCTGATAAATAATTAGTTTGCCGACGATGCAATATGATACATCCAACCGCAACAGCTGTTATTTTAACACATCTGGTTAAATGCACACACACACCCACACAACACATCCTTGAAGTAAAACACTGCAAGTAGCACAGTTGGAGTGCACTTTTTAAATCTGAAACGAAACAAGAATCAAGACATGTTTAAATCATGCTTAAGAATTAGGTTTCTTTAACATACTACACTATAGTATATATAGTATAGGACTATATTTTACAGAGGTAAAACCAGATTATATAGAACTGTTTTTACAAGTATTGAGGGCATATGAAGTCACACTGCGATTTAAGGGCTGGACCTAGGGCACACTTATAGTGCAGGCTTTGTATATTTGCCAAAAAACCCTAAAGGTATATGGTGTCGTGTTTCTACCAGAAAGCTAGAAATATAACCTGCCTCATGTGTTTACTGTAAATGAGAACCAATGTCAGCGATGTCTGCAGGCTGTCTGGGTGAACCAGGGGTGAGGTTGGTGCTAGTGGTTCGGTAGTAGTGTGGTTGTATTAGCGGACTGATCTGTATGTGTTCTCTGTGTGCAGCACTCCCACTCATAGCTCCATGGAGCTTATTGATTTGAATGTTGGAGCTGCACGGTATCCTGTTCTTGCTGTTAGTTGGACTCAAGAGTCCTGCATTCAAAAATAAGACAGCCAGAGAAAACCCTCACCCCCAATTACCAGCACACCAACTCTGAGTTGTAACAATGGGAAGCAGAGGGAGGGAAAAGTTATCAGTTTGCTTTGGTGTCTCCATAGTTTCTTCAATTACTGTTTACAGAAAATATACTCAAGGTTTGATGCTCGAAACTAAGTCTCTTTTGCATCTGGAACCTGGAGAGACAACAGGCTGAAATGATGACTGATTGGGTTTGAATTCCTCTGTCATGCACACCCTATAATTAAAGCTTCTCTGTGATGAGCCTGTCGTTAGTTTATCTATTTATGTTGGCCGGTCTTGCTGCATATCCAAACCACCTTCAGATACACACCTACACACACAAACACACTCCCTGTGCACATATTCTCTCTCTCTGTCTCTCTCTCTCTCTCTCACACACACACACACACACACACACTCTAACAAAGAAACTAGTGTGTATGCTGACTCATCAAGGTGTTTTTATTTGTGTTTCTGTAGGAGGACAAGGAGACAAGATATCAGAAATGGAGACCCTCTCACACAATGCTCAGACCTACAACACCATGGTACATATATGAAACATATATATTTTATAAACTGTGTATGATCAAAGCAATGTGTAATCAGATTTTTATGTTGGTTTTAGTTCAGGCATTATTAAACTGACTAATAACTTATACGTATTATTTTTAAATTTCTAAATATTATATGGAAGCACATAACAATCTTTTTTCCAACTGCATAACACAAAGAGCTTTGAATTTATTTTTCTTTGGAACATGGCTGGCCTTTCCCGAAGCAATCAAAACAGTAGAGAAGCCAGATGAATGTGGGTGGCTGTGTGTCTTTGCATTTTATGTGCTTCTGGTGGTGTGAAGATTAAAGTAGGTCCATGTGAAGCTTATAATTAACATGGTCAGAATTCCTCCAAGTCTCCTCTCTGTCGCCAAGCCCTCCACTCTACTGCCCTGTTAGTGGTCTTAGTCCAAAAACAGGACTCGCACTAGTCTCGTTGTCTTGATTATACATTTCTTTCATTTCACTGAACAGAACAAAAGAGACAAAGCTCTCATTGAAAGCTGTTCATTTGAGGAGGAGGAATACAAAACAAATACTGTTACCTGTTGCTACCCACTCTGTAGGCAGCAACGCTTTTGCTTGGACATTTTAGCCCATTTTAGATGCAGCACTCTATTAAAAATATATATTTTATGATGAAAGAGAAGGGAATAACAGTGTATTATAGTAGGGTTCACTGAATTACTAAATTCACAGCAGGATTTAAGATTCAATCAGAGAAACACTGACCGTACAGTGCTAAAGCTCTCTGACAGTACACAGTAGCGTTGCACAGACTCGCCTGTATATACTTGCTGTATAAAATCCAGATTTTAGTTACAGTCTATTTCCTCCAATGACTGCCTCTGCGGTGGGAGCTGCCTACTCTGCACATGATTGAGTGTGATAAGAAAAGAAACAGAATAATGTGACAAAATAATGTACAATGCAGTCACTGAAAAAAAAAAAACAGGCCCTGAACATGGGAAATATGTGGAGGCAGGCAGAGAAAAAGAAGACAAGCGGACAGAGATTTATACAGAAAATCACTAAAAATCATAAAAGCTGTGTTATGTTTTTGCTTATAAAATATATAACTATCACATTAAACTCTAACCACAATCAATACTGTCTGCAATAAATTACAAAAAAATCGTTTGCCTGACTAATTTATTCTGATTTTTTTTATTTATTTATTTGTTTTTTATCAAGATGAACTAAATGGGAAGACGACTCTCGTGGATAAAACAGTCTATGGTGTGGAGAACAGCAGCACCTTCCTTGAGTGCAGTCCCAAGTCCCAGAGAGCCATGACATATTGGCAGTACCAGCGCTCCAATGATGACCGCAAACAAGAGGTTGGCACTCCCTCAGCACACACTTCATCTATTTTGTTAATAAATTCGGATACAATCTGTCTGTGGAGCAAATGAATAATGATGAGTCTTCAGAATGGAGATCATTTTAGATAGCAATAGTATAATATTTTATGAATGCTTAGCCATTAGGCGTAGCTGATTAGATTTTTGGAAATGTTGAGTCTCATATATTTTATCTCTGTGTCCTTCTTTCGCTTCCAATTTTCTCATTCTGTAGCTTAAGTCAGAGGAGCGTTTCATCCGTACAGACCAGGGCTTACTGATTCGTACGCTTAACAAGAAGGATTCTGGGATCTATCTGTGTCAGGCGGTGGAGCACGGCTTCATGCAAACGCTTCTGAAGGTGACCTTAGAGGTAATTGACACCGAGCGCCTGGAGGATCTGCTACATCGCGATGAAGAGGCCACGGCCAGCGTCCCTGCCCAGGAACGTCCCGCGCCTCAAGAAACTCCCAATCAAAAGCTGTGGTACAGAGACTTTCTATCTTTGGTCAATCACCCGACTCTGAACAGTGTGGACGAGTTCTGTGAGCAGGTGTGGAAAAGGGAGAGGAAGCACAGGAGGCAGAAAGCTCACCTGGTGCAGCAAGTACAAATACACCAGCAGCAACAGCAGCAGCAGCAGAAGGTTGCGGTGAACCCTCACACCCACATGCATGCTCAAGGGCTGGCAGCCAAGTGGAAACACCTGCAAGAGAGGCAGAAGGGTCGCAACCGCAGGACCCACGAACTGGAAAGGGCCCCTCGCAGTGTCTGACCTATAAACCTTGAGTTTTAACACCCAAATCTGAAACCACACCCAGTTCTCATTCTGTAACCCTGATTAACTTAGCCACTTGTCTCCTTCATACTGAGATACAGACTTCTTTCCACAAAGACTGGATAGAAAAAAGTTAAACTGGAAAAAGGTCATACTACCCTGATTCTGTGCGTGGGCAGCCATGTTTACAGTACCCCAGTACCGAGGACTGCAGGAAGCAGGATGTTGTATCACACCAGACCATTGGAGCATATTATCTCAGCTGGCCTCTGTGGCCTGAACACTGCAGAGGGACAGTGTCAACCTACACAAGAACTGGATACATATATCAACACTATAGACATGGCTGACTCCATGTTGAGACATGGCATTGTCTCATGGCATGCTAGTTAGGTGTCTTTATCAGTGTGAAGCTAAAGTAGAAACCTGAAAATACCCAATAATTACTTTTCTACTTCACAAATACGAAAGAAGGGGGGGTTGGATTGTATTAAACAGTGTGGACAGTTGATGGACTTGCAGTGTTTTACAAGCACAAAATAAGTCAAGCTTGAGGAAAGCACACAACGGGATGTTTGGTCATTTTTTTAGGTATTATAGAAGGTTAAATCAATCCACACGAGAAAGGAAAATGCCCAAGCACTGCAAGAAACTGGGAGCAACAGTCACCACTTGTCGACAAATATAATTATGTAGCTAAGATGTGTAAATACTGTACCCTATGACGTCTCCTCATACTAAAGGGAATGGCTTGCAGTTGTCTTGTTGCTTTATGTTGTTTCCCCAGATAGAAATTTATTTAAGATAAAGTCTTAGGACTTTATCTCCCAAAAGGGAGATCTCGTAATAGTCTTTGTGTCGACGCCCTAGATAAGCTTCCCAAACAAAGTCAGGTTTTATTATTATGTTTTGTTTTTAAATCATCTGATTCCTACCAGTGTCCAGTGTCACTGACATCACTGACTGTCACTGTGCAGGGATGTCAACTGCATCATTTCAGTGCACGAAATGTCGTACTGAGTTCTTCCATGTTCATTTATTTGTATACACTTTGTTTCCAATACATGTGTATTTATTGATATACAATTATGTACATTGTGAAAATATTTTTTAGTTTTTTTTTTTTTTTTTTTTTTTTTTTTTTTGCAATTCATCATTTAGTTTGATTTATTTGAATGGCATCACCAAACTCTTAAAATAACTGTATTATCACAAATACTGTAGTAACTGGAACTTATTCATCAATATTGGTCAATATTACATGCATTACATATCAAATGCACTAAGCAATAACCCAGTATCCATATTGTATATTTTCTTCCACATTTATTGCCTCATATTCATTTCCTTCACAGGCAGCGCAGTGTACAAACTTCATTTCACTGCATGTGACATGAAAAAAAAAAAAAAAAACTCTAGTTTTTCGGATTATAATAATTCTTTATTATACAATGCACACACAAACACAAACACAAACCTGGAATGTAGCTGTGAACATTATGTAAATATAAATATTATGGTCTATGTTCAACAAGTATGACACTGTGTACTAGTGCATGTGAATACTATTGTAGTGTTCCCGTTTTGCTATAGCAATGATATACTAGTCTGGTGTTGTCACCGTTATTCTGTTGTTTGCTTATGCAGTACACAATATTAACTATTTCAAAGATGTACATAATATTTCTGTTATGACTCTAAACTGTATGATTGATAATTCCTGAAATAGGTATTCATAAAAAAATAAAAGATAAACAGGATCTAAACAGGATCTTATTGTGGATCTAAATGTCCACAGACCGGTTAACAACAATGAACAATAACACTGAACAATGTCAGTTGAGCATTGCAACATGTCGGTATGTCAGATGACCTTGTCTAGTGAGTGTTCGCAAACCCTCATCCGTTTTTGGAAACCATGACTGAGGAAGATGAGAAACAGCTGGAGCTCGAGAAACTGACAAGAAGAGTTGAACACCAGAGTTGTGGAACGCGGCCATATGATAAGATCGTCATTATAGGGAGAAAAGGATGCCTCGCTGCATCTGTCTTGGACACACAATGAAAGCGAGAAAATGAAGTGCTGCTGCTGCTGCTGCTTTTTGGCATGATGATGGTGATGGTGGTGATGTATTCTACTGATCTAATAAATGTCTCTTCATAAAGCGCTGGTTTCATTAAATCACGTTTTTAATATGCTGTGTCCTGCTGCTATCATGGTATGTGGTTAGTGAGGAAAAAAAGTTTCCTGTGGCGTAGATGATCAGATTAGATTTTGGAACACCTCGCTGCGTGTATATTTCCATATTAATGAAAAACTTGAAAACTAAACTTGTAGAACTTATCTTTAATATTGGCATTTATTTAATACCGTCTGTTATGCCCATATTGAAAAATACTGTAACGACATAGAAAAGTGGGCTGATGAACGATTTCAATAACTGAAGTTAATTAACATAACTGATGATATATTAAAAATCACAGCAGCTAAAGAAAATATCAGCCAAGTGCCTCTTTTACTATAATGTGTACTGAAAAATGAATCTGTGTACTATGTTGTGCCTCAGGCAGTAGAGGAAGTACTGTAAGTTGTTATTAAGACCTTGATGTGTGATGTGATGTGAATAATACATGAGGTCCCCTACAGTCTCAAACTGAAACCCAGCTGTTATATTTGCATATCTACAGGAGTTAGAGGCTAAAGATACAGTATAACATCAGACTTCAGTGTCTGTAGCTCAAGCAGAACATAGAAAAACAAAAACAAAACAGAAAACCAACATCTCGCAATCAAATATCAGTTCTTCTATATCAGGGGTTTGAGTATGGACTGTGTTTTACTACTGCCCTCTGGTGGTTATGATAGAAAAGCACACGCTCATCCCTTACAGTACGTGGAATGTTCCATCTGTTCATATAGAAGGTTAGGTCATTATAGAGTATAATGATTGCTCTTGGTGTAGATATGGCAGTCCTGAAGCTGCAGCTGTAACAGATTTCTTTTTTATCATGACAGAGCTTCTGTTGACACCTATGGTCACCTTTCATCCAAGGTCAAAGGTCAGTCAGCATATGCCTCACCTGGGCTTTGACCTTGACCTCTGCAGTCAAACCAACTGCTACTGTGGGAGCTCATGAGTTTCAGCCCAAACTGTCTCAGACACTTCAAAGGGAATGTTACTGAGAGGCTCTAGTGTTGATGGTGTCATCCGGGAGAACACACACACACCTTTGAAATGAATATTTGTGGGTATGTGTGTATGTGGCTCAGACAAACAGAGAGAAGTCTGGGAGATGCAAAATAAAGTTAATTGTTGGTCATGGTCATCACCTGGCTTTGTCACACAACTTTTGACCACAGTCTGACATTGCTAAAACTGTGGCATTGCTACTTCTGAATAAACCGCAAATGCTGAGGAGATTTGAGGAAAAACAGAGACACAAAGATCAATGGAAAGTTCAGCATGCATTATACATTTTCAAACATCGTGTCATCATAGAGTCTATGGAAAATAAGGATTTCAGAGCTTTCTGCCTCCAAACACACAGGATTGCTTTTTGGCCTTGCACTCATACCTGCAACACACAGCATGACTGCCCTCCGGTGGCTGGAGGGACCTCTTTCAATACGGTTCAGCTCCAACGTCCCACTCTGCCTGATGATGGAAAATAGTAGCTTACAGCCAAGGGCACGGATGAGTGAGAAGGGCCTCTCTGATGCTCACACAAAGGACCGCTACACCCAATGGAAAAACTGACACGTGAGTGACAGTGGGAGTGGGAGAGCAAGAGTAGGAAGAAGCGAGGTTTAGTACTGTGAGACTTGAAATCAGTTTTGGGCCTGATTTTTTTGGCAAAAGAAAGCATCTTCATCTTGAACATCTTAGTACTTTCAGTTGTTACAATTCAGCACATGCCAATTCAATTCCAAGACACTTACGACACATAACACACCTAGAAACACAAACAGACCAGATAAATGAAGACCTGACAAGACTGCATGAAATGTAGGAATGACTGAAGAGAGTGGAAAGGGAAACACGAGTGTGATTACTCACCTTGTCTGTTTCATCATGTGAAACTAATCTGGCCCCATTATATACTCTTGACAAAAAAAGGGTGTGGATTAAGAGTCATCTGGCAGGCAGCTGAGTGAATATGTAAGACACACACATAGTGCATTAGTCTTTTTCCCTCAGACACTCATCATATTTTACTGCAGCTGCATCCTTTACTGCAGCTATGGGGAAGAGGCATCAGTGTGTTCACCCCTGTAAGGAGGCTTGGGAAAAGTGAAATGGAGCAGAGATAGAGTCATTTATTTTACACTAGTGACAATACACTGGGTTGATGCTTCACTAAGCCCAGTAGGGTTCTGCTGGAGACATGCACAGATCCAGCTGGTTCGTTCCGGGTCACCTCGAGAGACAACACATTGGTTTATCTGGAAGATTGATGGAAAATTCCAAAAGCAGAAGATCCAGCTCAAAGTTTTATCGTATACATCCACATCGTATTTGTGGATGTTTGGATTTTAATGCAAACCGCAGACATGGATACTCCCACTGTTAAGATATTTTCTTAAAGGTGGATGTGCTACACAGCTACGAGGCACAGAGAGAAATGCATCACCCTCGGTCCCAGTGCACCCGAACACAATCCGCTCAGCCACAACATTTCTGACACTTACTCAACTAAAGAATGACCCAGTGACGGCATCCAGCCCATTAGCCAGGCAAGGAATAACATTCGTGTGCCATAATTGGGGTTTGCCACCTTATAGCAGAGTATGGTATATCACATCACTCTCTGAGTGAGGCAATGATCTATTCCTTTCCCTCCAGCTGTCACTTATCAAAAGCTTGTAGACTTCTGGCAGTGTCCCTCTCTGCGTCTCTCTGAGTCAGTACTGGCGGTGGAAGTGTGTGAGTGGGGGGAGGGTGGTGGATTATAAAGTTATTTTCTGGAAAACTTTTGCGGGATGGGGTGATTTACTAGATAATGGATGGATGATGCTTTGAAGCACAGTCAGAATCGTGTGTGCGTCTGTGGGCGCTGCTTTCCATCAAGCTTTAGTGGCGTGTTAGCAGCGTGTTAGCATGCAGGGGCGCATCCCTTGCCTGGGGTAAAACAGAGGACAGGGTATTAAGCTGTGGCAGCTTGGCAGTGGTAATGCTAGTGGTGTGCTGTATAGTTGGCAGGAACCTCGAGTGCCTCTCGGCTATGAGTGACAGCATGGCACAAGAGGTTTAGACTAGTGGTATGACAAGAACTTTAGCTCATTTCCTATGTGGAAAAGAGCTGCCAGTGCTATAATGTTATTTTTATGTCTGTAACATACTCATTGTGCAGTCTACTTGTAGCATTTTTACTGTATCGTAACTTATATCACAAAACCTGCTTTCTTGCATCTAAATATTTTACATGAATGAGGAATTTACAGTATGAAAAGAGAACACACAAGCTGAGCATGCACGCACACACACCTACACTTAATATAAATTGTGGTGGCTAAGCCAGATATGATGAGATTAAAACACAATTTCCTTGTCACATACAATTTAACTGAAAATGATCTGAAGTATTTAAGTATTTCATGAGTTTCATTACAACAAAATGACACTGTAATTTGCGGACTGGCATCACAAGTGCTATGACTACAGTTTTGACAGTTCACAAATGTAAAACTAATTTGATAATCAGGTGATCTGTCAAGGCCCCCACCCCCCCCACCACCGGTTTTGTAACGGATCAAGTGAAGAAAAGAGAGAAACATGAAGGCTTTCCCCTCCTTCACCTTTGCTGCCATACACTTGACTCACTTATAAACATACAATTACACTGGAATAAACCTCACCATGAATGGTCAATCATGCTGAGTCTGTTTGTAAGCTCCTTGAATTGTTTATACAGTGGAAAAGATATATAAGCCCAGTGAATCAGTTTATGTGTACAGTGCTGTGTACTGTAATTGTCTAGACAGTCAGTCAATAGTAACACTGGTAAGAATGAGAGTCCATGTGAAACTAAATCAAAATGCGAATGTGAGTTTTATCTACCACATCATGGTCACATGGGTGGAGGACAACGTGGAAAAATTTCACAGATTTCAAATCTTCTATCTAATCTAACCTTCTAACATTCTATCATGCTTTCGCTAAATGTGTCAATAGAAAAAAAAGATAAAATCAAACTAAAATGATTATCCTTCAGGCCCTCGAGGGAAATGCTGTTGGTTAAACAATCAGACCGGAGAGTGTGCAATGAAAACAAAAGCATGAAAGCTGCTGAAAGGAGCTGATGAGATAGGATCAGACAATGGATGAATGAGGCCTCGGGCTTGACCTCAGCAACCCCTGAGATGGGTCAAAGGTCTCTGCACCGAGGAGCAGAGGTCAATTTATCCAGAGAAATGTGCCTAGGTAGCCTGGCGTGTGTTCCTCGGCTGCTCCCTTCCACACCAGCACCGCTAATCTGTAACTGACTGAAGACTGAGGGTTGGCTAGAATTCCTGGAACATATCACCCGGTAAAAGGCTTAGCTTTGTGTCATTCTGGTTCAGGCCTGCTTACTAGATATTAGATAAAGAAAAAGTGACTCCTTATTTGAAAGCAACAAAGCCTAAAATGTATTAGAAGTCTGAGTTCTGTATGTTAATATAAGCATAAGCAAAGACTTCCCCCCAAACTTTTGGAAATTGCCAAGACTTTGCGAGAAAAGTATACACAAATTAATCCTCATCTCCATCTCTGCTCCTTCCCTTGTATAAGTCCTCTCTCCATCTGAAAAATGTGTTGATATACTCTAAGATGAATTAGAGACTTAACAAAACGTAAACATTCACTACCAAAATTCATCTTTGTCAGCGTAGATTAGACACTGCAGTCGTACATAATGCTGTTTTACCATTTATGTAAAAGACTGTTATACTAGCTCAGTCTAGTCTAGTAATTAAAACCTTCAGCAGCAAAACACGTCTGTCAGCATAAATTTGCATTTCAGGATCGACTGTACGCAGGAATTTATGCGCCACCGATGTTCCAAGAATGAGAAATGCACATTCATAATTATTTTTCTTGATGTTTGTTATGCTTTATGTTATGCTCTGTGTTCAGTTTTTACACTGGAAAAGGCGGGCGGGGGGGGGGGGGCAACAACATACGGGAGTACAAACTGTCAGACTGTCAGTGATCAAGTTTCACTCCTTTATCATTGAGCAAACAAATTCCAAACATTTTATGCAAAACACCCTGCTTGCTCAGTCTAGTTGCATCTGAAACGATATACAGCCAGCAGTAAAATGATGGTTTGGTGCAAAGTTTAAAAAGAAAGAAAGTTTTACCTTAAAAAAATATTGTATATTAAAATGTATTCTTCCACCTTTTTTTGGCATATTTGTTTTATCTCGACAGCTTAATGGATAATCCAAATTTCAATCACAAAACAAGAAGATACTCAAGAGATAACAACGCACAAAGTGCAGTAAAGCAGATGACTTTTAGATAAGTTGAAAATGCAGGTGCTGTGAGGTTTTCAAATAGCTCCGTGAGCTTGGTCTTGGACATTTAAGCTGTCTTGTTTTCTCGGAGTGCTTGGATTTTTTATTTATTTATTTTTTTTGATAGCTGTCAGTACAGTGACGGAGCGAAAGTGCTGTCTAACAGGAGATTTAATTGCAGGTGTTGTATTCAAGGTGTTTTCTCGTCTAAGTTTAACCATTAGCTAACCTTTTCATGTGGCGAACTGCATGAAAATAGCACATCTGTTTTGTGCTGTTACCACATTATCCAATTAGTGGTCGGGAACGAAATTTTCTCAGTGCACCACATAATCTACTTTTCACAGTTCATGCTGGTTGTTGATGAGTACACACTGGTGGCTGAAAATATGTGACCCAAAACAATTGTGTTTTGTTCCAGGAAAAAGTGTTTGCCACTTGACATAAAGTGTTGACGGGTAACAGTTTATTGACTTTCAAAACCCCAGTGTTTACCTCCACTTCTCCTCAGAGTCAAAGCGGATCTTGCCATGGTTTCTGTGGAATTGTCAGTCCAGTAATTATGGACATGTGACGTGACAAACAAAGGCGGTGGAGGTTGCAGAGGCATGAAACAATCAGACATCAGTCATGCATCAGTTTTACTGGCACTGCTCTGACAAAGCCACTTTGACGTCAGTCTGAAACTGTAAATTATTAATGGGTTCACAGCTCGCAGTAGTTTCTCTTTTTATTCGTAGTATTTCACTGGTGTTGAAGTTGATTGCTAAAATGATTTTAGTTGGAGAGAGGCGTAGCAAAGTTTAAGAGAATTGTACAAACATTATGAGACATCTCTAACTTGAAATTGCTTTCTGGAAGAGAGTTAGATGAAGAGATTCATAGCCATGTAATGTCTGCGCTGTAAATATAGCAGCTGTTATCTTAGCTTAACACAATGACATGAAACAGGGGGACAGAACCCCCCCTGTAAAAGCACAATGTGTCATTTGTACTCTTTAGTTTTTGTATGGATGAATCAAACCAGAAATAATGTGTCAGTTTGTGTGCTTTAGAGGTGGATTTTGTTACATTTGGACAGAGCCAGGCTAGCTGTTTTGCTCTGTCCAGTCTGAATGTTAAGCTAAGATGTTAATGCTAAGCTAAGCTATAGCCTAGCAAGAATAATTCCCCAGATGTTTCACTATTCCTTTAAAATATAATGTATTTGGCCTAGCGATTAAAATTCAAAGGCTATCTTTGTTTTTCCCAAATTTGCGATAGCGCGTGCCGCATCTTTGTGTGTATGTGTGTGTATCAGTTTGCTTGTGTTTCTCTGGTATGTCTCACTTTGATCTGCAAGACCCCGAAAGGTTATTAATCAGAGTAAGGGAGAAATGTAAACTCAGTGACATCTGCAGATTAATTTACAGGAGGAGATCTTAACACAGGTCACTGATAGTGTCCTTCAAAGCAGTCAAAGTGATGCAGCGTAAGTTCGCAGGTTAACTGATAGTTCTGCCAGAAGGAACGGCGCATCTGTAACAAACATTATCCCCGGTTCCTTACACCCATTTCTCATCTTCCCACTCACATTCTTACTCATGCTAAACACATACCGCATGTCACTGTGTGAGAAATTGGTGCAACTCAAACACAGCTAAAGTTAGTATTTGAAGGGGCATCAAACTGACCTGAGTTCAGGTTCTGGTCTGGGCTCGGACCAGGGCGAGGTGTTGATCTCAAGCGTGTTTGGCATTTGTAGGAGAAAAAAAAAACACAGGAAACAACATGCACTAGACTGTAATTTCACTAAAACAGACATACCAGTCTACAGATACACCCAAAGTGTGACTCACATTTTTAATTCACGGATGTGGGCACAATAAGTACTATTTTTTAAGCATTTGGTCTCAGTTAAACTAATTTTGTTTTCATTTTATGTCCTTCTACATCAAACGGGGGTTTCTTTTTCATATGTCTGAATGTTTATTTGTCAGATTGGTTGAGCAATTAATGACAGGGTTTGAACACGAGAGCTGGCCTTCATTGGTCACAGGCAATCATTCCATATAGGATTTTGAGGAACTCTAACTCCTCCTGAGCCACTTCAAAGCAGGCTGTCAGAAAAAGGAGGCAGAGACTGCCACAAGATTTCCCCTCGCTGCGGCAGTACATGGTGGTCCTGTCCTGGAGCATGATGGGAGCACTCTGATCTAATTTACGTGTCACTATTCATATTTCATAAACACAGAGACGTACGCATAAACATATGCACGGCGTCTTACAGACACAGACCCCCGTACATTTACACACAGTCACACTCAAGAAAAGTTGTCTTTTCGAGTTTGGTCAGTTTTATGCGGGAAATGTTTTCCTTGAGTCGATCCAAAACTGTTTGTCTGAATCAATACAGTTACAAAGGCTGCAGTTTATCCACAGTCATGCAAAGCTTGCTTTTCAACATGTCCACCCTTGTGTTTTAGCTTTGGTGCTGGATGAAATGTGTCTGACATTACTGTGTGGGAATAAATCACAAACCAGTGAGCTCGGGAAAAACAGCGTTAAGTACATGCTGAAGGCAGATGTTTAGTCTGCATTTGTCACCATTATCATTCCATCTATCTCTATTTTGTCTGCTCACGGTGATCATAGCGGAGCGTGCACTGCAACAAATTGTCCAGACCGGGCTGCATTTAGAAAGGATGGTTTTTCAATCTTAACCCTCTCCACATAAATACTCTCATGTCATTGTGCCAAGCATGACAAATGACAGTGCACAGGAGAATAAATAGGTACTTCCACATGTCTGTGAGTTTTCACCCTGTGCAAAAACATCATAAAATTCACCTGAATGTGCATAAACACAAGCGCATGCAACACACACCCGTTCACAAGCAAACACCCACAGCAACACACCTGTAGATTATGTGACGGTTACCATGATGATGGATGAGGCCAGATGGTCACTTCCACATATCAGTCCAGAGGCGTTACCCATTCCTCCTCTTCACAATCTGTAACTGCAGAGCACTGCCTGATTCTGGGTTTCCCATTACTAACCCTATAACCAAGAAATATGTCCTTAGAGCAGAATCGCAGGAAGCGAAGAAAGAAAAGATGGTTGCCATGTAGCTTCTTTGATAGCGGTTTTGTAACCACTTGAGCATGTGCGATACATTTTGGTTTCTGGCATTACATTTGGCACGGGGAGAATATATTTAGCATGCTTTGGTGCAATGGACACTCATGCAAAACGTGCACCTACTTAGTGCACCACCTGAGGGTTAGCAGCCCTCAGTAGGAAAGATGTTAGGAAATAATGGAGTGTGACAGAACATATACAGACTTCTTTCCACTTATCTATAAACATATGTTAAAAGTGGTTACTGGTATGATTTCATATGCATGAAGGTGTGCACAGTGGGTTTCATACTATTATGTTCCCACTCGGCAGGCACAGCTAAGCCAACCATAGCACACCTGGCTTCGCAGTCAGAGTAGAACTACACCGCCTCCTCCTCCTCCTCCGCCGCTGCCGCTGCCTGCCTTTCTCCCAGTTCGATCATCTGCGGCTAACAGTGACTCCCTCTCACTGCGTGGTATCACTCACAATGCAACATGAGCTCTCTGATAGAATCTCCAAACTGCACAAACGGGATAAACATTTGTATTTCGATTTCTTGGAGAGGTTTTGTTTAATGCTGCATCTCATATTGCGATCACTGATATATGGCAAGGAAGTAAGTACTGCTACCTGCCTTCAAATTCTGACTGATGTCTCTGTAGTCAGTGCGTGCCACGGGGACGAACTTTGCTGACCATATGATAGCCACCTGTGTAAACGGCTGGAGTATCTAGTAGCTCTGAAACACTGGATCCTCAGAGTGCTATTGTGTTGCCACAGGAGACCAGAGGCCTGACCTCTCTTTAGCAGAGGGAAACCCTGTAGGCGGTCAGTGGTAGACATGCATAACATACGCACGGTTTTATGCACAAATGCATTTATGCATACACAGTTAAGTCTATCTTGCTTTTTATCTCTTTGCTTTCTTTTCCTCCGTCCTCTTTTACACTGTATCACTGCAGCTCAGTTCTTTTGACACTTGTCCTGGCGTAAACACCGTGCACGTCGGGGGAGCGGGAGGAGAGTGCCTGTCTGTCTCTGAGGGTCAAACAGGAGGTGAAGGAGGCTTCTGTTGAACAGGGGCGGATATTGACACAGCATTAACATGAATGAAAATATTTTCTGTGTTCAGTGGGCATGAAAGGAACGCCGCCAGACGTTTGGACGTGGCCTATTCAAACAAACGTCAGACATCAGCACTCAATCAAAAAGTCTTTTCACGCAGCAGGCTTCCTAAAACAGCAGCTAAAGGAAGCAGAGCTTCAGTGACGTGACAGGTAAAAAAATTTCTGACCCTCGAAACTTGCTCGAAATCTTTGAAATTTGTCGCATTCGCAGAACTCAGATAGTGCAGGGTAAATATCTCTGCAGTGCACTACGCGTTGAATAAATATTCTAGGTATTGGTGGAATCTCGGAGACGCGAGTGAGAGGACAGAATTTCAATGGAGGTGGAAAGAAAGTCGGCGTATGGCTGCTGTGTAGTGCTGCATGGGAGGGCCCTTGATAAAAGCACAGTAAGACTCTAATGGAAAGATACTAATGGAAACATCAAGTGCAACACAAATCAAGAAAAGGGGAGAGAAGGAGGGACAGAGGGAGAGAAGGACATTTAAAAAGAGTGGAGCAGTGTGGGATTGAGCTGTTGTTGTTGCTGTTACTAGTCTAAGGCAGATTCCTGACTGATTGCTGCTATTAGACTGGGTGAAGGAAGGAAAGGCCCATACAGTCACAGGCTAATGTGAGTAAGTGGCCACTGGTCTGTGTGCATTAGCTGCTTTAAATGGCTATTAATCTGATGCAGTGGCTTAAGAGATCGGAAATGAAAATCTTCCGGAGCACCTTTCATCAGGATGCGAGGCTAAAATATGCTCTTACATTAATGCTTTGGTCCAAAGTGATGAAACTGTGTGTCACAGTCATTCAGATAGTGTCAGCTCCATGGGAAGCTGACATTGAACAGTTGTCTCACCCTCAACAACAGATGAGAGCCTATAATTGCACCAGGCAGTGGAATAACAGAGACAGTGTATGTTACGAGACCTCCGCACACACAAAGTCCTTCTGTTCTGGCAGGGAACAGGTGCAATGTGGGAGTTGGAGTTATCAGATCTCAGGGTGGTGCATGGGGGTGGGGGTGCAGCTGCTAGAACCTATTGCAGTCATTTCGAATTACATATTACGGTATGTGTCTTATTTTATAGGCTTGCCATTCGTTAATACATATACATACACATATATACACACTCACATTCACACTGTGTATATCTCTGTTTTTCTGCCTCCTCATTTCATTCCATGTCTGCTTTTGTCAGTGCATGAGTTTATCATATTGGTGCAGTTTTATTTGTGTTGTTAATCAACATAGATGTTGTAATTATGAATATTACCAGTGGGAAATGTTCTCATTAAATTCCTGTAATGCAAATAAAAAAATAAAAATAAAAAACATTTATAACACAATGGGACCCAGACACAGATTTGAAAACAACGAAAGGAAACATTTTTTTTTTAGTTGTTTCACAGACTGATGGAATGTTTCCATTTTAGGGATTAGCATGACTTAATGTCCGATGTCACCAAAGAGCCATGAGAAAGAGACAGAGACAGAGAGAAACAGATGTATGACAGAGAGCTTTATGGGAGACAGACAACTCTCTGCTCCAGTAACTGGACGCCTGTGGGATTTTCCTGTGGGATATGTTCAAATTCAATAATACCTCCTCCTTTTCTTTTTTTCTTTTTTTTTAGAAAGTGTGTGTTTTTGCTAATCAGATTCAGAAAGCTGTGGACCTTGAGACAAAACAAAAAACTACAAGGACACAGTCAAGTCTGCATTGCAATGAGCTCGGCATTAATATTTTACAACTATTCTCACACTATACTCACACAGAAACTGAAAAGGGAGACAAATTCTAACCCATTAAGACGGAATGCAATAACAGAGAAAGGAGAAGAAAAGGAAGACAGAAAAGGGAACGAAGCAGGCCTCTTATGGTACATTAAAGAAGAAAGCGCTGGACACAGGGACAAAGTAATGACTGGGTTTTACAGGACTGAGGAGTGTAAGAGACGGGTAGATAAACAAACAGAAGGAGAGATTAAATGGGAAGGCAGAAGAAAATTACCATGAAAGGAACCTTGTGCATGAAAATCCATGGTAACAGTGATAATGACTATCCACATGGAAACAAACACAAAGAGGGCAATAATTGAAAATGAAAGAAGCGCCAGAGTTAAGAGGCAGAAAACCTTGGCTCAGGTCCATGTTAATGCAGCGGAGGTAGGAGCAAAAAAAAAAAAAGAAGGTGGTGAAGGGGGTGGGGGAGAGAGGAGAAGTAAGGGGTGGTCGGTAGAGTGACATGAGAGGCAGCATTTCTTAGAGAGGAGCCAGGAGGAGTGTTACAGAGCCTGCCTGGGAGACACAGCACACTTAATCCAGCTGCCTGGGAGGGAGAGGGAGATCTCAAGACAACGTAAAGGAGCGAGCAGGCGATTTTTTCAGACCCCCCCAAGCTGATACACACTTCCCCACGTTACCAACCACACACACAAGCTTTTCCTCAGACACACCAGACCATGGCAGGTGGCCTCTGCCCAGAACAGTAGCTGTGGTAGGAGCCATCTTAACTGAGTCACTGAGGTTTGGAGCTGAGGTTTGGATCCTCCCTGACTGTTCGAGCGTGAGCAGAGTTGGGAGCGAGAGCTTCACTTTCTTCCCCAGTGCAGAGAGACGGCACGCCAGGCACGAGGCTTCCCACTCCTCCCCTCTCCCACTCTGCCTTTTTTCCTGGGCTCCTGTCCAGAGAATGACTGGCTCCAGTGGACCCAAGAGGAGGAACACTGCCTGAGGATACAGTACAGCAAGCTTCAGCCCTGCCTGCCTGCCTGCTTGCCTGCCTGCTGGGACAGACAAATGCATTGAGGTTTTACAAATCAGCAGCTCCTTCACCTTTGTGGGATTCACAGACTTTATTTATTTTATTATTTTTTTTCTTCTGTCATCAGATCAGAAAGCCTGGATCAGAGCTGGGCATACAGACAGACAAACAAACAGACGGACTGACATATGGACAGAGAGCAGTGGGCACTGCGGCGTGAATGTAGCAACTGGACTTCTCCTCTCCCTGGTTACTAAGACCAAACAAGGATAATAGCCAGAGCACTATCCTGTACACTGAGGTAGTGGGTGGATGCAGCATTCAGCAGACTGCTATAGGGGAAAGCAGTGACTGTATAGAAGCAGCAGAGATACATCTAGATGATCAACACTGTGGCAATAATCAGGAAAAAGGACTGTTGCCTCCGAGCAGACTTTTGTCAGATTGTTATGTCTGAGGCTGCCTCTTATTAAACATTGTTTTCAGGGACTTGCGGGAGCAAATTATTCTCTTTCTTTTCATGGACTTTGCTGCGAGTGTTGAGTGGACCTCTTTCAGGATTTCTGTGTTGATGAACGTGGAGTGTGTGTTTCAGTGAGGATGGCAAAGTGCACACGGACTGTGCATCTGACACTGATGCTGCTGTATCTTGTTCTGCTGGGAACGGCTCACGTAGCCCACAGCATCTACCCGAGGATACGGCTCTCCCACAAAGGTAAGAAATATCTCGCGTGGGATCTTTAATCCTTTGGCAAATAATTGTCTTGGCACACAATCAAATGCTCTCTTTGTTTTTGCATCAGAATAAAGGTAAAGCCAGCTGATGATGCTGCATGTTGCATTAAGCTGTCCAGATTAGTGAATGCAGCCTCAAACAAAACTAGTATTCACTATTCAGTGCCATCAGGTGTAACAGAAGTGATTTTTTTTTATATGCTGAAAGACCTCTACTCTCAGTTTATGCTTGTTTTCATTGCATCATTTTTGTTCGTACCACTACTATTAACTAATTAATGGTAAATTAATAGTTTAACAGAGTTATTTCTATCTATCTACAGTGATTTTCAGGAAATACTTATCTCCTCAAGATAGATCCTGTATATGTATAGAAACAAAAAGCAAAACAAAACAACAAAAATACAACTGAAAATACACCAATACAGAAAACGCACTGTCAACTGAGCCAGAACAGCGGCAACTTCTGTGAGTGAGTAAAAGTAGCTGCAGGTAATCATTATCATGTAATGAGATGGTCATTGAAGATTTATGTTTTAGCCTGGGAGAAAAAGTCACTGTACACGTTGGATCTAAGGGGGGCCGACTCCTGCTCTGACTCTGTGAAGCGCGTACTTTTTCCACTCACTGTTGATGTTCGAGGAGCCTCCGCGTAGTTTGTTTTGATCCCTTGGACATGGTGGCTGAGATTCCACAATGTGGCTTTCTCTCATGCCATAGCGGCAGAGAGATGAAGGAAGGGTTTTTTTTTTTTTTTTTTTGGACATGTGTATGTGCCTAAAGAGAGGCAAAAGTGTCGGTGGGTGCCCGTCTACGTGTGTGTGGGAGTGTTTGATATGGATGGGCATGCACTGGAATGCAGACTGATTGCTGTGTATCTCTTGAACAATAATGGGGGTTCTTGATCATTTTTTTTTTTTAATCTTTTATCTGATCTAGATAAAACTCTTGAGTAAACGCTGGCTTTATCTCACAGTTTCTTTGATCTCTATGGAAACAGAAGGTGATGATTCCACATAAGCCTGTTAGTCATGGTCGGATATAGGTGTGGAATTTGGATGGTCAATAACTCATAAATGCCACGCTGTACGTATGTTATGAGAGTTGACAAGTCTTGTTCATCTAATACATCCGTCAGCAGGGTTTGCTTTATTTTATCCCCTTTTCCATAGCATAATTTGTCAGACACAATAAATAAACAGTGAAATACACCAACTCACAGTTCTCCAGTGAAATATAAGAAATGTAATGTTAAACTGAGAGGAAAAAAATGTGCTGATGTGCTTAGTCATCGGTGCTACATCAATATGCGTTATGATCATGACGATCAGCGTTCATATAACATTCAATTCATTAGCCACCTGAGGGAAAATCTGCTACAATGATTGACATCCCACCTCTTTCCCTCTCTCCCTTTCTCCCTCTCTCCCTCTCCTCTGATACATGTTCTGGCTAGCACAGAGCGCTATGAAAGGCTGCAGTTGGATCCTATCATTATGGAATGAAAAACATCTAAGCCCTAATATATGCCTCATGGGCCCTGCCAGTGATTTTTTTGCACACATACTGAAGTTCACACAAACTTATATGCACACACACAGACAGACAGACAGACAGACAGACAGACAGACAGACAGACACGCACATCCACAAGACAAATAGTGTGAATTCTTCACACGCCGATGACTTGGATGCAGTTCAGGGATATGGTGAAGGATGTGGTTTTAACTCTTCAGCCTGAGGACTATGAAAATATTACCATAACATCTGGTATCAAAACAGGGTGGAGAAACTAGATTCTCCTCCGAAAGAAAGATTGATCAAGAGAGAGAAAAGTTAACAGATCAGGACTGAAATATTTTTAACCTGCCTCTGGTCAGATACCAAGTGTTGGATCAATAGGAAAATATCAGATCAACTTTCTCCTGGTTTCTGGGAATGAATTCCTCTGGGCACATTAACATTTGTTTCAAGGACGACCTTACTATCATGCAGCAGAAATCTCATGCATGCTTTGATGTTAGCCACACCTCACACATGGTGTTGAATGATTATTCTCTCTCTTTCATCTATTCTCTCTCTTCTTGTCTAGACCTCTGGACCAGAGAAGATTTTTCCAAATTTCCACATTTGTTTCACTTTCATCCCCGCTATCCTTTCATTTGCTCACACCCCCAATTAACTCCAGCTCGAAAATGTTGTTACCCAAATCACATGGGGTATTGAATTACGATCACAGACTCTGCTGTCTTTAGAGAGAATTGACCCCAATCAATGACTACACAGCTTCCAAATACCTTAAACACAGGCTGAAGAGGTACAATAATATAGCTCAATTGCATTTTGACCTTTGGTCAATCAAACTCCCTAAATCCTGTTATTATACTTAGAAATGCCCCGCAGAGGCATGTGCTCACTAATGAACAGAAATTCAAATGGGATATTCGTTTCTATCTTTTTTGTGTTTTTGGACAGAGAACTATGAGATTTGGTACCACGTCATCCAAGTCTCTTGGCAGCAGCTTCAGATCTGCAGGCCTGTGGTGCCCTGTGGTAGAGCGAAATGAGCTCTTCTTTTAGGACAGTCATCAATTCTGCTGCTAATGAAGCTGTTACGCAGCTTGCATGTGTCAGACTCCCGGCAGGCTCTAGGTAGATGGCCAGGTTTCGACTTATG
This sequence comes from Nibea coibor, assembly GCA_023373845.1. Taxonomy (NCBI): domain Eukaryota; kingdom Metazoa; phylum Chordata; class Actinopteri; family Sciaenidae; genus Nibea; species Nibea coibor. The sequence continues at coordinate 14,711,417 of CM041721.1, read as the reverse complement.
TTGATGCCTCTACGGCACCGTCATCATGCTTGAGTTGCAGAGAGTGTGAGACAGCAGTTTTCATGTCGGCGATGACCTAACCAGCTCAAAGTCACTTCCAAAAACTCATCGCTTCTTTCAGGATCATTATCTCAACACTTTGCACTTACTTCTGAAGGTGATGTCATGTTGGACGTTAGTTTCTGTTCAGTCATGTCTGTTCATTTCAGTTCAGCTGTGATTTTTGGACAAACCTGGAAAAAGCACTCCTGGCAAAGTGAATCTTAGAATTTCACCCCACCCACACTACAGATACCTGTCCAGAACTACTCTGGCAATGAACACTTACATAAACCATTGTTTGATAAAGAAAAGAGAGAAGTATTAAAACTTATTTTTAGATCTGAGGCAGTGCACTTGTCCTTTCTTCTGTTTTCAGCGAAACAAAAATGACGACCAGCTTGTCTCCTAAAACATTTCTGAGCATGTCCATGAGGGCACTTATGGCAAACACATGGAATCAAACCAATAATAGCACATTTCACAATAATTGAATTGACCGTGCATTTCTTCAGCATGTCTGCCAAAGACGTTTACTTAAATGTCATAATCGTTTAGTAAGACATAAATATTTCTCTTCAGCAGGTCTCTGATGGTGAATTAACTTATTGTGATACTAAGCTGTTCTGACAGGGTTAACATCATACTGTATATGTCCACTTATATAAATAAACACATGTGCTTTCAGTATCTCAGCCCAACATTTACCTCATACAGAATTTAAACAAAAGATGGTTGAAGAACTCAACAGCTGAATTTGCTCATATACCATGTGTATGATGGTGTGTGCAAGACAGCCTCTTCTAAAACTGAGTGAAAAAGAATGTGGGTGAGCGCAGGGAGCTTGTACAAATACATCGGTCAACACATGCTGAACCTTCTTCGGACATTTCTTTTCTTCGCCGTAAAATAATGATAATAATGAAAATAATTTAAGCAGAGGGAGCAAAAGTACATGCATGTGCGAACACAGGGATTTACTCAGGTAGCAATTACTGGTCTATGATGCCCCCCTTTGAGCTGTAATTTTAAACCTTCCTCTCCAGACAAGAAAAAGCTCTCTATATTTTTTACTACCTTCAAATGACGTGGCTGTAGGTGACTTTCCTCTGAGTGTGAGATGGGGAATGCCAGTATGGCCTAAAGTTGTGTCTGCCTAAAATGAAGCGAAGGCGGGGATTTTTTTTTTCTAATTTTCTCTATATAAAGCTAATGTGCAAAGTGAGGAGTCCCATTAAATTTCTTCCGCCTACATGTACAGAGCCCTATAATTAACATTTACCACATTGGATGGTAGCCATAGGGCAGTCGTAGACCTTATATCAAACCACTGGAAATGGAGGGTAGAGTGATGATTAGATAAATCATACCTTTTAAGTCAGCAAAGGAAAAACGATATTTTTCCAACCCCCCTCCCCTCCCCTCTCCTCCGCACCGTCTCTCTCTCTCTCTCTCTCTCTCTCTCTCTCTCTCTCTCTCTCCACCCCCCCTTCTCTCTCGCCTTCTCATTTTGTCTGTGTACATCTCAGCGTCCTTTTCTCTCCCATTGTGTTGCGTGTGTGCTCTCCAGTTCATTAATGAGATGTCCAGAGGGGAAGGCAGCTGGTGAAACTCTAATATCCTTTCTGACCTTTTTCCCCCATGAAGGGACCAGGGAACGGAGATGAGTTAAGTTTGTGAAATGGGAAGAGGAGAGAAGAAGATTGTTTCAAGTCTACAGAGAGTATGTCGCAATGATATAACAGAAGGGGGAAAAAAAGGCGATGGAGGATGATAAGTGATGTGAGCATTTAAGACAGAAAAGGCCGAGTGAATATTGCTCAGTGTGGGCTGGCAGCTAAGGGCAAAGCAAAGCTTTCACCACACAGAAAGGGAACAAAGAGCAGACCTGTCCTGAATATGGCTGAAGTTGTTATAATAACATTAAAAGTGGAGTAAATATAACATGTGAACAACATATGCACTAACAAACGCAGTGGTGAAATACATAGGCCATTTTTTTTCTGTGCTGACAGATATTCCAAGCAAATTAAAGGTCATATGACAATCAGTTTGTACTTTATGTAGCCTTTGACATATAGCTATGCATCGACACACAGTCAGACGCATCAATAAGTGATTCATTTGGTCTTCAAGGTCACATGCATGCGTGCATGGCTGAGGCAGCATGGTTTGGACCAGATGTGGACAGACTTTGATTAAACGTCAGTTGAATACAGCACATTCCTTTATATGGAAAGCATATTACAACTTGACGCGCATGCTGTCTGTGAATACATGCACTGTTCACATTCAGAGGCACAGAGGTACACGCCAACAACAACACGAACTGTCAGTTGTCAAGGTATTCTCCTGATTTATAACATCAATCAGGCACTTGGTCTTTATTATGGAGAAACATACGTTTCTCTCTCTCTCTCTCACACACACACATCCTGCTTCGACACTCCATGTGGCTTTCATTTTCCTCTGTGACATCACCACCCCCCAACACACACAAGAGCATATAGGAACACACAAGGCCATATACGATAATGGCATAACACCCCAGTTCTCCAGCTTCTGACCCCACCCCCAGGGGCTCACTCCGGTCCTGACGGCACAAGGAGAACAGACTCCCTCCTTATTCTTGTCCCCTTTAACTCCAGCTCACTCCAATAATTCTCTTTGTTTCTCTTCCAACACAAGTGCCATTACTCAATAAATAAACCTCTATACCCTTATTTCCCTGGAAATATGAGACTGCCTACCACAAATATAATTTCTGACATGAAAGCCTGTGCCTAGTATTGGCAAGAGATCAAATATGATATCAGATTTAATTTATGTTTTTTAATGTTTTTTATGGACTCCTGTGTGCATTTATCTTGACTTCTTTGACTAAACCCTGCTGTTAAGAGACTTATAATGAAGAGTAGTTTGCTACTGCACACGCAGAAACACACACACTTATATTGTTCTCCCTGGTGCAGCAAAACAGTGTTTCCATACACCGATAAAGAGGAGATCACAACGTTTATTATTTTTCACTTTACCAAATCTTCGCAGGCACCTCTCGGCTCTCCTCAGACAGCCGATGAAAGTATCTGTCTTGAGGGAGTCATTTTTTTTCTCAATGTTTTCCATTTGAAGTGGGATCACAGTAGGGCCATGTGTCTCCCTGGCTCAGTTGCTGATGGAGAAACACTGTCCTCCTCCTGAAGTCAGCTCCTTAGCTGGCGGCTAAGGAGCCCTCACTGACTGCAGATGGCGAAAAAACTTGGAGGGGAGAGAGAGGAAATGCGGAAATCCCCTTGTTCCTTCTTCAGTCTGAACACTGGCTATAACTGTCTGCAACTGGTGCACATAATGACAGAGAACAGAACACTGCGCGCTGTGATGCATCCCCGTGTGTCAGTGTAATCACATCCACAGATTGTGTTTTAGACTAACTCTGTAATCATGTGTAATTAAGCTGATTAATCAGCACCTTCTTTTATTATAAATCTGATTATAGTTTCTTTCTTTCTTTCTTTCTTTCTTTCTTTCTTTCTTTCTTGTTATTGTTTCCAGGAGTTTGTTTCCTATACTTTCCTCCTTTCCTTTAATCACATAAGAATGGCATGAAAGTATCCTAGTTCACAGTTGAACACTATACATCTAAAATATCATATTTACAGTTGGACTTAAGTAAACATAATCATGGAATGAAATGTATCTGTGTTTTTGTTTGTGATTGTGTTTGCGTGTGTGTGTGTGTGTGTGAGATAGAGAGATGCACAAGCTTGTGTACGTTGCTGCATCTTGCTGTGGGTACGTGTCCATATAAATCAGCCGTCACTCGTCATTATTAACAAAGACAAGTGAACATTGATGGAAAAAGGGTTTGGCTTAGGCACTGTTTACTCCATCACTTTAAATAGCCATCTAAGTCTGTCATCTGAATAAGTGGTAGCAGATTTAACTTCACATAAAGAAGGAGCTGATTGTTTGAGAGCCGGCCTAACACTTGTAGAAAACATAGAGTGGAATGTGAGGACTGTCCTTGGTCCAAGTTCAGTTTAACTCAGGGAACTGTGAGGAGATAGAGGGGAGAGACAGTGCATGTGTGTGTGTGTGTGTGTGTGTGTGTGTGTGTGTGTGTGGATTAGATAATTACAGGAAGCATGTCTGAGCCCTGGCAGAACACCACTGCCACATCCCGTTGCTCCCTGCCACCTAACCACCCGAGATCTAATGCTACTAAAACAAACACTCGCTTGTCTCCAGCATAGAAATCTTAATAGCAACGAAATATACACAGTCACCCTCTCCTTTGTGGATACCTAATCCCATGTTCAACAAATAAAAGCTTTCACAGAATGTATGCGGTTGCTATGAGTAATCTACTAAAATGGTATAAACACTCGCTCCTTCTATCTTGGAGATCAAGTATCACTAAAAATATACACATGCTAGGAAAACATATCATACAATTACCCCCTGCAACCCCAGCATGTAGAGACATCTCAGCATTATTTAAGGGCAAGGTTGGCAGAGCATTACAGTCATGCATGTGCAGCTGATGGTTTTTCCTCTGTTTATTTAAAGGGGTTTTTCTAAAGAGTAGTGCATGCATGGTGTGCGTTGAAGTAGAACAAATGGAGGGGATAGAGTCTGTGCAACGCTAGCGCTATAAATTTGATCATAACCCCTGCCTTGTCTGCTTGAATCTGTCTGGAGTTTCAAAAGCTCTGCTAACACACACCAGATTCCCCTTTCTTCTTTTACAAGGACACCCGGCCATGTGTTAATGAAAGGTTTTTCAGGCCAGTGCGACCCAGAGGAAATGCACACCTCTGGGGCTTCAAATCTATCACCCTCAACCTCTCCAAAACCTCATGGAAAGCAGGTATAGAAGAGCAGCCTGTCACTTTCAATCACATAGATACAACCGGTCGTGCTGCATGTGTGTATGCGAACTATATGCGCATGTGCTTGGCCTGTGGTTATCCTGAGGGTACACTGCTTCCATTTTAGAGAAAGATTTCAAATCACCCCTAAGCAAGACTGACAGGGAGTGGCTGCTGATCTCAAACTAACGGCAGATAAAAAAGACTGGTTCAGTTTCCTGTCTGATAAAAACTTGCTTCCTCTTAGACCATAGGCTCTGTGTACGTCTGTGCGCACATCAAATGTCCCTCCCATTAATCACAACATCTTTCCCAGGACTCATATCCCACTACTTTTATCCCTGCTTCTGCAAAGTGTTCTCACTGTTCAGCTTTGTCAAGGGTGAGCAACGGAAGTCCTTTAAGCGATTTGTTAGTTCGTACCTGCAAGGTACCTCTGTGAGATGCCTCCACTCTTTTACGCCATCCCAACTTTTACTGATGATAAAAAACAAGATGCTTTGTGGGTCTGTGGCCAAGACAATAACACATAGAGACGTAGCTGGATTGAGAAAGAGGAGCCATAGGTGCCACACAAGAGGGAGAGATAAGATTGAAAGATAACCCTGCGGTTGCTCTCCGCTCTGATGGGGAAGCCATGAATCAGAAACACATGTTGAAATTTGCCCTTGGCCATGGGAGCAGTTGGGACTCAGATGCTGGTTACTGGAGCGGTTACAAATCCCTTGAGGAAGGGGTTTGGTCAGATTTGATTTTGCTGGTTAGTACAGGCATGAAGGAAGATGAGACTCCGCGTCTGAAATGAAAACTTCTGTCTGTTCAGCCAGCTAGCTATCCCTACCTACACTGCAGACTTCTATTGTGTTGCTATAATTATTTTGTTTTGTTTTGTTTTTCTTTCTCTTGTGTGCGTGTTGTTGTCTTCAGAGCTCTGGCAGCTGAACAGGACATGGGTGTTCCAGGGACATGGAGCGTCTCTTCAGCCCCAGACCATGCTGCTGGATGAGGGCCACGAGAGGCTTTATGTTGGGGCCAAGAATACTCTGTTCTCACTTAGCCTGGACCGGGTTAACGCACACCAGAAAGAGGTAGGCCTGTTTTCATCCCCACCCTGCCTGTCAGGAAGTGAGACATATTGAACTCACAAATCCACAGAGTGTGTCTTTATGGGTATGAAACAGTACTTTTTAAATGTGTTTTTTAATAAGGAACTGAAAGGTGGCGTAATGAGCCAGAGTGAATGATTTTTCTGTGCATGTACAAGTTATTTGACAGTTCCCTTCTTCCTGAATATGCAGCAAAACAACACTGCATTACTGTAAATATGACTGCAAATGTGTTTTATTTCAGATCCAGTGGGCCAGCACAGAATCTCAGATAGAAGAGTGTTTGATGAAGGGGAGGGAAAAGGTAAAGGACACCCTGTACATGACTGAAGACAAATCTGCATTCTCAGCTGTGCATTGGTGGTACGAGGTCCACTATCAAGGGCAAAGCACAAATGCCTAGTTGATAATGTGCTTTATAGTATAATTGTAGTGTGTAATGTATTATACAGGTAGATAGAGCCATTATAGAGACAGATACTGTCAGCAAGTATGGTATGCTCATTAACCTTTGTTTAACCGGAACATTGATGTTATTGATGATGCCATAAATGCCTGGCATGTTTCCATCTCACCATTTTCTTTTCCTGGCCTCAGTTTGCCCTCATGACCCTTCAACCATCCACCCCACATTACTGACCCACTGCTTTATCTCTGTATCTTTTCCAACAGGCTGAGTGTGCAAACTACATCAAGGTCTTGCAACAGTACAACCAGACCCATTTGCTAGTCTGTGGAACAGGGGCCTTTAACCCCATTTGTGCCCTGGTCAGAGTGGGACACACAGGGCAGGTGAGTCCTTAAAACAGAGCAGAGTGGTCTGACAACTAAATATTCAAATGGGATTTGAAGGGTTCCTGCTTGCTACTTTTTTTTTAATGTTGTACAACGCTTTGCACTGCTTTACTGCCTTCTTTAAAAAAAACATGGTTGCCTTAAGTGAGCATCATATTTTCACTGCAAAGGACTGGCAGCAAAACCAGTGGCACCCTTAGAAATGTTTCATGGGTGCCACTGTAAATCTCTGGGTGGTCAACAGCGTCTGGCAAGCGATCGTATCCCCATTGGCAGCACCGCTGAGCAAAACGGACGATTAATCCGGTCTTGGAGCCAAATTTCCCATTGCGCTCTTCTTCTCAACACTTCAGAAAGCTGTAGCCAAAATCTTCTTCACTCTGTTTTGATTCGGTTTTAGCAGAAGCCTAACCTAGAATGGTTAATACAGCTTGGACTCATAGCACATGCTACTGCAGTAGCTGAGTTTGTCCTCCTAGCAACAAGGATTGATGTGAGATGGAAAAGAGAGAGAGTAAGAGAGGGCGACTGTCTTGTTTTGCTCGGAAGGAGAGAATAGTTTGGCACAATGTTCCCACTTTTATTTAGAATAAAAAAAACTGGCTCCTCTACTGTCCAGGTTAAATGGGAGGACAGGGCCAGATGTTACCCTCTTTATAGGTGGAAGTTTGAGGAAGACAGGGAAGACCTCTGTGTCAGTCTGCTGTCAGTTCACAATTGTATGTGTGTGTTAGCTGCCTGAGCAGCGTTTGAGCACATGGGAGTGTTTTGCGTGCATACTACAATATTTCCCGTTTGTCTACAGTATGACACATATCTCCCAGATGTCAGCCCAAGGTGTGTGTGTGTGTGTGTGTGTGTGTGTGTGTCTGGGATGTATTTAGAGATGGAGGAGGGGAGAAGGTTTCCACCCTACATTCCAACACTGGTCCAGTAGGTCGACCAGTCCAGGAACTAAACTCAACCATCTCTCATATCATTGGAATGCTCACAGAGTGAGCAAAACTGGATTAGTATAAGCAACCTAATCTCTCTATGAGACAGTCTCACATAAATGTCATGCTTGGTATATGAGATTACATCTAGTCTGCAATTACCATTAAGCTTGAGCTGAATAATATTTAGGGAATTATAAACTATGATAGAAAACAATATCAAGCCAACTGCTGGGTAACAAATCAAGTATTAATGCACTACTGGCACAGGTCTTTAAAAAACTAACTTTAAAAAAGAAACCCTCATTTCAGAGTACTTCATGCAGAGTAATACTGATTCAGCCCTTTTACCCATTTTATGTTTGATAGACAATGCTACATGATGGATGAGTTGAACCGAGGGACAGACTTCTGTTGCAGTCAGATGCAGGGAGGTAGTCACAGCACAGTGGGGTTCTTTGGCTACTCATAAATCAATATATGACACCCCCTCTGATCTGCCAGTGACAGTCATAAACACTGTGGTAGCCCACAACATATATGAGCTTTGGGTCTAGTGGGAGTTCAGGGTATGTGTGTGTGTGTGTGTGTGTGTGTGTTTCTGCCACCTGCTGTGCAGGGCAACAAGATCAGAAGAGTAGGAGAAACGAACTCACTATGATATAAGGGCACAGAATAGTTATACACACTCAGACAAGAGTCCTTCATTTGGTCATCCATCACTCCTTGTCTCATCTATCGTTCTTCTTCCTTCCCATCCATCACTTTCCCTCCTCTCTCTAATTTACTTCAGTCTGTCACCTACTGGGGTTCGTCTGAATGTTGTTAAAGCCCTTGCAGCATTTGAGTGTGTGCTTGTGGTATTTATATTCATGCATACTTGTGTATGAGTAACTCTGCCGGCATATGTGTGTTTCATGTGTTGCCCTCAGGACAGGCAGTTTGTTCTCGAGGGAGACAGTATAATGAGCGGCAGAGGACGCTGCCCATACGATCCCAAAAGTCCCTGCACGTCTACGCTCTCCAGTAAGACACTGCTCACTCTGCACTCATCACCTCACCATCAGCTAGGCACTTTTGTGAGGCCACAATGCACGTTTCCATCACAGCTGAACGAATACACTGTATATGCCATGCAGTTCCACACTAAAGGGTCAATACTGCCACCTTGTGGTCCTTTTTCATGTCAGCGTTTTAATCACAGAAGGAGTTTCACCTTTAACAACATGTATATTGTTATTAATCGTTTTGTTTGTGTGTCTGTGTGTGTGTGTATACATTAGGAGGAGAGCTGTATATTGGCCTATACACAGACTACTGGGAGAATGATGGTGCTTTGTGTCGACTTAACAGCCAGACCTACACGCGCACTGAGAGAGACGACAGACAACAACTCAATGGTTGGTGTACATTACAGGAAATTGATCACATCTCCCTTTTTCATACAAGGGAGTGCAAAAAGATATAGCATATTCTGTAATGAATCCCGTATGTTTTCAAAAACATATCAAAATAGTTTGGCGGTTCAGAACATGAGATGCTGTTCACTTGAGATGCAATATTCATGGTGTTCCTTGCAAACCAAGTAGTTTCTTTTTGATGTTTCAAATTAAAGCAGTTGGTTATTAAATGTCAAAGAAAATGGGACACTAAACAAGATATTGTAGATACTGTATGCCTTCCACAATTTTAGGATTCATGAGACTTTAAAATAATTCAAAAATATATGACTTTGAAAAATCTTCAAGATTCTTATACTTTAAAACACCTAAAGTCAGTATTAATTTAAAAGGAACAGCTTGCGACAGCCATACATTTTGCGTCTTCTGCTATGTTTCTTTTCATGTTTCAGTCCAAGCCTTTGTTACCAATTCTTCTTCCCACAGAACCCAAATTTGTGGGATCAGCCATTATTCCTGACAACGATGACACAGATGATGATAAAGTTTACTTCTTCTTCACCGAGAGAGAGACGGATGCTGAGGGAGCGAACAAGGCTGTATATACCCGCGTTGGCCGGGTCTGTGCGGTGAGAATTCAAATGCTGCAAAAAGGTTTTTGGGCATGATCCAAGCAAAGCCAAAGCACTGCATTCACATTCTATACTTGCCTCAATCCCTCAGAATGACCAAGGAGGACAGAGGATGCTGGTGAATAGGTGGAGCTCCTTCCTGAAGACTCGTCTTATCTGCTCCGTGGCTGGACCAAATGGCATTGATACACACTTTGACGATCTCGGTATGGATACGTCTACAAAAAGACATGCTGTCTTAATTATTCATCGGCAAAATTTTGAGTTTTTAACTTCTTGACACACACACACATGTTCTGCTTCTCTTCCATCTCAAACCAAATACATTTGCTAAGTGCCTAATTTTGTGATTTATGATCTCCATTTTACATACTTTGTTAATTGTTAATCTGCTCAGTTGTGGTGCCTCGAGACAGTTTTGCTATCTGCTTAAATGCAGCTGCTCTTAAAATTCTAAAGAGATACTTCAGATACTAGTTTGTTGAGAGAGCAGTTATGATGCTATAAAAAGCTGCTTGGGGCCCAAAGGGAGTGTGTACTGATAAATGGTATCCATTGCTCAGCTAATTTGACAAGATTGAACAGGACAAAATATATATATATATATGTCTTCTGTGTTCTTCCTCTCTACATTTCTGCCAGCAAACTATGACGTCTCCACAGAGTTCTTTACTTGAATTGCTAGTGTTAACTCCATAACTGAACCTTTCTAAGAAAATTGTCTCTGAATTGACAAACATTTATTCTTACTCGTGACCTCCCATATTTCTGATGATATACTTAAATTCAGTTCCTTCTCCCAGCTGCTGATTCCAGACTCTTTTTTTTCCAGAATGTGATAAATCTGGAGTAGTATGTTATTGTGATAGCAATATTAAAGCTCTATATATACTTAGATCTGAGCTCCAATGTATACAACATGCCAGATATAAAATACTTGATGTGGTAACCAATATTTAGTGGTAAATAAATAAACCATGATCTTTGAAGTGTCCAAAAAGACATTTAACAACACTGACTGTTGTTCTAAAATGATTTTCAAAATCCACAAATTCTTTTCTAACCATCTGGATGGATCAACAACGTATTCTTTCTGCTGCAAAACCTATTTGCCAACATGTTAGGAGTAATCTTGACACCAGTCTCCACATTCAGGATATTTCAACCAAACCAGCAGTTCTCCCAAGCCCCGCAGCACTTTTAGTTAAAATGTCAGCATGCTGACATACTCACAATGATGTGCTGAATGCCAAATTATTTGCAAGTATGCTTATCATGCTGACCATACTGACATATTTACCTAATGTGGTTTAATAAACAATTGTTAAATTCTATATTTTGGTGTTTCAGAGGATGTATTTGTGCTCAAGAACAAGGATGGAAAAAACCCAGAAATCTTTGGCCTCTTTAGCACAACGAGGTGAGTGGAGGATGGCAACGCCATTCCATTATAGTCGCTATTCAACCCCTTGTCAGATCACCAATAAAACCTTCTACTTGCAGTGCTGTGTTTAAAGGCTACGCAGTGTGTGTGTATCGCATGGAGGATATCAGAGCAGCCTTTAATGATCAATTCGCCTATCGAGAGAGACCTGAGCATCACTGGACACCTTACGAGGATAGAGTCCCATACCCTCGACCTGGATCTGTGAGTATTAACAAAGTCTGGATAAAGAAAATGTCCATAGGATTTGACTTCCTGAAGCACCACACCATTATGCATTCACTGCACTCTCCAATAGTCTATGTCTACAGCAGAGGTCCTTTAAGAGGGACAGTGTTGGGAGCATGTAGGACAGCTCTGCCGAATGTCAGGGCTGTTGTTACTACTTCAGCAGGTCATACAGGGACAGTCTGCGCCAGACACTGCATAAAGTGCCAATGCAATTAATGGCCCTCTTCTGTCTCTGTCCCTGCTCCTTCCTTGACTCTCTCTGTTCTGTCACACGATCTCTTTCACAGTGTGCCAGCAAAGTAAACGGAGGAGGCTTCTCCAGCTCGAAGGAGTTTCCTGATGAGGTTTTGCGGTTTGTGCGCGCTCATCCTGTGATGTATCGTCCGGTCCTTCCCCAGCATCGTAGACCCGTCCTGCTGCAGACGGAGCCAGGCAAGAGGAAGTTGACCCAGATCGCTGTGGACAGAGTCCAAGCCCAGGATGGACACTACCATGTTCTCTACATCGGCACTGGTACACACATCGCAAAGAATGAACACCTGTTATGATTAATCCAGAATGTCATGCATGACTCTTTGCACGTTGCAAAATGGATAACCAACAGAAGATACTGTACTGAACATTCAGGGGCACAAACACACTCAAGAGATCATACCCACACTCAATCAGAAATAAATATATCAGTGAAACACTAATACAAAGAATTTATGCCGTTACTTAGAAAACGTGTGTGCGTATAACATTAATCTCTTCTTCCATTAGATGACTCAGTGGTGTTGAAAGTTATCACCATCTACAACAAAGACACAGACACTATGGAGGAGGTGCTGTTGGAAGAGCTGCAAGTATTCAAGGTACCCTATTTTTAGGTATAAAATGTGAAAGCACAGTAGACTTTGTAACCAAGCAAATTCTACATTTTGCACACTGAGCCATATGATTGTATAGCTGCAGCGACACTATAAGATGGACTGTTTTGAACTTACTGACTGCCAGTTTGCGTCCTCTCCATCATCAGAAAGGCACAGGCGTGATTGTGCAGCCAGCTCGCTGAGAGATCTCAAGAATGATTTCAATATACTGAGATCATTTAAATCTGAATACTGTCCTAAAACAGCGGCTGCCGCCATTCTAATTAAGGCCTGATTTGCAATCGATAGAAGCTTGACAAGAGCCCCGCAGTGACAGAGAGCTTGGTGTCAACTCATATTCAGCTTTATTCTCAGTTCTCAGCATGCCACTGATTCCGATTCACTGAATAACAGAAAATTGTTTCCTATTTGCAGGTTCCGGCCCCAATAAGCGAGATCATAATATCACCTAAAAGGGTAAGTGGGGCATCTGAATTCCTATGCTGACATTCATTCATGCAATTCTGTTGTTTAGCCACAAGATGTTGATATTGCAACACATTGTATTACCTTATATTGGCATACAATATATGTACTGCCGTCTTCTTGTGGTGCTATAACTCAGGTAGATGAGATATAGACAGAAAGTATCTGCAAAAACTTTGATTCCAATCAAGCAGTGTCTTAATATTAATGCTCCATGCTGTTGACTCTACAGCAACAACTGTATGTGGGGTCTGAAGTGGGTGTGGCCCAGGTCAGACTGCATCACTGTGACCTCTATGGTTCAGAATGTGCTGATTGTTGTCTGGCCAGAGACCCTTACTGTGCCTGGGACGGTCTCACCTGCTCCAGATACTACCCTGCTGGAGTCTACACCAAGAGGTAACAGCGCACACAGACACACTATGAGACAGGTCCCGTATTTTTTTTCTGCAGATGCGTTTGTGTGATATCAGCTCTTCACACCTTTACCAACACACTTCTGTTCCATCATAACATCTTGCCCTAAATGTCACAATGCTCTGAGGCTGGTTTATCAAGTCAGTATCACATGCTCTGAGAGACATGAGAGCAAGGTGTTATGTAATGTCTATCAGTATGCACCCGATCACCTCACTTTCTCTCTTTTCCTCCCTTTTTGCTTTCTTTCTATCTTTCCTTTCACCCATCTCTCACACTTTCATCACATGTTCAAATTACTCCCTCTCTATCTCTCTCCCTCCCTCTCTTGCCTCGCTCCCATCTCAGCAGACGATTCAGGCGGCAGGATGTTCGCCATGGCAACGCCGTCCAGCTGTGCAATGGGCTGCAAATTGATGGTTAGTGTATAAAATGACTGTGTGATGTGTGTGTGTGTGCGTGTGTGTGTGCATGGGCATGCTTGTGTGTATTTACATGCATGGCAAAATTCAGTCAGACGATACTGTGTACATGCAAGAAAATGGTGCAATTCTTCAGAAGCACTAGACTGAATATGAATATGAACTCCTTTGTGTCATTGCAGTTAGAGGTCAGAGAGATTTGCGTGCTTCTATCGTGGCAGTAGATTGTGTGAGAAAAATATAACTGTATAGCTAATGAAAGTTCATGACAGTTCATTGCCAAATCTCTCGCCTCATGTGTGTGTGTGTGTGTGCAGATGAACAATGGCACAGAGCTGATGAGAAGCAGGTTTATGGTGTGGAGAACAACAGCACTTTACTCGAGTGTGTCCCTCGATCACTTCAAGCCAAGGTCCTCTGGTTCTTACAGAAAGGAGGAGAGAAACATGAGGTGAGTTTAAAAAGGCCTATGTGTAAATATAAATATAAATATAAACACACCGAAAACTGCAAACACAGAATGGAAAAGATACCGTGCAATAAAAGAAAAGTAGCATGAGGTGAGATATTGAACATTTAAGGCCTGCTTAACTTCATATTCTGCCATTTACTCCTACTGTGTACTCAACTTCCAAAAGCATATATTTCCACCCCTCCAGGTCTGTCTAGCCATGCTGAGAGTTTGACTCACAGCTTTGGCTTCTGCTGCTGCTTTATTGCATTTGGAATAAATGGAATTTAATTTTCAAGGCAGTGAAGTATTTGCATTTACATAGTGATGTTTGTGAACTGTCCTTAGTATCTGGGACATTGTATCTGGAAAGAGTTGTTTTTGCTAGATATTTGTATTTCCTTCTTCAAAGCACAGAGCACCACAGGCAAAGTTTCAGAATAGTCTAAACCTACACCTCAAACACTTGGGAAATGCATTTCAATGTCTTAGGATATATTTAAATGTTTATATCTCAAACATAACAGAACAACAGAAACCTTACAATGGTTATATACCTTGCAGAACCTTAAGTACAGATTCACCGTATTGAGTGCACTATTGAAGTGCTACTGTCCCTTAATTTATCCTTCACTTAGCTGAAGTCTGTAGGGTTTTTTAATTAAAATGCCTCTTGAGAGAAGAACAAATGCAGCAGCAGTTTAGCAAATTTCTGAATCGCTAGAATGAAATAATGGCTACATCAGTGGTTAGGGGGAAAAAAATCATTCTGCTTTTTTTCCTCCGTGCAGGTTCTAGGAGATGAACGGGTTATCATGACCTCCCACGGGCTGCTGTTTTTACGAGTGAGAAGCTCTGATGCCGGTGTGTACGTGTGCCAGACTGTGGAACATGGATACGTGCACACATTATTACGTATATCTCTGCACGTGCTTAGAGGGGAGAGAGTGGAGTCAGCAATCCACAGGGCTAGTGATGGGGAGCCAGGAAAAGCTACAGCTCCTTGCCATTCCTCCTTGGGCCCCCAACCAGGCCCCAGCATCAGCCCCAGGGCTCTGGGAGCATCTGCAGTCCTGGGTCCCCAATCCAGGGTGTGGTACAAGGAGTTTCTCCAGCTGATCGGCTACGGGGACGCCCAGAGAGTCGAAGAGTACTGTGAGAGAGTGTGGTGCTCAGATAAAAAACGTAAAAAGACCAAAAGGAAGTACGTTCCTCTCGGTGGTGAGAAGAGAGGGAAAGGGAGAGCAGAGGAGAACTCCCACCGAGCGCCCAGGCACACCTTGGACACCTGAGGAGAACAGAAACTGGCTGCACGCACTCATACACACTCACACACACTCTCACACACACACATCGTCTAAAGGTCAGGCTCACTCAGTGTTTTCACCGTGTAAAAGGTTTTCGCTGCTTTCAACAAGAGTAAAGTAACAGAAAAAAAAAAACACATCAGTAGCAGGTTGCCTAGCTTTTGTAGCTACATTTATCACTCAGAAGTGCGACTGTGATGTTATTTTAAGAAGCTACATTTCAACTTTCGGTGTGATGTAAACCGATTATCTGGTGCAGATCCCGGGTAAATACTTTGAATGTCAGTGTCAATACAGAGCAGAAGCCCAGAGAGGAGATGAATGACTAATTAAGCGGCGTCGCTTCTGATCTGAAGAGACAGAAAACAATTTATCAGCTCCTGTGGACTGACCCAGCCTGATCCAGCTGTCAATCCAAACGCACACAGAGACTGTTACACAAAACCTCTGCTCCACCTCTCATTCAGTGGCCCAATATGACTCTTGCTGTATCTATTATGAGAGAATTACAAACTATGTAAAAGGTAATGGCCTTCTCAACTTCTTTTTTTTTTTTATGATAACTTATTTTCTTGGTCTCTACTTTGGTTTCTTTACTTGTTTAGATGTTGTAAACTGGAAAATATAGTGGTGTTGTTTTTGTACAGTGAAAATGCTTTGAGCTTTACAATACTGCTAATTTGATTATAATGTGTATGTGGCTACAGTGCCACTATGCATACAGTAAGATGTTGCAGTGCCACTACTATGAATATGTGAGGCATGTTTTAGTTATAACTATGCCTTTAAATGAAATAACTACTATTTAAGCACTTGTAAAATCTGTTACAGTACATGAAAAGTGGCCCGATCAGTGGATACTACTATTATTATTGTTATTATTGAGTGTCTACATTTAATTCATCAACAATTGTGATCAAATGTACCAGCAGTATTGTGCGTATTGTATATTTTATTTATGTAAAATTCACGGTGGTCTTTTCGTGCTCATCTGGTAACTGGTAAATGTGTATTCAGTAAGTCAGTCCTTTCTCCTTCCCTTTTTCTCACTCCCCTCACCCCTTCCCCCATAATTACCACCACAAAAAGCAATGCAGAATGCCACTATTTGTTCAGAAGGAAAAAAAAAATGATGAAAAATAAATGTTAGGGTGACCATCCAGGCGTGCATGTTATTAGTAAAACCATTGAGTCAGCCTCATGAATATTCAGTTAATTCCGAGATGACAGACACATCAAACAATCTGAAGTGAAATGCATTGTGGTGGTTTGCGCTGATGACAAAGTCTGGAGGATCACTGCTTTTTCCCCGTCTCGCCTTGTTTATCTCTTCAGTTTGTCACGTTATAGTTTGGACCTCGTCGCCGTTACCATATTCATGATGTGGTAAATAACAAATGCTCGGTCTCTGTCAGAACCGTATGTCCTCACTCATCCTCCTCCTTGAATATTCTTCAACTAAGACTTGGATTGAAAATACTGTGTCTACTTAAAACCACTTATAAATACCTGCCATTAAAAAAAAACAAATGGACCATCCTTCCCTGGTGTCAACTCTGTGGTTTGCCGTTAATAATGATAAAGTATACTCAGCTGATGTGCACATGCACATACATGCACACACACACGCACATATTGAGAGAGTTGAGCCAGTGATGCAGAAAGAAAGAGGTAGCCTCGAGCCATAGGCACTTAAATGGCAGCAGAAATAAAAACTAAATTAACTGAGATATTTTCTGTTTCATAGTTATGTAATGCCGTTTTTATTTCATCACGTAACACAACATCAGAAAAGTTGGTTTGTTTTGCCAGTATCGTGGAATATGCCATATGCTGGGGGTAATACAACATTTAGTACAACCAGTAAGGACTGGTTATGATTTTGTTTTTGTTTCTCGCTGTGAGGCGCGCACTGGGGGCACCATACTCATTCAAATTCTGTCTAGGTCTACCTGTGTCTGTGGGGTGCTGAAGGCATTTGAGAATGGAATTCATGCTGCTGATTTATTCTACATGGGTACCATAGCAACAGGCTCTGAACCAGTTCAGCTCCCCTCCTCATCAAAGCTCTCTCTTCTCTCTCTGTCAAGTTTTAACACTGTTACTCCGGCCCCTCTCTAGCCACTGGTCCCTGTAGCCACTCATATAGTGTGCTCTAATGTATGAAACTGCTCCTGTTAGTTAAGCCCCAAAGTATATATATATATATATTTTTTATTCTGGGACTGAAAGCTGGCGCTGGGAGGAGCTCCCGACCCCACTGAAGGATGCCATCTTAGAATCTTTGAGGACTGGAGCTGCACATATATTTCTTTTTTTCCTGTAATCAGAAATTTTAAGGTTGAAGCAAATTTAATGGAGTGAAATGCCATAAACCTATTCATTGATCTACAAAGCAATTATAAGGTCAGAGGTCACTACAGTAAACAGGCTGCTGTCACTGTGTGAAGATAACAGTACTTTCCTTCCTTCATCCACTGGCATTCCTCCTCCATGTTTCCTGCTGCCTTTGTTGTCCCCCACACAGAGCTGTTTCTATCAGGAGTCAATGCACCAGAACGCTTTATTACAAGTGAAAATGTCAGATAGGAAAGGAGAGGTTATGAGGAAAATTAACACTGAAGGACAAAACAAGCCCTCAAAGCTAGTAACACTTGATGTGCAGAGTGTACTGTATGTGAACATGTTTTTCTTGCGCTTGTATGCAAGTCTTCATGGCTATGTCCGTGCAAACAAGGATGAAATTCCAGCAGATACGAATAGATGGAGGTCTCGCGCTCTTTCTTCTTCCTTTGATTTAGGGTTATCAGTGACATGCGAAGCTCGTACACGCATCTAAGGCACACTCCTGAACTGTCTCTCGCATTTAATGCTGTTCACTTTATATTCACCTCATCGTCTTTCTCTTTTCCGTTTCTTCTCCTTTCACCATGACCTGTAAACCACAGATTAAATCCTCTGAGAAGGAAATGGTCCTTCATGTGGATTCTCAGGATTCATATAGATCCTCACTACAGGAACTGTTGCACCGCAGCTCTTTTAATATTTCCATAAAAATCGCTGTGCCGGATTTGCTTAAATCTATGGCCATTTTGTAATATTTGTTTGTGTGTTCAGACAGAGTAAGCCTATCTCTAGTTTATCTCTAGATGTTCTTGGCACGTCAGGTGTGACAAGTGAAGGTTAAACATCAAATACAATCCTCTCCACATCCGATAAGCAAAGGGGAGCTATTATCAGTAGTGGCACAGGCAGTGGCTTGCCCTGAATATCAGGTTAGGACAAAAAGAGGGCTCCGCTTTTGAAGTCAGGTGTTTATTTGTCACCAATATACTTGATAGGAGCATACACAGAGAGATACACACATAAAATACCCACAACACATATAGGGAATCAGAAATAATACAGACATCAACACATTGTCCGCACAATTAGCATGTCAACATGTACGTTGCGTTATCTCGCTGACACAGCTGTCATTGAGCTACACTATTTCCCCTCAGCAGTCAGTCAGTTCACTAAGCAGCACAAAGAGAGATTGGACGGTCCCCTGCAAAACATCATTTTGTCCACGTGCCTGTCCCACACATGCCTTCCAAAAGCATGCACGAAAAACCACGCAACCTAACAAAAAAAGCAATCCATTCATCCGCCATGCCTCACTGGGCTGCACGTGTGTGCCCGCGCCTCTCCATGATCCCTGGGAGGAGTTTGCATGTATAAAAGATGACTACCACCCCTCATCCAGTGATATTTCCCACAGCTCACACACCTCGCAACACACACGAGCTTTAGAGAGAGAACAGCCAAGGGAGTGAGAAAGATGGGAGGCGTAGATCATCTGGCTTTTTCCTACTGCTGATAGCCAAGGGAAAGCAGAGAGGAGGGAGAGTGAATCAATGAGAGAGAAAGTGTGAAGTGAGTGAGGCAGTAAGGGAAAAAAACAGAGGGGGAAAGGAAAAGGAAAGAACAGAGGAGCTGCGCTCTCCTCACCTTGGGCTTTGCCTCTCATGGGATCAACGCAACTTTGAATTATATCGCTACCTTATCTGGCAACTTGAACTCTAAGTCTGCCAAGAGAAGAGAGAAGCGGGACAGGTGCCTGACGAAAATGAGAAACATAGATGCCCTAAATACGGCGAAGGCAACATGTCAGACAGGTCTAAATTAGTAATACTGTTTAGTGCAGCTAAAAAAAATAACGATAGTTCATTGTCATGAGTTTTTATTTTTGAAAGCAGAACGCCGAAAATAAAAACGTTCTGGCTTTGGGTGGATGCCTCTGCGCCTGGATGCTTCAAAGCACATTGTGTTCAGTGCAAGTAATAATGAATGAATGTGTGAGCGTGTGTGTGACGCAGTGAGTGCTGTGTCATTAATCTGGGTGTAATCACTACATTTGTGTCCCTGTGGGAGTTCTTCTCTCCTCTAATCCGCCTCTTTATCCCTGCATCTTTCTCATTACATCACTCTGACCTTTGCACCATGACAGTCCCAACAGCTGGCCGAGGCTGTTAAACAACCGAAAGCACGTGCAGTCAATCAACTTACCACATTGGCTCTACATGCTGGGAAAAAAAACAGGGAGAGCAGAAATGAGATCGTGTACCATTATACACCACAGTACACATTCTGTGGTTTCACTCGAGGGTCAGTTACAAAATGTAAACTATAAATACAGCGATATGAAATGAGGATGTTGTTGCAGTCGAGTTGCAGAAATTCTTCTGTATCTATTTCTGGACTTCAGAAAGAGAGTTTTTTTTTGCAGCTAAAGAAATGCATTTATTAAATAATCATGGTCTTGCATTTAATTAAGTAAGCATAATATTGTAGAGGAGCAGAATGATTGCTCTACTTGTCTAATCAATATCCTTACCTTGATATTATTTCTCCATCGTAGTCAATATTTATGTATATTTATGTGCAGACATAATGTTTTTACATTTTTCCAGTCAATAAGCAAAACTAACCAGAAGGCAGAAGCAAATATCGAAGATGTTTAGATGTTTTCATATCCCTTCCTGGCTGTCCTCATTTTTTTTCTAAAATAAAACCTGAAAATGAAAAGCAATTACAAAGTTAGAGCTGCATAGAATGAGTCGCTGCTCTCCTCTGATATAATCTCTGAATCCTTCTTTTAAATGACAAATAACTTAATTGTACGCTATAACTTACCGGATAACAGCTG
Organism: Nibea coibor; assembly: GCA_023373845.1. Taxonomy (NCBI): domain Eukaryota; kingdom Metazoa; phylum Chordata; class Actinopteri; family Sciaenidae; genus Nibea; species Nibea coibor. The sequence goes on along the minus strand of CM041721.1, from coordinate 14,690,839 downwards.
TGATATTTTGATGATGATAATATATAGCTTTGTCGTACTGTAGAGATGAGATAAGAGAGGAGGAAAACAAAGCATGACACAACATTTTACCCAATGCTGAATCATCCGGGCCCCCTGACTCAAAGTTCTATTCAGAGACACTGCTTAAGGCTTGAAAGGCAGCGATAGATGTTACAACTGCAAAGACAGACTTTCTCCCATGGGGAAGCTAGGATTTACATGAGTGATCTATGTAAAATATTAAGCAGATTGTTCATCCTTTATGACATTTTCCCCAATGTTCTTCAAAGCATCTTGTAGAGCACTTATCCTTTGTAAGTGATTAAGGTAGATTTGTCTCAAATGGAATACATCACTGATTAACTCTCAGCTTTACTTTTGACACCCGGTTCTTGCTACTGTTGAATCTAATTTTGCAAATCTGCCTTAACGGCGCATAGAAAGACTTCATCAAACATCCATATTTGCAAATAAGATCCTTACAAATCACTTATACTACCTGTACGAATTGAAGTTTTTTTTTTTTTTTTGGATTTTTGCTTGAATGAATTTCTCCTTCTGTCCCTCAACCAAAGCAGTTGTATTTGCAGGACGGGTCTGAGCTGACAGCATTTCATGACAACATGAAACAAGTCAGCTATGAAATTAATTCCACACATGGGATGTTACACTGTGCACTGCGCATCTTTGTCTGTAGACTATTACAAAATTATTTGACACTGAAGGTTAAACACACTTTTCGTGGAGCTGCTTTGGGTGACTTATGGATTACGGCTCAGTATCTGGAAAGGAGGGTATGTTTTTTCTTTCATTGCATTTTGGAACAGACTTGAACTTGGGAGGCGATCTTGACCACAGAGGCATAACTGTTGTTGGTATTGCTCATGTAAAAGATTATGCGACAGGCAGTAAGCGCGTCTGTTACTATAAAAAGACAATGTGTTATTTACATTTCTGCTTTCTTTGTAACACCCCCCCCAAGAACTTTAGGCTACCTTTGTGTCTGCTCTATCATTGCACATCGGCACAAGTTTCCATTTTTGGTTATGGAGTCCTAGACATTCATAATTTATAGGTTCACATGAGAGTCATATCAGTTTCAAGTCACATACATTTTTTTTCTCTCTCCTTTCAGAGGCACAGTCATTTATGAATGCATGTGTTAGATGGAAGTGGATCATGTCACAATGCTAAATGCAGACTGCTAGTGTAAATAAATAAGACAATACTTTTTACAGTGTATAGGTCAGTGTCAAACTCTTTATACATCTTTAACTTTGGCTTTTTTAGGTAATGTTGATTAATACTCGCACTATTTCAGTAGACATGCCCTGCACATTAGGACTAGATATTACACGACAGCTGCAAGGTACTCTGGGAGCAGGCTGCATGTTTTTGAGTTGATCTACACCAGGGAATTGACTTTTTACTTGCAATTTAGCAACCCAGCCCGCATGCACTCAAGTGGGAGATTTGCTGTATCCAGTTGTAAGTGTATGGCATTTACACTTGAAACTGAGCTGCATAAACTTGAAAAATGATCCTCAAAATGGACTTCAAATATTTTATGGGTCCCTTTTTTTCAGTGAATGCATCAGGCACAAATAACACGGCAATGTGTGTGCATTATTGTAGCAAGCAGCTGGGAGCCTGTGGTTGCTGGTGAATATTTGATGAGAGAATGGATCCTCTCCCTGGGCAGGTTGAGTACAGTGTGCATACTCAATCGCACACATGAGCACACACACACACAAGCATACACGTATGTACACACTCTCCGGGTGGTACAGTTTCTCTGCCGTTCTATGCCAAGCAGGTGCCAGTGAAGGTGATATTAGAGGATTCTGCATAACTCAAGATGAAACTCACACCAGAAAGCGATGCCTCTCATTCTCCTCGCTCTGCATCTTAAGAAATCATTGGGGCACACACTTGGAAACGCACGCAAGGTCATCTTCTCTTTTTCACCGCTAGGTTTCAAGTGGTTAGAGGGGAATACTATGAGAGAGTCAAACACAAAGGAATTGAGTGATTACAAGTACACTTCATTCATACATATTGAAAGGTGACATTATTTGCAGCGTTCTACACTTAGAGGACTATAACAGTATTTTTTTTATATATATATATTTTAGCCCATTTATTACAAACCTTTTTAGAGGATTGATTGATTTTTTTTTTTTCTGTGTGGTGCTGCAGTGCAGACTTTCCAAATAAATGTGCACTTATAACTGCATTAGCATAGTTTAGCAAAGAGGGGGATAACAAAAAAATCAGACACGGTGCTCATTTTGATAGACTGAATGGAAACCATAACCTGTCGAAAGTGGTAAACACAAAAGTGGCTGAACGTGGTTTGCATTAAAAAGGAGGTTGCGGTGATGCAAAGTATATGCATTCATCGATGCCAAATAGACTTAAGTGATGTGAACACGATGGGAAGCCAGAATGTATTGATTCATAAATCACTCCTCACACAAATATACATTAGTATTTGAGAATTATAAAAAAAATGCTCGCCTGTAAACCTGTATTAACAATGCCATTTAATCAGTTTGAATTTCTTTGGAAGGAAAATGTGCACTATGGGTACAGTATCTGCCTGTTAACTGACCAAAGTTAGCCTCTGACACTGTACACTGCCGAGCAGGAGTCCTCACGTAGTCTAAAACCCCATCTTCTTTTACACCTCTTCAATTATATACAGCCTGCTGTCTAGACTTTATCACAGCATCCCTACAAATATTCTGATGTCCATCGCCCTGCCAAACAGCAAATAACTCTGTTCCCCAATAAGCGATGCACCTCTGACTACAGACAACCATTATAGTTTTGTCTATTCAGTCGTAGGGTGAATAAATTTGTCCCGTTTCAGTGATTTTCTGTTACACGGGCAAAATTTGTGTTTCACAGTCTTCCCTACTCTCCCATAAAAAAAGGGAGAAAAGAAGGTAATGCAGACGCGTGCACTTTCCACTGCCTTTAAATATTAGAGGCTACAAATGGCCACAAATATTAGATGCGCCTGATGCAAGAAAGACAGTGAGGGTTTTAAGTTCAGGGCATTTGCCATGTCCAAGAAAGGCTTACATTAGATTTAAAACAGCTGCAGCTTTGCTGTTTATGCCTTCATTTTTTTATTCGGAGCATTATTGAGATTCAACTCCATTTCTTTTCTCACATCTCGCATGAAGATCTCACATTCTTTCCTCTTCATGGTATTTATCAATTTACTGTCCTCATTTCCATTATCAGAATAGATGTATTTTTATTTCCACTTTCATTCTCCCCCATCCTTCTCTCCTTTGCCAGTCTGACTCCGATCAGCAGTGATTTCCTCCTCACTGATTTGCAGGGTTTGGGGGGCGTGAACTATGTTATCCTTAGATTTCTCCCATGATATGTCAGCGGGGGGATGGGCTGGTGGGAAAGCGAGATAAGAAAAGGGGAAGCGGCGATAAGGTTGCACCGAGGCCCTGTGGACGCTGTTTCTTTAAGAGTATTTTTAGTATGGCAGATAGCAGTGGTCACTCGTCAGGAAAAAAAAAAAAAAAAAAAAGGCTGGGTGGCTTTAGAGACTTGTGCAGCGTTATAGCATGATGCTGAGTGAGGAAGGAAGAAGGGAAAAGCACACACCGTGCTCCCCAGTGACACGCCGCATACTGCCAAGTCTTAGTAACTCTACCTGCGTATCATGCACATTCTAACACAATCAACTTATCAGTCAGTCAATTACATTGTTGGAACGTTTATGTGTGACAAAGTACTGGCTTGAAGCCGTCCATGAATGACCAGCTGTTCACAGAGAAAAGGGGAGCCATGATGAACCAACTTCATTTTCCCTGTACATTTTACTTTTAGATTTCATTTAAGAACCCATCGCTGAAAAAAAAAAAAAAAATATATATATATATATATATAGCTTTATATGTTAACTAATTATGTGACACAAACAATTCAGCAGATCACGTGACATAAATTTCACCAAGTTTTAAATGCCATACTCAAAAACCAATTCATCAAATATGTACTTTCATTTTTTTGAATATGTCTTTTTTGGTGCATTCCACCGGTCTTTTGCTTCCATCTAGAGAGTAGTGTCGTGAGTCCATATTTTCCCCTCCTCAGGACAGATATGTAAATTTAATGACACTGGCAAAGTGTCTGTGATCAGGTTACTGTATAGATTACACGGTGACCCTGCCAAACACACCGGCATAGACCTGCTACAGACCTAGAGACCTAGAGAGGACAGCAGGATTGCCTCCATGCAGGTTACCGCTACACAATACTCCGGCTCTGCTCCAGAAAAAAACATGCCGGGGAAAAATTGCTTTGCCTTCCTCAAGGGTCAACGACAGAGGTGTGTCTTTTGTAAACTAGTAACAAAATACTTTTTTTTCCTTAAAAAAGGCATTTGTAAGTGACTGTTTGGCTGTCGTCGCTGTTGTTATTGTTGTTGTTGTTGTTGAGGGAGTTGCAGTCTCATCTATGAGAATTACAGCTGAGGGAGTTAGAAACTGCTAGGCAGCATTATGCTCCAGTGTGTCGGCTTAATTAAAATGAGAGCGAGATAAGTACTGCTTCTGAGCTCCGTTTGTTTGAGTGTGTCTGTGCATGACAGAGCTAGATAGAGAAAGAGAGGGAGAGAGGGAAAAAAAGATGGGTGTGTGGGTGCTGGGATCGGGCTCAACGGCACAGAGTGGAATACAAATGCTGGATACATGTGATGTCTTTCTAATGGTGTATGCCTGAGTGAGCAGAAAGGCATTGCTCACAGAATGGAGAATCACAGGGGCAACTGGTCAACTGTCAGATGGGACATAGCCTCATGTCTATATTAATGTTTGGATAGTGGAAATCAGAGATAAGTACATTAATGGTTAGCATCAATGGACCGTGGCTTTGACTCATGGTAGCATGGTTGCTGGATGGTTTCCACTGGTGCTCCTTAGAGAGCAGGTCTAAGGTTCAACCCTGCGTGGATTTTCCTCCTACTTGGTTAGGTGCACAAACTCACCTCCAAAAAGGCCTGTGGGTGTAAATGGTTTTCTTTCTATGTGTCTGTGATAGACTGAGGACCTAACCTGTGATGATGTATCCCACCTTCCCCATACAGGCTCCAGACACCCAGACCCTGAACAGGATAGGTTTCTTCTCACAGAGATTTCAACTGCACCTTGTACTAAGTACTGGAATTCATTTGTGCCCACACGATTTTAGAGAAGCCTGTTCAGTGGCCTTAAGGCACCACACTCCACTTCATTAATATTCAGTTTTCATATCAAGCCCTACCTTTTCTAGATGCGGGTGATAGATGTGTGAGTGCTGAGGAAATCACGTGTCTTGAAGGGGTGAGCATGGAAAGAAACATTAACCACAAGTGTCTGGTAAATTATTTTTAGGACTACTAAAACACAAAGCAATCAGAGCAACAGATGGTTGTCTTATCTTTGAAATTCCTGCTGGGAATTCTGCCTGTTTAGGGAATCTGCTTCAATGAAGTGGAGTTGGGGGTAAAGAGGTATTAAAGCGGACTTGAAAGGAATTTTATCTCAATTCCCTGCGTCAATTTACTCACTACACGAAGGAATCCACAGGTGAAATGTGTTTTAATATTCAGGCTTTTCAAACTGTTACCCATAAGCAGCTTGATTTCGTTTCACAAGGGGGAGAAATCAATTCATTTCGGGGTGAGTCTTTACAAATGAGCGATGCTTTTAAAGCCTGTGAGGCTTCAGTGGGAATTAAGTCCGGTCTAGCATTATCAGAGAGTGCGTGGGAGAAAAGAGGATGGTGACAGTGGAGATTGTAGTTATTGCTTTTAAACTGACAAGCAGGGAGAGATCAAAAGAAAAAGGACATGATGGTAGCGCATCTGGTGATTGCCTGCTGTCTTACTGTCTTACATAATACTGTTGACTGACAAACACGACTCAATCGTGGAGTGGATGAAAATAGTTTAACAACATCAAAAACACTGATGATGAACTCGGGTTTTTGGCAGTCCTTTGTTTGCTGTGATGTGCTTTAAAATAACAAGCCAAAGAAGCACAGTTCTGCAATCTTCTCAGGATATATAGTATGGGTTATACAAAACATGCAGTTGCATCTCCAGGACCAATGTAAGTTATATTCTAAAACTACATAAAACAGGAAGAAGACCATCAATAATTATGTCCATTTTTTTAAGAAGCAGATTGTAAGGATAAGTTAGATATAAGCAGTCTAAGATTACTTAAAGGATTTCCGGCCCATGTACAAGCACCCAGCTAAGCCACAGCCTATATCCCCAGATGGAGATTGTGCTGATGAATGTTTCCTATGTGTGCGTGTATGTGTCAAAGCCAAATCTGGAGCTTTCCAAAGAGAGACCATAGCGATTCCGCCGCTCACACATCACGCATGACGTAACTCTTCCACACGCCCACACACCACTTGCTCTCCCTCCTACCCACACATCTCACTCACGCTTACCACATACTGAAAAGGAATTCATCCACTGTATGTCCTGTGTGAATTTGCATCTCAGTATGGGGCATGTGTCTGTTCAGAAATTCTAGATAGCCGGTGAATTTATCGTTCTTGTGGCAGAAGGGTGAACTATAGAGGTGAGAATTTTTATTATTTACATCTTATTTTGTGGTACAGTCAGCTTTTTTATATTTTGTAAACCAGTTCACAGGTGTTGAACGTTCCTCAGGGGTTATATATTATTTACATTCTTTGAGTTTTTATAACAGTAATTTTTTTAAGGCATCCTTTTTAGGCATTAGGGTCAGTTCATGGTTGGACAGAAGTCTTAGCGTGTCTATTCATCTGGCTCAAGCTGGAAGGAGAAAGGAAGAAAGCCGACAAGTTTTGTTTTGTAGCACTCTGACAGCAGCACAGGATAAGATTGCCCAGATTGTCTCTTTGGATCACATCTGCTCTGTAGAAAAAACTCTTGCGGAAGAACTGTCAGAATAAGAAGGCGGCAGAGAAAGAAGGGAGAGGTCACACAGAGAAGTTGTGTGCCTGTGTGTGTGTTCACGTCCATTAAGTAAACTAAAATGCAACCTAACCAGCAACAACCTTAATATGGGCCCAAGAGGAAATGTCTAGACGGCGTATGCCCATTCGAAGAACTGCTGCACACTGAAGGAGGGTCGTCTAGTCCAAAATGAATATGTAGACAGTGTATGGCTTAGAATTTAAAAACTCACTGACTGATGTCCAAAACTGGAAGCTTGTGGTTGTAGCATGTGTGGAGGTACGTAGGTCTATATGAATGGAGCAATTCGTTTTCCTAAACTGACAAGGAGGGAGAAAAAGAAATCCGTTTTAATGATGATTCTGAAATATATTGATTCCTGCTGAAATGAGTGCTACTCTGTGTGGTCACATTTAGACAGGGTTGAAGGATGGATGTCTAAGTAAGATGGAGATAGTTGATCTATTGGCGTATGGATGACAGTATCTCCTCTTCATCACATCAGACAAATATCTACATGAAGACACGGGGGACATGGCCGGTTCATTTTCTGTGATGATTTGCCATGCAGCTGCACACACACACGTGTGGATACACAGATCTGTGTATATATGGAATACTAAACACAAGACAGAAGTGTCTCCAATCAACCAGTACGCTGATAGAATATAGCATGCCTCACTATTGTGAATTTCTGGTCAGATTTTGGTGTTAAAATATAAATTATTAGTGAAACAGTTCCATCTGACACAGCTCCCATGGCTCAGCACACTCGCAGCTAAGATCACATTATCCTTCAATACTACTCGTGATCACCACGGTGACATTTCAACGGTCGTTGAGAAAAAAATGAGCATAACATATCACGCAAGAGGGGGGATCTTGAAGCCTTCGTCGCTGATCACACGTGACTCGAGGGAAATAAATCGCCTTGTCCCCTTTAATTTCAATTTCCGTGCGTGATATATATTGTGATCACCTGTCAGATGCGGCGCCTGCGCACTAGAGCGGGAGGCGGAGTGATGCTGATCGGATCGCTCTCTATCTGCTGCCCTGTGCCCTCCATCCCTCGGCGAGCAGACGGGCACGGATAGAGGATATCCGAGGAGGTTTGGACGAAGACAGAGCCACCGATCTGCTGTTGATGGAGGTACAATGTCCCCCGGTTTCACCGGAATACCGCGCTTCAGTGTTTGACATTGTGACCGTGGAGGGTGAAGGATGCTCGGCTGCAGGATGGGAGGAGATGAGTGAGGGGGACACGGAGCGGATAACAGATGGTATTTCGAGAGATGACAGGGCTTTTGCTGGGTTTCCTCGCAGATTTAGGATGGTTTCAAATAATTCATCATTGCAAAATAAAACATTTCGACTTTATCAAATCCAAACAGGCTTCTGGTCAAGGGCACAGAAATAGATGTTAATGTGTTTTTTTTTTTTTTTTTTTTTTTTTTTGCTGGTTTGTTGGGTTTAAATCCCCGCTCAGTCGTACGCACAGGGCTGTCGTCACCTCTTACCCTCTGCGGACTAACATTTTATCGGGTTTAGAGTGTAGTACAAACTGCTTTTTTAAATTTCATTACGATTAAACGCTGTGCCTACATCAGATCCACTTAAGCGCCTCTGGGTGAACCATTGCTGCTAGTGGGCTGAGCGTAGTAAACGCTAAATCCAGCTGCTGGATGTGACAAATGCTCGTGACAGACCTGTCCTGCCCTTGGTGATGGTTTTCGTATAGGAGTTGTATTAGAGATCAGCATTCATTTCCCATGCATTATTTGACTGGCCCTTACCCGGATGTGCCTGCAGTTTCTCCAGAGAGAGCGCTAGATGTCCTGTGTTTACTCGTCTTGCTGCTGTATAACACGTCCTGCGTGAGATTGATCAATCACTCGGAGCCGTTTGTGTGATGCAGGGGTGAAGGCTGAGGATTTCTTTGACGGTGACAGAAACAAAAATACAATAAATAAATAGTAGTCTGGACCTGTGAGTCCACCTGGGGTGATCATATGAAATGTGCCTGTAGTAGCCGGGTATATGGAGAGCTGTGTTGCACTTGGTCTGTATTGTGTAGCTGCCCGAGAGGGATCTTGTACAGGCTGCGATCAGCAGAGCGTCTCCGACCCTGTCCATGGTGCTGAAAGCAAGCAACAGTGGGCGCGGAGTAAATCAAAGTGAGGTTGAATCATTAATGGCTTTCTCTAAACGGAGGCGACTATTGCCATGCGAATGATAATCGTTTCAGCCGCGATGGAAGTCGTTTCTATTTGTCAGGCACCGTGGTGTGTCACAGCCGCAGCTTCTTCACATTTACAGTGTATTCAAATGTAAATCCCTCTCTTGGAAGATGTGCAGTTTACGGATTTAGATTAAAGATGCGCCCTGTAAACGGGAGAGTCAACCACATGGTATTATGTAACACATGGAAGCTCTTCCGAGAGGAGTTATTAGAGATAACTTGATTACAAATCTGCCTCAGTATGTAAAAAAAAAAACAGATCAAAAAGAACACCTCAGACAACAAGTCAGTGGATGAATCATATTAGGTCTGTATGTTGTTGCAGCAGGTTTTGTTTACCAGACAACATATTGCCTCAGACAATACTGTGAAGGTGGTACGCACATTCTCACACTCTCTTTCATTATCCCTCCCTCCTGTCTTGTTTCCTGTCATCTCACACTTCCTTTCTGTCTGTTTTTCATGCATTTAGGAAGTCTGATATAGATGCAGAGCCAGAGGAGAGCCCAGGGAGCAGCAGCAGCAGCAGCAGCAGCGGGGCCGTAGATGCCCTCTCCACAGCTCCGGCCCCAGCCCCCCCTCAGGCCTCTGCAGGAGAGCCTGGACAGAGAGGAGACAGCTCCTGCACTGACTCCGACAGTCCTATAGATTCCAGCTCCAGCGAGGAGGAGGACGACGACGACGAGGACGAGGAAGAGGAGGGGGAGGAGGAAGACCCCACTATGTTCTCCTCCAAATTCCTTAGTGGGGCCAACCCCCTCAATGCTGTGTCCTCTGCTGTGAATAAGTTTGGCTTATTTGGTGATGATGGGGAGGGGAATAAAAATCAAAAAGCACCTTCACAGCAGGAGGCGAAGCCACCTGGAGAGCCAGGAGCTGGTCCTCGAAAGGGCCCTCAACAGCAGCAGGGACCCCAAAAATCAGGCCAAGCCCCCCCTATGCAAAAGAGTCAGCCTCAGTCTAAAGAAGGATCACCACAGCTGCATGGGAAGGCTGGACCCCCAAACAAGCCTGGTGGGCAACAAGCTGCTCCAAAAGCAGGTTCTCAACCTGGAGATCTTAAAGAGGAACCACAAAAAAATCAGCCTCATGGTTCACCTAAGCCTGGAGCTCAACAACAGATACCACCTAAGACAGGGATGCAAAAACAAGAACCTGCAAAGACTGGGGTACAAGACTCTACAAAGCCTGGATCACAAAAAACTGTCTCGCAGCAAGGGTCACCTAAAGTAGGACAGCAACAGCAGGGGTCACCAAGAACTGGACAGCAACAGCAGGGGTCACCAAGAACTGGACAGCAACAACAGGGTTCACCTAAACTTTCACAGCAGCAGCAGGGCTCACCTAAGCTGGGACAACAACAGCAAGGTTCCAGGACTACACCCCAGCAGCAGTCTTCTGATAAGCGTGGCCCTCAGCAACAAGGCCCGAAGGAACCTGGTTCACCTAGTCTGTCCCAGGCAGCGTCTTCATCACCGGGAGCAACCAAAGCTGGACCTCAGTCAAAAGCAGTAGCTAAGTCCCTTTGCCCAGTGTGTAAAACAACAGAACTTAATATCAACAGCAAGGAACCACCTAACCATAAAACCTGTACACAATGTAAAACTGAGGTATGCAGCTTGTGTGGATTCAGCCCTCCAGACTCTGATGTAAGTAGTGGATCACGGAAACTTGCCATATATGACCAATATCTAAACTATAATACTTATTATTATACAACATTTTTAAATTAAGTGGAATTAAGATCAAATGAACGAGGAATTAATTTTGTTTGAGAGTTTGTTAAGTTATAAAGGTATTTATGATTCCATTTAACTACTTTGGCAAACTGTATTTATATTACAGAATTATTTATGTGCGTTTTCCTTGTACTTTGTGTGCTCTAATATTCCATCATTGTTAAAAGCTATGCATATTTTTTTATGTTTTGTATAGGGCCGTGAGTGGCTTTGTCTTACCTGCCAAGTACAGAGAGCTCAAGGAAGTTCTGAACCACCGGGACCGCCCATGAAAAAGCCCACACCCACTAAAGTCTCTGCTACTCAAAACCAGACACCGCCTCCTGCTGCAGCTGTCAAAAAAGAGACGTCAGCACCAGGTTCACCTCAGAAAATGCAGACTACATCAGCAAAAGTGCCAGTCAAGGGCGAAGCTGCTAAAGGACCAGAAAGTCAAAAACAGGCAAGCCCAGCGTCTGTTCATAAAATGACACCTGAGACCCAGAGAACAGGGTCTCAAAAACCGGACCAGACTAGTCAAAATGCACGCAAGCAAAGCAGTGCCACCCCAGCTCCCCAGCAGGAGTCAGGAGGTTTATTTGGCTTTGGTAGTGCAAAAACTGAAGCTGCAAAGCCTGAAGAGTCAGTGACAGGGAAGATGTTTGGTTTTGGTTCCTCCATTTTCAGTTCTGCATCGACTTTGATAGCCTCAGCTGTTCAAGATGAGCCTAAAACACCACCAGTTTCTCCCAAAATGCAGTCTGCAAAGGCTCATCCAGCAGGCCAGGCCAAAGTGGACAAAGCAGACAGTCCAAAGGCAGCAGCAGCCACCCACAATGTTCCTAAAGTGGGCCAATCCACGTGTCCAATCTGTAAGATGGTGCTCAACATGGGCTCGAAGAATCCTCCCAACTACAGCACCTGCACTGAATGCAAAAGCACTGTGTGCAACCAATGTGGATTTAACCCCATGCCAAATGTGAAAGAGGTAAGATACATATGATACTGTTTACACTAACTAATGAATGAACAAATTGAAGAAAGAGAAATTTCTAAATTTGATCTGAAAAACAGTTTTCCTGCATGATCTGATGGGTCTCACAGAATGTGTCTGCTAGTTCAGTCCAAGATATACAATCCAGTTACATCAGTGCCTCATCTCTCCAACATGTTCATTTCTTAGATACAGTACACTTGTGAATTAAACTTTTTTTAAGCTGTTAAGTTCCCTATCCTTGGGCTGAAGCTGCAAAGTGTTTCATTTTCATTCCACCCTCACACTCAAAAGCAAGTCGATACACTCTCTGTGTTACTGTCTTCCCCCTTTATCTTACAGCTCTTTGAAGTAAAAGGGCATGCTAAGAATACATGTAGTTTTGAGTGGAGGGTAATAAAGCTGATTATTGCATCTTTACCTATATCATTTTAATAGAATTGATCCGTGATTCTTTTACTACTTGTTTATTGTTCACACTGTTAACTAATGTTGCTGGAATTTAGTCAAAAACCATATGCAAAAATGCAAACACACGCTCTCACACACTGCTCATAGGGCTTTTATGTAGGGAATACCACATACAGGGTAAAGAGGCATGGCGTCTTCCAGACTATCTAAAGCACAAAGGACTTGACACTTGACTCTGTAATTCAATGCACAATTAGTAGGCTGCCTTGCCAAGGACAGTCCAAGGCTACATGATCTTGTGATACTGCTGTGATACTAATGGCTAAAACAGCGGTAAACCAAAATCCGGATGAAGAAAGAAAAATCCTTCTGTGCATTTTGTCAGCACTCTGTGAAAGTGGATGTTTTAACATCACTGAAAACAATACAATAACTTCAGTACCGTCACTTGGCCCGGGCCTTTATACGCTTTTGCTCTTTTATGATGATAGAATTAGTTGATTAAAACGTTTAATTAAATACAAGTAAATTTCAATTAAACTAAATACAAACATCTGAATTTTAAATATGGTGATAAATAGTGGATGTTAACAAAAGTAGAAATAAAATATAATCTGGTTTGTGTGTTTCTCATAATGCATCTTATCAAGATTATATATTGCTCAGCAGTCACAATATATATATCTAGAGAGACTCTTCACTGTATTCTATTGGTTCTTTGTATGTGTATTGGTGTGTTTTTAACTTTAGAGCTTTTACAGGGATCTGTTATTGTTAAAATAATTTGTTTATGTGTTTTGTTTTTTAAGGAAAAGGAGTGGCTCTGTCTAAACTGTCAGGTGAAACGGGCTGCTGGCGGAATTGAACCTCAAAAAGACACATTGATTAATTCATCATTAAAAAAGCATACTCCAACAGACCCTGCAATCCAAAAGACCTCTGCACCAGGCTCTCCACAACAAAAAGTATCCACACCAGCAGCACAACCAGCCAAGGGTGAAGCTGCTAAAGGACCAGACAGTCCTAAACAGGCCAGCCCAGCCCGGGGTCAGAAAACACCTCAGGAGAGCCGGAAGACAGGGCCCCAGAAACAACCAGACCAGACAAGCCAAACTGTACAAAAACCGGGAAATGCCACAGCAGCTGCACAGCAAGAATCCGGAGGGTTCTTTGGTTTCGGTGGTCCCAAAAGTCAGACTCATGCTGCAAAGCCTGAAGAGTCAGTGACTGGGAAGATGTTTGGTTTTGGTTCCTCCATCTTCAGTTCTGCATCCACCTTGATTTCCTCTGTTCAAGATGAGCCCAAATCTACACCACCAGTTTCTCCCAAAATGCCCGCTGCAAAGGACTCCAAATCTCCCACTGCCAAAAAAACAGAACAGGAGAAGAAACAAGAACAGCTCCAGCAGGCCAAGGGTCCGACTGACCAATCCACCTGTCCTCTCTGCAAACTGGAGCTCAATAAGGGCTCTAAAGATCCTCCCAACTACAACACCTGTACAATGTGCAAAAACACAGTCTGTAACCAATGTGGATTTAATCCCATGCCAAATGTTACGGAGGTAAGATAATAAGACTGCTGTAGATTACAAAGTTACTTTGTTACAAGGTGTCTTTTTTATTTTAAATGCTTTTAATGTATTTTTAAGCGGAAGACATATTCCACTGATTCATTTTACTCATTAATTGTTTGCTGTATTATAGGTGAAGGAGTGGTTATGCCTCAATTGCCAGATGCAGAGAGCATTAGGAGCAGCTGAACCTCCAGGAACTCCCATGATGAAACTCCAGGCCTCACCAAATAAAGTCCCTGCACCTGCCAATACCCTAAGTAAAGAAACTTCTCTACTAGATAAAACTCAAAAGAAAGACATTCCACCACCCACTGAATCTGAAAAAAAGAAGACCACTGCACCGGGGTCACCTCAGAGGAAACCACCAACAACAGCAGGCCAGTCAGCAAATGCTGAAGTTGTGAAAAGACCAGAAAATGAAAAGCTAGTCAGCTCAGCCCCTGGTCAGAAAACTCCACAGGAGAGCCGAAAGACAGGCCCTCAAAAACCACCAGACCAGACAGGTCAAAATGGACAGAGTAATACTACCTCAGCTACACAAGAAAAATCAGGAGGGTTCTTTGGATTTGGCAGCCCTAAACCTGAAGTAGATTCTGCAAAGCCTACAGAATCACTCGGCGGAAAAATGTTTGGATTTGGTTCCTCCATCTTCAGTTCTGCATCCACTATGATAAACTCAGCTGTTCAAGATGATTCCAAAACAACACCACCAGTTTCTCCCAAGATGTCTGCCACAAAGGCAACCAAATCACCACTTTCTCAGAAAGTAGAGCAAGAAAAGAAACCAGTGCAAGTACAACAGCCCAAGACCTCTCCATTGCTACAAGCCAAAGCAGAAAAAAGTACATCAGAGCCTGCAAAGGATGCAGCTGCTTCCCCAGCTGTTCCCAAGGCAGGCCAATCCACCTGTCCACTCTGTAAGGTGGAACTCAACGTTGGCTCCAAGGACCCTCCCAACTACAGCAACTGCACTGAATGCAAGAATACTGTCTGCAACCAATGCGGATTTAATCCAATGCCAAATGTGTCAGAGGTAATAAAAACTAAGACAAAATTATTAAATTCCAAATCTCAGAAAATACAATAAAATACAGATTTCTGAAGGCTAAAGGTAACATATGATGACACATAATTGAACAGGAATGCATTATGAATAAGTACCCATTTTGACATAGTGAAATAACTGCATGGAGGTGATGTAAATGTTTCATATTTTAATTTGACATTTTTCCTTTTTCAGAAAAAAGAATGGTTATGCCTGAACTGTCAGATGCAGAGAGCTCTCAGTGCATCTGAAGTCATGGCACCTCCTGTGAAACCTCACAAAGAAGCAAACAAAATGTCTCCATCTGCTGTACATCAGAAAATAACTCCTAATCAAGCAGAAAAGAAGGAAATATTGAAATCTGATGCACCTCTAAAAATGGACACTCCAGTGGCTCAAACCCTTCAAAAGAAGGAAAGTTCAACACCAGCTTCTCCTCAGAAGACACGCACTACAGCAAATGAGGCAACTAAGACAGCTAAAGGACCGCAAAGTGACACAAAAGCTAGCCCAACTCCTGGTCAGAAAACTCCTCTGGATAAAACTGGAGCACCAGATTCTCAGAAAACAGCTGAGGAGGCAAGTCAACCTGGTCCTAAAATAAAACCTGATGCTTCAAAAACAACAGAGTCCGTGACAGGGAAGATGTTTGGCTTTGGTTCATCCATTTTCAGCTCTGCATCCACCTTGATATCATCGGCTGTTCAGGAAGAATCACGTACTACACCACCAGGCTCTCGTAAGATGTCTGCACCAGCACAAGTCTCTCCCAAGATGTCTGCTGTGCCCAAGATTTCTCCAAAAAGTACACCAACATCTTCTCCCAAAATGTCACCAGCAAGGGAGCCCAAAAATCTTTCTCAAAAGCCAGAGCAGGAGAAGAAACCAGAAGAATCCGACAAGAACAAAGACGAAAAAGCTCCATCACAGGCGCCAAAGGAGGCAACAATATCCAATGATGCAGGGAAAGCCAATTGTCCACTGTGTAAGGTTGAGCTGAACATTGGTTCCAAGGACCCTCCGAACTACAATGCCTGCACTGAGTGCAAGACCACTGTCTGTAACCAGTGTGGATTCAACCCAATGCCTATAGGAGAGGTAAGTGAAGGGATACATACAATTCCGCTCCAAAAACATATTTTTTTCTTTATGTACTGTATGAATTTAGATTACATTTCCTCATTGATATTTGTTAATCTATGACATGATCCTTTTATGGCTCTGACCTATAGTGCAGTTTTGAGGAGTCTGTTTTTATTTAGTTCTATTCTAAATACCTTGTTGTTTTGAATCACTGCAATTCCCAACTCCCATGCAACATATAACCAGATGTCTACTGTATTTTAGGTAAAGGAGTGGCTATGTCTTAACTGTCAGATGAAAAGAGCAGTTGGAGCATCTGAGCCTCCAGGGCCTCCCATGATGAAGTCCCAAACATCATCCAGTAAAGTTCCTGCACCTGCTCCAGTCCAGTTGAAGGATTCTTCCAAACAAACTACACCCCAAATGAAGGACAGTCCAGTCCCTGCTGTACAAAAGAATGTGTCTGGGCAGTCAGGCAAACCTGAAGCTCATACTGCACCATTAAAACAGGCCAGCCCTACACCTGATCATAAAGCACCACAGGAAAGACCAAACACAGTTCCAAAGAAGCCACCAGATCAAGCAGGCCAACCTGGGTCTAAACAGGGTGATGCCACTGCAGCTACACAGCAAGAGTCAGGAGGCTTCTTTGGCTTTGGTGGACCTAAATCTCAACCTGATGCTGCAAAGCCTGCAGTGACTGGGAAAATGTTTGGCTTTGGTTCTTCTATATTCAGCTCTGCATCTACTTTGATAACCTCAGCTGTTCAGGACCAACCCAAAACTCCACCAGTTTCTCCCAAGATGTCTCCTGCAAAAGAGATCAAGTCCACTGGTCCCCAAAGACTGGAGCAGCAGAAGAAAGCAGAGCTTCCTCAGCAGACTAAGACACCACCACCACCAGGACAGGTCAAAGTAGACAAAGCCCATTCAGAGCCTCCAAAGCCTGCAGGAGCTTCCCAAGTAGCTGTCAAACCAGGCCAGTCTACCTGTCCACTCTGTAAGGTCGAACTTAACATTGGTTCCAAAGATCTACCCAACTACAATACTTGCACTGAATGCAAGAACACTGTTTGTAACCAGTGTGGATTTAACCCTATGCCAAATGAAACATCGGTAAGATTAATGAAAGCAAATATATTTTATATTACAATTTTGTTGAGATATAAGTGATATATATAAGTGAGATGAGGAATTATATACAGTTTACATATAGATAGTAATAGTTCATGCTGCAACCTTTTTTCCCTTTTTTTATTTTATTTAGGTGAAGGAGTGGTTGTGTCTCACCTGCCAGATGCAGCGGGCTCTTGGAGAAACAAACCCCTCAGGAGTTAAACCTCAGAAGAAGGACCTCATCAGCCCAGCAGAACCTGAAAAGAAAGAGTCATCGGCACCACACTCTCCTCAGAGGAAACTCTCTGCAACAGCACAGGCAGCCACAACCAATGCTAACAAGCCAACAGGTCCAGCCAGCCCAGCTCCTTCCCAGAAAAGACCACAGGAGTCCCAAAAACCATCGGGTCCAAACAAAACACCTGAGCAGACAAGGCAAACTGAACGTAAACTGAGTAATGCCAGTGCAGCGATACAGCAAGAGTCAGGAGGCTTCTTTGGTTTTGGTGGTGGTAAAACTCAACCTGATGCTGCAAAGCCGGCAGAGTCAGTTACTGGGAAAATGTTTGGCTTTGGGTCTTCTATCTTTGGTTCTGCGTCCACTTTGATAACTTCAGCTGTTCAAGACCAGCCCAAGACCACTCCACCAGTTTCTCCTAAAATGTCTCAAGCAAAGGAGATAAAATCCCCTGCTAGCCAGAAGAAAGACCAACAGAAGAAGCCAGAACAACCTCAGCAGATCAAGACACCTCCACTGGTACAGACCAAAGTGGATAAAGCTCCATCAGAACCTCCAAAGGCTGCAACAGACTCCCAAGCCACTGAAAAAACACGCCTGTCCACCTGTCCACTCTGTAAGGTTGCACTCAACACAGGAACCAAGGATCCCCCTAATTACAATACCTGCACCGAATGCAAGAACACTGTCTGTAACCAGTGTGGATTTATCCCCATGCCTAATATGTCAGAAGTAAGTCAGATTTACTCAATATGTGTGTATATTGGTGATCTATATTCCATATAATATGCATATAGAATAATATACATAATATACCCAAAATGTTTATTGCCAGCATCCTATAATGTTGTTGTACAAATGTTTCAATGTTCAGTGCTTATTTAACTCAAAATAATATGGTTTACCCCACAGATGAAGGAGTGGTTGTGTCTGACTTGTCAGATGGAAAGAGCTCTCAGAGCATCTGAATCAGTAGAGCCTCCACTGATGAAACCCCAGGCATCACCCAAAAAAGGGGCCGCTGCTGCCAATCAAAAGAAAGATATAATTTCTACACAAAAAGCAGAAGTGCCAGACAAAAATGAGAAGGACAGTCCAACACCAGGTGCAAAACAAAAGAAAGAAGAAATTAAACCCCCATTACCAATGGATAAGACCCAGACATCACCCACAATGCATACAAAAGAGACGCCAGGTACTGTTTCAGCCCCAACAAAAGAGGAAAAAATTGGTTCGCCACCTACTAATAAAGTTCCAGTCTCAACTGCACCTCTCACCAAAGAATCAACAACTGTAGTTACAGACCTCAATAAAAAACTGCCTGCTCAAGTTCATCCTGTCAACACAGACAGTGAAATTTCACTACAGAAGAAAAAGGATGTCATTGCACCAAGTTCTTCTGAAACTAAAGATGTATCAGAAAAGAAAGAGGAGAATGCTGGAAAAGTTCAGAAATCAAGTTCAGACACTCCTCTACCAGCACAGCCAGCAAATCAAGATTCTGGAGGTTTCCTCAGCTTTGGTAGTCCTAAATCTCAGCGTGCTGCCTCACAAACAACTGAAGTGGTGACTGGGAAGATGTTGGGATTTGGTTCATCCCTCTTTAGCTCGGCATCTAACTTGTTAACATCTGCAGTTCAGGAGTCTCGCACAACACCACCAAGTTCACGCAAAATGTCTGCCCCAGCGCAAGTATCTGACAAGATGTCAGCCACGCAGATATCTCCAAAGTCCAGCCCTCCAGTTTCCCCAAGGATGACTTCAGCAAAGGATGCCAAACTGCCTGCTACTCAGGAAAAGATACAAGACCAACCTCAGCAGACCAAACTCTCTCCATCAGAACAGGCCAAAGTTGACAGTGGTCCATCAGAGCCTGTAAAACCAGAAGTCTCAAAAGCTGCTCCCAAAGTAGGCCAGTCTACTTGTCCACTCTGTAAGGCAGAACTTAACATGGGCTCCAAAGATCCTCCCAACTATAACACCTGCACTGAATGCAGAACCTGTGTCTGCAATAAATGTGGATTTAGCCCTATGCCAAATGCAACAGAGGTAAATAACTAAATACATAACTTACTATAGAACTTATTTTATTTTTGGCTATTGCATTTTTGGTGAGCAGACAATTTAATATGTTGTTCTGATTTATATCTTTATATTATATATTCTCTTATATATATATATATAAGTCAATGTTTTATTTATAGATGAACAATATGAATTTTTGGTTGAAATTTTGAAATGGCAAGGACAGTAAAATTGATTAATGGTAAATGATTTGAAGTTTTTATTTGGACCAGTATACCAAAGTACTGTTACTGTACTATTTATAAGTGCAAAGAATGCTACTCATGCTTTGTGTTTGTTTTTTAGGTAAAGGAATGGCTTTGTCTCAACTGCCAGATGCAGAGAGCGCTAGGAGCTTCTGAACCCCCAGGCCTTCCCATGATAAAGTCCCAAACTTCACCAAGCAAAGAGGTGCTTGCCACCACAAAGAAGCAAGAGAGCCTAAAGTCAAGCTCTCAGGAAGACATCCCTAAACCAGTCTCTCCCAAAGCTGAGCTTGCCACAACCAAAGAAAATGAACACCAAGCCCCTGGTGCACCAACAAAGAAAATTAGCCCTGCAGCTGATTCATTGCATGACAAAACCGTTACATCCACTATTTCAAAGACTGATGTTTCACTGGCTTCACAAAAGCTTTCTGGAGAGACATTGAAAGAACAACCTGATGCACCCAAGCAGCTGTCTCCAAAGGCTGTGACATCCACTACTATGTCTGTTCCTCCACCAGATTCAGAGGCTGAAAAGCTGCCCCCACAAGAGCCTCCAAAAGTTGTGACATCTATTGCTAGTTCGTGTCCTCCATCAGATCCAGAGGTGGAAAAGCCACCCTCACAACAGCCTCCAAAGGCTATGACTTCTATTGCTAAATCTGCTCCTCCACCAGATCAAGACATGGGAAAGAGGCCCCCACAAGAACCTCTAAAAGCCGTGACTTCTGTTGCTAAATCATCTCCTCCATCAGGTCGAGCAGGGGATAAGCCACCCCCACAACAGCCTCCAAAGGCTGGTACCTCTCCAGCCAAATCTGTACCACCTCCAGCTCAGCCTGCTAAACAGGAGTCTGGAGGCTTCTTTGGCTTTGGTGCTCCTAAAACCCAACCTGCAGCTGCAAAGTCTACTGAGTCGGTGACCGGGAAGATGTTTGGATTTGGGTCATCTTTCTTAAGTTCTGCATCAACACTGATAACGTCAGCTGTCCAGGATGAATCTAAAACTACACCACCAACTCCACGTAAGATGTCCACAACAGCCCAAGTCTCTCCTAAAGCAACACCTCCTGCATCTCCTAAAATAATACCTGCAAAGGACAACAAACAAACTGCTGACCAGAAAACTGAGAAGAAACCAGAGAAACCACAGCCAGAAAGGACTCCTTCAGCAGTACAAGACAAAGTGGACAAAGGTCCATCAGAGACTCCCAAGGCACCAACAGACACCCAACATGCTCCAAAGGCAGATCTGTCCACCTGCCCTCTTTGTAAAGTCAACCTAAACATAGGCTCCAAAGATCCTCCCAACTACAGCACTTGCACAGAATGCAAGACTACTGTCTGCAACCAATGTGGATTTAATCCGATGCCAAATGTGACAGAGGTAAATCATTGTCCCCAAGTGTTGCCTTTGATTCAAGACAAAAAAAGGATTTGGCTAGTTTCTTCAGTGTTGTTCCGGGGCCTGTCATGTCCTATCATGTATGTGTGTTCATTTATGCATATTCACCTGAAAATAAGAAATCAGATACTTTTAATTAACTTACATTAGAGTGAGCCCTTTTTATCTACAGAGGGAGTGGGCCTTTGACATTTTCACAAATTTTGTGGCAGCCATAGATTCTCCCACATACTTGGAAGGTGATGAAGGGACAAGTGTTATTCAGTTAGTTGCTGAAACCTCTCTACTAGGTGGCATTTTATGTTATAAACTGGACCTTCAAGAAGCAACAGATTGTATCCTTCCAGTAAGCCCGATTGATGTGTAATACAGTGCAAATGTTGTTATACTTCAGCTTTTAATGATTTGTGAATAAATATGTGTGGCGCAAAGATGCCAAATGCTGTTGAATATCCCCTGTTTTTAAATTTTTAATTCAATTTGTCCTCCTGGGTTTGTCTATCAAAACACTGTGTTGTTAGTTATTTTTCAACAAAGACTTATACATCCCATTCTACTTTTTTCAGGTAAAAGAATGGCTTTGTCTAAACTGCCAGATGCAGAGAGCCCTAGGAGCACCTGCGCCCACTGGACCTCGCGCAGTGAAACCACAGCCCGTTGCCCCAAGCAAGGTTCCTGCCTCTGAAAAGAAGGATATACTAACAGTCCAGAAGGAGAAGTCTACAGAATCTTCAGCAGTCAAAACAGAGGTCACTCAAGTGCCTCTACACAAAAAAGAACCCTCCAAAGCTGAGGCTTCATTGCCTGCAACTGCAGTCCGAAAGACAGACACATCACAACAAGGATCTATGCAAAAGACAGAGGTCCTTTTGAGTTCAGAAAAAGGACAAGGCCATGGTGTCACAGGCCAGCAGCAGCCAGTTAGAAAAAATGAACAGACTACAAAGCCAGAAGTCAAGGCAGATGTTGCAAAACAAGCAGCTGAGAAAACACCACAACAGCCTTTAAAATCTGCAACTCCTCCTGCCAAATCTGTACCACCTCCAGCTCAGCCTGCTAAACAAGAGTCTGGTGGCTTTTTTGGCTTTGGTGGTCCTAAAACACAACCTGCAGCTGCAAAGTCTACTGAGTCAGTGACCGGGAAGATGTTTGGATTTGGGTCATCTTTCTTAAGTTCTGCATCAACTTTGATAACGTCAGCTGTCCAGGATGAATCTAAAACTACACCACCAACTCCACGTAAGATGTCCACAACAGCTTCTCCTAAAGCAACACCTCCAGTTTCTCCTAAGCTGTCCCCTGCAAAGGAGATCAAACCCCCTGCTGCACAGAAATCAGAGCCACCTCAACAGGCCAAGCCTGCTCCGGCAGTACAGGCCAAAGTAGAGAAAGCTCCAGAGCCTCCAAAATCCACAGAAGTGACTCACGTTGCATCAGAAACAGGTCTGTCCACCTGTCCACTGTGTAAGGTCGAACTCAACATGGGCTCCAAGGATCCTCCCAATTACAACACCTGCACTGAATGCAAAAACACTGTCTGCAATCTTTGTGGATTTAACCCCATGCCTCATACAGCAGTGGTAAGTGCAAGTACATTACATTTCATGTCCATGTCATCTCACATTTTACTCTTAAGATTACTGTTATTTGTTTCACTGGTCTCTAATGGGGCACCAGTTTTTAGTATCCATGTCCAATACTGTGCAGCGAAATTTACTAAAACCACTTCAAAATGACAGAGAAGCAACACACTTTTTTATTCTATTAGCACAAGTATAACGACATTTGCACTGCATTATACACCACTCATATGTAACAAACAAATTCACTTCACACTGAAATCAAATATATGTGTATGTATACAAATACAGAAAGCATACAGTAGTAATTTCAATGTAGAAGTAAACACAAATGAGAAAATACACTTAATCTATAAAGAATACATCACATTGTCACAATCATTTCATGCGAAGAGGTAGATATTTTTTATTCCAACTTCATGGGCAATAGTGTATTTGTTCCTGATTACTAAAAGGTTTGTAAACCTTTGAGAAATTGCATTGTATAAATTAATACACATTGCATAGATCGATGGACCATATATTTGTAACACTTTGTTAATGATTAATAATTAGTGTGCAAGTATTTAGATGACTATTATAAAGTTGTACCTGATGATAACCTGGGAAACAGGAAAATCACCAAAATGATCTTTAGGTTTTATAGTGCCTAATGTCTAGATGTGGTGACATTAGTGTCTAATGTGGTTTCTTGTAGTTGGAGTTTGCAAGTAATTTTTAGTTCTTTTTTAGATTTACTTTTAGATTTTTAGTACTTTTTGTCTTTTGTGGAATATTCTTCTACAGGGCAACCTAGACAATAGCCTCTTAGTTCTATTGAAAATGTAGCATATGGTTTTCCTCCATTGTCGATTTGATTGTCTTCATAAAGACCATGAATTTCAAATGTGGTGGAAAAAATAGGTGAAGGTCCCACAGCAGAGGCAATATATAAAGAGCTATGGTGAACTGGTTTTCAGACTGCCATTAAACATAGTCAGTTAATGTAACCTGTGAATTATTGACCTACTTTGAGAGGTCCTCAAACAAAGTTTAAAACATACTAAAATGCAGGCTACGTGTTGACCGCTATCCATTCACTAGAGTGACCAGAGTTATTACATAACAACTCATGAGAGGAGTGCTTCAGCAGACTGGCTGGCTAAAAATGTATCAAAGTAATTCAGGGTTGTGCAACAGCATTAGTGAGATGGGATCTGCTGCCATAGCAGACCAGGAAATCTTTATCCCCCGTGAGAGATCTGAGATGGCAAAGCCCTGTGATATGCCAATAAGCAGAGGTGAAATGGATTATGTCCAACACAACACAGTGAAGTACATTAGAGTAGAAGACATTTCCTTTCGGGCCATCTGTTTTCTCACAGATCAGTGCCTCCATGTAATTCAACAATTTCCCCTGCATTTCATGTGGCTGCAGTGTACCTGTACATGTGATTTATGACGTACCCATGCATGCAGGTCATTGTTAAGTCTTAGGCTGTGTACCCTCGTCTTTTCATATCCTATATGTTTGCTGCAGTAATACGTTCCTCTCTGAACAGCTCACATTTCCCTGTGGGGTTGGTCTGTTTCTGGCAAACGGCATTAACGGTTAATGGCTTAAATAATTTGTAAATGGGTTTTGTCAGACCTAACTAGAGCGATTTGGCAAGCTTTTTATTTTTCTCTCATTGTTATTCCAATGGTCAGTTTTAAAGAGTTCACATGATGAAGTGCTTAAAATGTTTAATTCAATAATGTCCCCTGTCAGTCATTTGTCACTTTACTGGAGGCTTTCAAATAAAGTCACCTTTGACTCTACTATTCATAAAATTATGTCCTATTACATTAAACATGAGATGAAGTTGGTTACATTAAAATAATAATAATAAATATGCAACAGATGCATTTATTGAAATATTGTGAACTTTTATTTATTCATTATCCACATTTATTTTTTTTTTAGATCTAGGTGGTAGTTTTTATATGATGACATTTGTAATGATGATGGGGACAATGTTCTTGCTTCCTACTGACTCTCCTTTATTTCTGCCTTAAGTTTGGTTTGCCTGGGACAGACACACACACACACCCAAATGGCACGTTATTATGGAGAACTATCACTCAAAGATGTGTGCCTCTTATGTAATTTACACTTCTCACGTTTCTCGTGGACACCAGAGAGGGGAAAGAGCCTATGGGGAGAGATTGGATGGGGGAAGGGACAAGCATGGATGACTGCTGTTGTGTGCACAACATGGATTTATTTCTCTTAATAGCACAGGGCAACAGAAATACCTAGGCCTTAACACATTTGAAGAGGATGAGCTGCCATACTTATTGCTGTCCTATGATCAGTTATATCCAAAAGGGTTATGACTGCCGGTTCTCTAACATAAATGGGACTTTTTAGTAGAAGGGCAGAAATACCTCCTTTTAAAATATGAAAAAGACCTGTGAGGTTCAAAAGAAGCGTATGCCTCTTCGGGCAAAGTGAGTGCTAGTAGCGAGTCTGTCCATTTTTTTCTTTTGCCTGTTCTGCCTCAGTTGATACAATCAAAAGCCTTTGAGTGACTGTTGTCTGATAAGTAGGACACACGTGTGTCGTGCTTTGCCAGTTCAAGCTTTCTCTTTGACAGATGAGAGAGTACAACTGATAGCTTCTCAGTATTGTTTGAAATGTTACCATGTCACTAATACTCTTAAAATGTGTCGTATTGTTTTCTTTTTTTTCCGGTACAAGGAAGTCTTCACTGGATATTTTGTCTTAAAATATAGCTACTGGCAAACATCTTGCAAAGTTTCCTTGAGAGACTGATTCATGACAAGATGCATTATCTCTGACACACAGAGCAGCAGAGATTACGCTTAAACCTGCATTCTAACACTTTTTAAGTGTTCCCGTTTGCCACAAAGTTTGTTATATTCTTTGCACACACACACACACACATACACACACGCACCAGGACTATGTGAGATGTTTACTGCTGTAAGCCAGACAACCACAGACTGCTGGCCCTAAGATAAGGAGCAGCACCTAGTGACAGTGTTAAAAATAGTCACTCAGAGGAGAGACCAAGCACAGCCTACCTGCCACATCCCCGTTCACAGCCTCTTTTAGAATGTACAAAGAGGCATACAGTGCTAAAACTGACTCCAGAGTATGGACTTGATGCTGCATTGTAACTTTCTTGAAATAGTCCCATATCAGTGTCATTGACATATCAAAATCATAGTTGTATTTATTGCCACTGCTCTTAGTTGTTGTTTTTTTCAGGACAAATTCTTGTATTCCAGTATTTGCTTTTGAGCGAACAGATTATGTTATGACGTTTTGTGACATTAATAAGGCTGTGACTCTTATCCATCAAACTGCACCGATTTTCCTGGATGTGAGAAAAAAGATGCATATTGCTCTTTTAATACATGCTCTGGCTTTCTGGTCTGAGAAGAGGGAACAGGACCTCATCTACTGTGAGAGGTCTGGTTTTGTTAATGCAAGTCCTAGTGTCTTTGGTTTATATTTATACCACACCCTCTCAATTCCTCTTCCTCTTCAACCCCAATCTTCACCACATCGCACTTCGCCATCAAAGGCAGGTTTGCTGATGCACCATTTGACAGACTGCAGAAAAAGCAGGGGGTGTATTTCCTTGTCTTTCGAATGAAGCACTCTGCTTATTACAGATTAGTAGGTCAACATTCTCTATCATCAGAGGACTTGATTTATGTGGAGTTCTGCTCTGTGGGGGCTGCTGAAAGCCAAGTATATTAGCCAGCTACAGCTTGTGCCAAGGGCATCTGCCAGAAAATCAATAAGAAACTTACCAGCTCCAGTATCAACAGCAAGAAAGCACTGATGAGAGGCTGGGAAATAATGGCGTAGTCCACAACCCAAAGGCCATCCCTTCAGTATAGCTATTATAAAATGCAAATTTCATGAACACTTATAGGACCCAGTGAATAGTGTCGTATAAGAAGTGGTGTGAGTTTGTACAAATGATAGAAGCTCAAATTACTGGGTTGGTTCATCAGTGCAAAAATGGGAGTCACAGTCTTTCCCTGTACTTGCAGTTTGATGCATTTGAATTTTCCGTTTGATTTACAATGTCTATACACCTGTCTTACCTAACGCTGATAGTGAGCAAGATTTATTTCCCCTGTCAGTTATCCATAACACATGGTGGAATGTGCCAAATGCACAAGTAGGATATGAATACCAATAAACACATATGTGTAATATGAATTAAAGTATTTAGATACGAAAATATTTAGCTATATTAAGTCAGTATATGAAGGTGAATTTGTGCTGAATGTGAATAGGTTGTTTTCCATGTGACATAAATGCAGAATGTCTTTTGCTGTGAATAAAGTGAACTGGGCAATTCTTTACACAGCTTTGCAGACCCAGCCTAATTCAGCATGTTTGTGTGTCAAGAGCATCATTTCCTGACTGCTGTCATTGTGAAGGTCTGGTAATCCAGCTCACAGGCTAATCGTGGGGAGCAGCCTCTCCCACGGCTCCCTACTTGGGGCTCCTGCTCTTTACTCATAAAACAGATTTAATTAGACAAAAGGATAATGGCAACTTTCCAAACCCTGTGGCCATGCATCATGGCTCTGAGACTGAGGCTGTGAGGCAATGACTGGCGCTGGAGGGGAATGTGATGGGATTAGGTCTTTTTGTTGACTGGGGAGTTCTCATTCAATCTGATTTAGCATTAGCCGGCCAAATGAGTTATCATATGCAAGGCTGGTGCAATGGTGTTGTGTAAATGTTTATCTTTGCTGATGTGTTTGGCATTAATCTGCCATTTAATGCACGATGCAGAAGTGCAAGCTTTCATCTGCACGCCACAATTGTTCTGTCCATCTGTTCTTCACTTGAGTCGAAAAAGGTCAATTACCATGCTGAGACTCGGGCCTGTGTGATATCAGCACACAGGTGTGAAGAGGTGTGAGGGGCAGTGCCACATTTAGATTGCAGGAGACATGGAGAATACAGTAGACCAGAAGAAAGACTCAGGAATGCAAGGCCATAGCTCAGCCATCTGTGAACAAGGTTGTTTGATCCCTCTCTGTCAGTCATAGTTCAGAGCGCCTTTCAAGTTTGTCCTGTTATAGGGAGGCAGAAGCTGAATTGGGGAATAGACCACAATGTCGAATTTTAATGACTTATGCAAATGTGATTTTTGACATTCCTATACCTTTTTAACAGCCCGTTTTGTTCATTTGTGTTCATTTCAGTGGAATTTCTTCAGTGGCTGAAAATGAATTTGTGTTACCCTGTTATGATGCAACTAGTTGGCAGCATGGCAATAGCACACGTTAAGAATGGTAAAACCTGCTGTAGATTCTTTAATCATCTTTCCACCAAACTGGAAATTATAGGTATAATTCAATTCATTTTCATAGCTATACAGATAGCCTCAGTGCACATGATCTGGCTCTGATAAAGCCATTGTGCCGGGTCTATAAGATGATCAGAAGAGGAGGAAGACCTGGCGTTTATGATTACTAATTTATAACTTGAATGACCTTGATACTGACATAATTTTGCTGATTAGCATATGTATGCAACAGAAGTATGTTCCTTGTTATCTGTGATTACATCTGTGATTACATCCTGCAAGGATGACTGAGGAGGAAAAGGGGGAGGAGCGGTGTGTGAGTGTGGGATTATATCGTTGCCAGATGTTTAAAGCAGAGTACAGGGATAAACAGGTTTGTTATTTAACCAAAGAAAAAAATCAACTCTGTTTTATAATATTTACTCAAGAGACAGTTTTATGAGCTATTGTGTATTTTGGGTGAACTAGGTACAGTGCATGGCATGGTTATCCTAAGATTTAGCTTTTTACTTATGCCCATACAACATGTAGCTGTTTGTTTAACTTCAGAGGTAATCATTGGTGAGACTGAGCTTGCATTAGATCAAATGGATGTTTTGAGAAGATCCGTTGGTTTACATGATTATCAGTATCATCCACTATGCTGATGAGGCTGTATTTTTCACCGCTGGAAGCCAATGGGATTATCATATTCCTGAGTGAACCACAACTGACTGAACAAAAGTATCTCAATCAAATTAGATACATCAGTATCAGTTCTTGTTAGCGGTATGAATCTTTCTTAGTCAGCGAAAGCATTTTACAGCAATGCAGCTAATGATTCTTTTCTTGCAGTGTTGCTGCTGTCCACAGTATCAGGGTATATTAGCATTTATATTTTCAGCCAGGCTGTATTTGCAGTAGATGTGTATGTATGGCAACATGTGTTTATTCTCAAATATCCAATCTCAGTTAACACCATTTGGAAACTGGGAGTTTGAAACAATAAAATCACCTTTAGAAGGACAAAATAAAAAAAAATACTATTCACTTCAAGTGATGATATTTCAGCAGTTTGCTTTAAATGTTCCCTCTAGCCTTGTATTTGTGTTTACGACTGTGACCACAACATGTCAGTGTGATATTTTGGTCTTGTTTATGGGAACAAAAAAAATATATATATAATGAAATGTCTAGCACAGCTGGATTGTAAAAGCATGCCTAAGCTTGAGTATGGCAGAGGGTAGATTACATCACTTACCAAAGCTCAACTCAGCACGAGTTCATAAACTGTGTGATTCATTTACGTCACTGCATCCTGAATTAGAGCTAATCTCCGAGACGAAATGTCTGTGTTTAGAGACACATCCAGATACTTCTCCTTTTTGTAAAGTGCATTAACATTAATGTGCACATGTGGCCATTGTGGTTCCTTAATTAAGATTATTAAGTGTGTGTAGGTTCTAAATCATATCTCATGGATAACACAATTAAAACTCTGTTTGTAGTTTCACAAACAGGATATGTGTGTGGTGTAATCTCCTCCTCTGTCCTGTGTATCAGAGCTGCTCTCGCTGGCTCTGCAGAGGCAAGCGCATTGCTGTGATTTGGTCTGCTAGGATGCTACAGACACACTTTTTTTTCTATTGACAGCTCATGCCTTCCTCTCCTCTTTAACTGTTCATTAATGGAGCTTAGATGTGATAAGAAATGTCTCCAGAGGATTATTTTTTTAGTCATAGCATTGCTTATAAAATGTGATTAGCTCTTGCAAGGTAAGCATTTTTATTGCTGTCTTACAAGTGTCGTAAGTTATAGTGTAATAGCAGTGAGCATGTTAATGTCAGGGACCACAAGCTTCTTTTGGAAGTGTTATTTATGGTTCATATTCCTTTCTAAATGTTTTGGTTGCTTGTGTTGTCCAGTAATGATAGTGCAGGGTGCAGATTGAATTTATATTACTTTGAGAGCTATGGTATTACTCAGCATAAGAGACTGTGTTGTATTGTAGCATGTTCTCATCTTTAAGTCTGTAGTAGCTCAAAATATGAAAACTATTAAAAGTCACTATGCACTGCAACACACAATACCCCATTGCCACAGCACATATGACATTGAGTGTTAACCTGTTATCACAAGAAACCCAACAACTAGGTATAAGTTTGAAATGTTTTTTGTTACATGCTTGTTTGTAATATGTTAAAGTAGTTCACAAAGTCAAGTTTTATTCTAGCAAAGGCTTGTTATTAGCAAATTTTATTCATCAGTTGATGTTATGTTATAATGAATGCTAGTTTCTGGTCCGGCTGCTTCTCTGGGTTACCTTTAATTTTAACAATCTTCTGTTTCAAAATTGTGTTTTAGTTCTTTTACTGTCACATATATTACTGTATTATTATCATATATATTACTGTCTGAATAAAAAATACAAACTAAAATAATATAAATTTGTAGATTACATCGACCTACCTTCAAGTTTCACGCAGCAATCACACATCTAGATGAGTTTATTAGTACAAACTGAATAGCAAAGAAGCTTGCATTTGTTGTTTTGAAAATCCCAATTTAGTCAGAGATCTTGTATCACAGATTTTACAATTAATGGCAATGCTAATGATGAAGCATGAACAAAGCAGTTGATGATAATAAGTTAATGCAAGCATGGCTTTTGTACAATGCTTCAGTTATCACGCTGCAAAAAAAAACAAACAAAAAAAAAAAACAACTTTGATTTAGGCTATAGGCTATAGGCTGATTTAGGCTTGTGGAATAGTTTAATTCTGGATCAGTTAAGTTAGATTTAATGTAGGCAGGCATTCCCCAAAAAGCTATTATTATGTTAAAAGTTTATTTTTGTGTGTGTGTAGTGTGTTCCTAATTATATTCTTTTATTTGTTTGATCACAGAACGAATGGTTGTGTCTGAACTGCCAGACTCAAAGAGCTTTGTTGGGACAGTTGGGAGGCTCAGGAAAAATGCCTCAGCCTTCACCTACATCTGCCAAACTAGAGACCAAGGCCACACTTGCCACCAAAAAGGCAGAGTCCAAAACTGCCCCTACAAAGGCAGAACCCACACCTGTGGTCCCAAAATCACAGCCCACACCTACCCCCGTCGAGGCTGCACCGACAGCTTCAACCCTAAATGCAAAGATGGAACCTACATCTTCCAAGATGGAAACTACAGTCACAGAAGCTTCTGCACAAATCAAGACTGAGACCACAATAAAACCCACAACATCAAAGGTTTCACCGGTTACAGCAGAAAAACAGCCTCTGGCAGCATCCACAGACGAAACCGTTATACCCACTACGGACCCTATGCAACAGACAGTAGTAACAGAAAAGGTTGAAGTGCCAAACACAGATGTTCCCAACACTGGAACAGTGGGAGAGAAAGAAGAGGCGGCAAAAATGGAGCTCAGTGTAACAGAATTACCCAAAACTGAAGATATTAAGCCTGACTTTTCAAAAGTTGAAGCAGACGCAGCTTCCTCTGAGGCTACAGTTGTACCCGGCCCCCTTATTACTGCGAAGGGCGCTATGGCTGTGGTTGCTCCAGGGACAGAAACACAACCAGAGTTGTCTGCTCCAGACAGGATTATTAAGGAAGTACAGCCTGATGAAAATAAACTGACAGAGCCAACACAATCTTTGCAGAAAGTTGAGGTGCAACCAAAGTCACAAGAACCACAGCTGGTATTGGAAGTAGAGCCAGTCATAGCAGCTGACAGCAAGAAGTTGGCTGATAAGCTGCCTGAAAAGAGAGTTGACATCACCTCAACTCCAGAGACACAACCAATATCTACAGAGAACATCATCATAAAAGTAAGAATGAGTGCTCTTGATAAGTATTATTGTTCAGACATGTAATTCTTAGCTGTGTACCAAGTATTCATTCCCATATGTACATTGTATTTTACTCATTACTGTCTTATTGCATTTTATTGCAGATTTTCACTTTCACTCATTCACTTTCACTCATTTGTTAATTTGTTCCCAATCTTCTCAGTACGATGGCAGTATCATTAGTGTGATAGCTTTTTTATAACTCTTGTTTAAAGATGTATCTTACAACTAGCATCTGAGACTTGTGTGTGCATAATGCATCTTTCCACTGCATTAGACCATTTCTAATCCATTTTTTTCAGGGAGAAAATGTATTTAATGTTAACTTGTTTTTTGTTTGTTTGTTTGATTTATTTATTTTTTGCATTTTTTGCATTTTAGGAGAAAGATGAAACCAAAAAAGAACCAATGAAAGAAGAAGTCTCCCTACCGACTGCCCAGGTTGAACTGGAAATCACAGTTGCCCCTGAAGCAGCTACTAAGCCTAAATCCAAAGCAGAGGAGCATGATGATGATCAACCTCAGATTTTACCCATATCACAGAAACTAGATAAAAAGCAGGTGGTTGTTGATACAGCTAAAAATGATATAACTCCATCTATGCCAGAAAAGGATGAGGTCAAAGCTCAGAGAAGGCGTCTAAGTTTCCAAGCAATGGATGAGAGCAGTGAAAGTGAGCTCACACCTTCACCCTCACCTAAAGTTCAGAGGAGAGTTCTGAAGGTGAGCAATCTTTCATCCAGCAGTGAGGACATGAAAACTGAAAGTGCTGACTCCTATATAGAAGATGAAGAGTTCATACGCAAGCAGATAATGGGCATGGGTGATGACGGAGACATGTCTCTTTCAGAAGATGAAAAAGAAAAGAATTTGGCAAATGAAGAAACTATCAAGGAAACAGAACTTGATAATGCTTCAGTGACACCCAAATTACAGTCTAGAAAAAGTAGCATAGATAAAGAAGACAGCCTAGCCAGGAAAACATCCATCCCAAAGACTGACACCGAATCTACTCAAGATGTTCCTCAAACAATGCCCAGCACTACTTTCAAGAAAGCTATTCCAGTCATAAGACAGAGACAAAGCACAGATGAAGAAGTAGAGAGCATCACAGAATCCTTGTCAAAGGGATCATCGAGTGTTCAGGCATCTAGCTTTACGCCAGGATCTTCACCTACGTCAGCCTCATCTCTGGAGGAGGACAGTGATAGCAGCCCTAGTCACAGGAAAACTAGTGGGGACAAACAACATCGCAAAGGTAAACACAGGCAGCCAACCCAGCCTCTCCCTACCATTGAAGACTCCTCTGAGGATGAAAAGATGAGGGAGGAAGAAAAGTCTAGGAAAGACAAAGATGAACTTAGGACCTGTGGCCAGTCACTGTCTCCAACTGAAGATGCTTCCTCAACAGAGGATCTGAGACAGGCCACCAGAATGGATGAAACCAGCAGAACATCTGGCTCTGAGTACTCTGTCAGTATAGAATCAGAACCAGAGGCCAGGCGAGCTGTACAGAGAGGAAGTAAGCCTTCACCAACAGTGATGCCATACTTTTCTTCTGATACATTCGAAGAGAAAGACACCATAACAAAATCATTAAGGAGTGCTGAAGAAGCATATGAGGAAATTATTCAGAAGACAAAAGCTATTCCAGGGGAAAGTCCTCCTGATATTGAGCCCCTCTATGGAGGGATGTCAATAGAGGACTATCTTTATGAATCCTTAGTTGAGGAACCTGAAATTAAGATAAGTGACTTTCAGGAAGAGCTGAAACAAGATACTGGCTCTGAATCTCTCAAAAAACTCAGGTCTCCAGAGGAGGTGTATGAGGAGATGATGCAGAAAAAGAGAGAACTGATGATGATAGAGCAAGAGTTTCAACAGGCTCAGACAGCCATGGAATCTTCCTCATTAGGAGCTTCAGTTACTGGGCCTCCCTCAGTTACTGAAACCTGTGTGGTGGCCTTACCCACAGAAGACACATCCCTCACTGGACAAACTGATGTGCTTCTTACAAGTACTGAAAATTCCAGTGAAGTTCCAGTGAAGAAAAAGAAACGGCCAGCTCCACCACGCCCCTCTGAACCCCCTAAGCGCTCTGAGGTCACTGTTGGTCCCAGTATTCCTAGTGGATCTATAGGTTTTGTTAGGCCTATGGTTCCTCAAGACCCTGCATTCAGGAAGGCACTGTTTCCCATACCAGACCTCAAGATTACGCAGTGTTCATCTGGGGAGGACGAGGATGACAGTTTTGCAGACGAGTATGGTGTTGGTGTTTCCTCTGACATTACACCCAGTGATGACTCTGAGACCAAAGAGGATCCATCTATAAGCCCACCTTTGTCTGAAATTACTGAAATGGAACCTATTTGTGTGGTCTGTGAAATTCCAGAGCCAAAACCTATTCCAACTCCAATATCAGCCCCAGAACTAACCACCACACCTTCCCCTGTATCACCAGTGTCACCTCTAACTTCACCAGCAATTTCAGATTCCAGTTTGGCTTCTAATGCTACATCTTCGCCGTCATTCCAGGCTCAAACTCCCCTTTCATCTGATTCAACTCCAATATCTACACCAACACCTCCAGCTTCATTTACAACCCAGTCACCCCCAGAGATCTTGCCACCATCACCGGTCCCAACTGTAAAACCATCTAGTCCTACTCCAGCCACAGTTATAGTTACAATACCAGATGTGGTATCTGATCCATCCAAAGCACAAACAACTGCTTTAATTCAAGTTAAGGCTTCTACACCTGAAGCACCAACTCCAGCCCAGGTGGAGATGGCTACACCTGTACCTATTGTTCAAATGCCAGACTTGGTTTCATCTCCATCTCAGGTGCCTCTTGAGACTCCAGCTGTTGTACAGGTCACAGTACCAAGTCTAGCACCTGTTGTTGTTTCAGCTCAACCTACGGCACTAGTTGCAGCTACACCTATTGTTGTCTCCTCTCCAGCTTCAGCCCATGTCATTTCTGCTCCTGTCACTCTGGCTTCATGTCCTGGGCCAGTTATAGTCCAGATGCCTGACCTAGTTTCAGCAACATCTCCAGTCTCTGCACAAACCCCACTACCAGTCTCGGCACTCATAACTACCCCTGCTCAAGTCCAAGTGGTACACTCAGTCTCTCTACAACCAACTGTTCCATCTATGGGCCCAGTTGTGGTCCCGGCTTTGGCTCAAACAGCCCAGATGCCTGCACCAATTTCAGCATCAACTACTGTAGTCAAAAAGAAGGTCCCACCCCCTCCTCCCCCTCGTTCTACATCAGTTTCATTACCTGAACCTAATATAGAGCCGCCACTTCTAAGGACTGTTCAGCATTCCCAACCTACTGTGACCACTGCCGTAACTATGGTAACCACAGCGGCTGGCCAGCCAATGCAATCTGTGGTTGTGGATATACAGCCAGGAATGGAAGACATTCAACCAAATAGTGTGGCTGTACCTCAAGTAGTGACTCCAACCAGACAAGGGCATATAGTCATTATAGTGCCCAGTGTGGAAAACATACCTGTGGTTGGACAAATTCCACAAGATATTGCTAACACAGGACCAATTGTTTCCACTGTCTCTTTAGCACAAAGCAGTGAAGTAGCCACACAAGCTTCAAATATTCCCAGGACAGATACAACTTCACTATCCACTGAAGTGTCAGCAGTGCCAGTGGCTTCAGCTCCACCGCTTCCACCTAAACCTCTGACAGGGACAAAAGCTATAGACACAGTAGAAATACCTGTAGCAGATACACCTCCACCACCTCCTACTACTACTGAACCTAAGCCACTTGTTTATCCAAAGCCACCGGTTCCCACTGCAGTGACATCTGCTACAGTAACAGTAGCACAAGCTTTTGTTACAGCAATCGGACCTACTCAAACCGTTAAGCCTCCTCCACCCATACCACCTAAGCCCATATCAATTCCAGCAGGACTTGTTTTCAGCCACAAGCCAGGAGAGAGTGTCAAGCCGCCTCCTCCTGTGGTTCCCAAAGCTGCAACACTGCCCAGGACCAAAGAACCTCCAAATGCTTTGTCACTTAGCTTGACAAGACCTGTAGAGTCTAAGTTGGGAGCAACATCACCAAAGTCACCTTTGTCCCCAAGACATGCCAAATGTTTGCAAACATATGTGGTTATAACCCTTCCATCTGAGCCTGGGTCACCAACAGAAGGCATAACTGTCCAGGCACCTGTAAGACGAGGTTCCATTCCATCGACAAAAGTGTCAGGGGTACGAATCACACCTTCAGAGCAGAAAACACCCACTGAGGCATTCTCAGCACAGGCTACAGTTAGGAGAGCCTCTGTCCCCACTGTAAGACATCCGCCTCCAGTAGCCCCCATCGTGGCAGAAGAGCAAGTGACACCCTCTGAGGTAGTGACTACTAACGTGCAAGCCAGGAAAGACTCTGTGCCTTCTGTAGTGCAGCCACCACCACCTGTAGCTGATGTCATTGCAGTGTCATCCATTCAGGACACATATATTCAGGCATATAGTGTTCCTCTTCCAATTAAAAAACCATATGTACAACAACAACCAATTACTCAGCCACTGCCCCCACCTAAGACCATGTCTGATATGATCACAGTGTCCCCAGAGCCAAAGGTTCTTATTCAGCCCCTAATAGTTCAAGCCACAGCAAGACAGTCTATGCCTCCTGTTTCTCAGCATCCGGTTCCACCAGAGGTTTCACCTGCAACACTAGTTCCTCAGGTTCCAATACCAACGGTACCTTTGCAGCCACAGCCTCTGACAGATGTTGTTGCTATACAACTGCAGCCAGAGGTGCCTTTAGATGTACTAGTTCCCCAAGATAGACCACCCGTAGTCCCCTCAACTACTCTTTATCCAGATCAAATTGAAACACCGCAAAAAGAACAGGATATGCCTACTGATGTCATTGTCACTGAGGCAGTTATGATAAGATCTCCAATACCAGGAGTAAGTCAGCAAATTCCTGTTCAACAGCAACCGACAATTATTGAAGTGGTGGCTCAGTCTACAGAGCAAGAATTGCCAACAAGTTTTACCAGTAGTCATACCATTGCTGAACTCCCATCAGTACCACAAACTGTCCAACCATTAGAAGTCCTGCCTTTAGCGACGGAGCAACTATATACGACGCAACCACTTCTTGTAACTGAAGTGGTGACCCTCCCAACAAAGTTTGGATTGCCTACAGAGATTGCTAAAACTGGCTTTGCTGATAGACTACCAGAAGTGTCAGCAGTATCTCCAGTACCTCATCCTCTACCTGTAGTAGCTGGCGTTACTCCAACACCTCAGTTAATGCCAGTAACAACAGTTGCTACAATGATAACTCCTACAACTGCTGTATTGTCACCATCACCTCTTGTGATGGTTCAACAAATGGCAGTACAGCCAGAAGTACCTGATGCCACTTATATTCCACAGAGCTATGGACCAATTACATCTTCAGTCATGTCACAATCAACACCACCACTGGAGGTCATAGCATTGCAGCCTGAATGTGGAACACCTACAGCAATTATAACAAAGGACGTTGATGTCAGAAGAGCTTCAGTACCATCATTGATGATGCAGCCGGAGGCAGTGCCTGAAATGCAAGTTGGAGTTGTTACAACTGAGGAAATCACCAGTAGGAGGAGGACATCTATATCATCCATAATACAGCCACCATACACCACGAGTGAGATATATACTTATCCTGTCGAATATGAGAAGCCCACACAAGTGGTAACAACTGAGGCCTTTGCTGCTACCAGGAGAGAGTCCATAACCATGCAGCAACCATTACCACTGTCACAGGTAGTAAACATTCCAGCTGAAAGAGATGTTCCTATTGATGGCCATAATATCCAGGTTCCCTACAGAAGAGTATCTATTTCCTCGACAGAACAAATACCACAGGTATTAACTTATTCATCAGAATATGACAAACCTATGGAGATAATCACTGCTGAGGCATACAGCAGGAAAACCTCAATTCCTACTGCACAGGACATTCCACAGGGTGTATCTGTGGCTCCAGTCACTATCACTAAAATTCAGCAAGAGTCTATTGAGAGCCAAGAGATTCGAGGACCAGAGAAGGTGGTCTCCAGCATGAGTCACATGTATTCTTCTTCAATTTCCACCTCAGGCCAGCCTCCTGAAAGCCTACCTAGCCTGGTCACTCAGGTGGTCACCACTGAAGTCCAGAGGACCACTGTTTCTGTTGTCCATGAAAGACTTCCACAGATCCCTCCACCCAGTGTAGCAATCACTATACAACCAGATGTAGCTAAAGACCAGCATTTGCCAAAACAGAATGGGAAGATAATCTACTCTGGTGATGTCATTGATTTACGTACCATGAAGGCCGGTGTAAAAATGACTGAACAAGGCATGGACCTGACCCCACCTGAGTCATGTCGACAGTCTTTTTCAAGTGACTCTAGTGGGCGTCAAATAACTGCTGTGCAGCCTAAGATAGTAAATCTTAGTACAGAGATCACCCCTTCAACCACACTGTCTGTTGTCACTGACAGCATCACAATAGTCACATGCACAGCCACCATTGCCTCATATAACAACACTCCAGCAGAGAAACCACTTGATTTGCAGGGCCCTGTTACATCATTACCTTTGCCTCTCACTACATACAAACCATTTGAACCACTAGCACAGATTGTATACAGACCTGTGAGCTCCCAGACTTTAGTCAGTGCTGTAGCATCCACAGCTCAAGACATACCCATTAATCTTTCCTTTGGAGTCAACCAGCCAATTACTTCAGCCCCAGAAGCTATCAGCAATGGAGGTCCTGTCCTTTCTTTAGAGGCCACAGGAGCCATGGATTTGTCAAACTACAGGCCAGTGAGAGCTATGGTAGCTTTGTCTGCCACAAGCCCAGGAGTAGTAACTACTGTTGTAGAGGATGATGGGACTCCAGTTGACCTTACAGCTGGTAGGAGGAGTGTATGCTGTGATGTCATTTACAAGCTACCATTTACAGGAAGCTGCAGAACACAGCCCCCTGTTACAACCCAGCCTGACAACCGTTTTGGATATAGAGATGACCACCAATATGATAATGCTGGACTGTATGGCATCAAAGGCATGAATGGTATAAAAGCCTCAATGTCAGAGACCAACCTGACAGAAGTAGGACTGTTTCCCTATGATCCAAAGAATGACTATGACTATCTCAGTGGATCTTCAGATGGTGCTATAGACCTCACTGCTGCTAAACTTTCTAATGGTGAGTATGTATTGTTAATTTGTATTGTTAAAGTGAAATCATTTGCTTACTGAAGATACAGTGGTTGTTTTCCTTTAAATGTATTGATGCATTCCTTTAATTATTTAATTTGCTTGGCTGTTTAACATACATGCTTTCATTTAATATTAACACCTGCATGTTTTTATTGATTTTTTTGTTGTTGTTTTTTTTTGTCTTCATACAGATGCATGTGTGTGCCTGCGTGTGCTCCCTCAATATTTTGGTTTTGCATCTTGCTAGCCAAAATGACTACAGATATGCATGTGCAATGGGGGTCTTTTTAAATCCTTTTCTTATTTCAATTTCTTCAACTCATATATAGTGCAGCATGTTTGTATGTTTTTTTTTAATTAAAATATATTTGATAAAGTAAAATCTATCTTTGATTATGACAGGTAAAGCTCTAGACTACACTAGCAAAGCTACTGGAGGCTACCCTGGAATGACAACTGCTCCATACTCCCAGGTCCCTGCAGCTGGGTTTGGAGTAAATAGTGTTCTGAGAACCTCAGATGGAATAGTTTATTCCTCTATTGCTGCCCCAGTTCCATCCACATATGCAATTACAACTCAACCAGGCTCTGTCTTTAGCACTACCTTAACACCTACATCAACAGTCCAGAACCAATCGGTGCCACACCCATATGGTTTCATCCAAAGTACAGACCCAGGACAGATAATCCCTTTTGACACAGGGCTACCTAAGGAACTTCTACCCACTGCTTTGGCTGACATAATAACAGGCTATCCGGACATGTACTCAGACACCACCCTGGAAGCAATTGCTGCCTCTCTGGATGCCTTAGCCTCCTCCCCAATATTCCCTGGTTTAGACAACACCAAGATGGCCCAGTATCAAATGGAAAGGGAGTTTCTAGAGCTTGAGAAGCTTAAGCAGCTTTGTCTTGCTGAGGAGCTGGAGTGGGAAAGGCAGGAGATCCAGCGATACCGTGAACAGGAGCAACTTATGGTCCAGAGGGAGCTTGAGGAGCTTCAGGCTCTGAAACAACAGCTTCTCCTACAGCAAGAGGAAGAACACCATGCCCACATGGTGGCCCAGCAAGAGACATATGCCCAGCAGAAAGAACAGTTGCAGCAAATCCAACTACTCCAACTGCAACTCCAGCGACAGCTAGATGAGCATTATGGTAGCACTGGTACCACAGGAAACCTTCTAGAAGCTAAATATGCAGGGGTAGGTGACAGTGGCCAGTACTGGCCTGTCAAAGACGAGTCTACAGTTCCATTGACACAGTGTGAGGAAAGTCAGGACCAGCTTAATGTAGTTAAGAAGCTTCAAGCTGATCAGGACATAGGGAAAAAAATAATTGATAGTGGAGTGCAGACAGATGATGAAGACTCAGCAGAGAAGCAGCATGTAGGAAGGAGAAAAAAGACAAAGAAAAATATCGAGAGCCCAGCTCAGACTGATGATGAGGACCAAGATGAATGGGATGCTCCCACAAAAGCTCGACGACGCTCTCGAAAACATAGCAGTGAAGGGAAACACAGCTCCAAGGTCTCAAGCATTGCAATCCAGACAGTGGCAGAGATATCTGTGCAGACTGACCACTCTGGAACTATCAAACGACCCAATGTCCAGATGGACACTAAAGTGGAAATCATCAAGCATATCTCAGCTCCAGAGAACTCTCAGAGAGGTGGCAGTCTGAGCTGTCAGACAGACTCAGAGAGAAGACACCCACCCATTGAGGTGGGCTACAGTACACACCTAACAGCAGATGTCCCCTCTAAGTCTAAAGTCTTCTACAACCCAGTCTCCCCTCTCTCCCCGGAAAAGTCACTTGGAGGGCAGAGAATGCTGACTGCTGACCCAACAAGATTTTCCTCTGGTCCTCGGATATTAAAGGCTGGTCAGAAGTCTTTATCTGATCCTAAATCCCTTAGTCCTACCACAGAAGACAGGATGGGTGGATACTATGCAGACAGCTATTCTGTAAGTAATAACAAAATATAAATAAAAAGAACTCTCTTATCATTATTTATGAGTATAAATTCTGTTTTAATCCTCACCTAATGATTTACAGATTTGCATTTTGTTTTCATGCTCTAGGGCCGAGGCTCTCCTTCTGGTACAGGTAAGAAGGTAAAGCGGACACTACCGGACCCTCCTCCCGAGGATGACTCTTTGACTGGACGGTCAGGCTACAGCACCAACTCTGCTCGTCGCCGTCTTGCCCGCAGTACAACAATGGCCCGGGCAAAGATCCTGCAGGACATTGACAAGGAGCTTGATCTGGTGGAGAGAGAATCTTCAAAACTTCGAAAGAAACAGGCTGAGCTAGATGAAGAGGAAAAGGAAATTGACGCCAAGTTACGGTGAGATGCTGCAGATTTAGCCTTAAAAGAATTCAGGATTTTTTTTTTTTTGTTCACTCCCTGTGACATTTATTAATTAAGTAACAAATGTCAGTGATCAATCAATATGTCATACATTGCGAATGATGAATGAAAAAAGACAGTGTCATTGCAATCGTCCCTGTCATGCATTTGTTATTCCTAATTCATCTGCATGATTCCCCTCTTACCTTAATAGCTTATGGGCTAAAAGGCTGCCTTGACATCACTCAGTGAGACCTCTCCACACTCACACATAGTAAAAGGTACCATTGTGTGAGAACCCAGAACATTATTTGCCTCTTTGGTTGTAACGTTAATAGACTTGTTAGTGCTAAAATTGTAAAACAGTGTCTACACTATGTTATTATTACTGTAGGTACCTGGAGATGGGTATCAACCGGCGTAAGGAAGCCTTGCTGAAGGAGAGAGAGAAGAGAGAGAGAGCCTATCTCCAGGGGGTGGCAGAAGAAAGAGACTACATGTCAGACAGTGAGGTTAGCAACATCAGAGAAGCCAGGGGTGATGGCCTGGAGAGACCACGGACAGCTCCCCAGTCAGAGTTTGACCAATTCATCCCTCCACAGACAGAAGCTGATTCCCAGTACAACACACTAACTAGTCCCTACTCTCATTATGCCCAGTACGTTCCCCAGACCCAAACCACCAGCCACTACACCCAACAGAACCTATATCAGCAGCAGTCCCTTTACCACCAACAGGTGTCTCCTTACCCAACCCTATCCCTCTCCCATGGCCAGACTCAGCCTAGCACCTACCAACATGCTCTGCTCTTGCAGCAAGGAAAGCAGCGACAAACCACCCTCTCTGATTTAGAGCCCAAGATCACCACAAACTATGAAGTGATGCGCAACCAGCCTCTGCTCATTGTGCCAACTTCCACAGAAAGTGGCTACGGGGTGGCTCACTTGGGGGGAAAGTATGGGAACTTGGACTTGAGGTTAGGGCTAGAGGAAAGGAGCATGGCATCTAGTCCCATGTCTAGCATTTCTGCTGATTCCTTTTATGCCGATATTGACCACCACAATGCCAGGAACTACGTGCTGATAGAGGACATAGGGGAGCTCACCAAGGCCTCAACAGGGCTGAGCAACACTGGCTTGAGTTCTGGATTCAACCTGCCTAATAAGGAGTTGTCCAAAGCAGACAGACTACTCAGGGCAGCAGAAGTCAGGCGCACAGCAGAGGTAAATACTGTACTGTTATATTATCCTCTATTTTAACCTTCCTCATCTCTTTGTGTGTATAGCCTGTTTGGAATGTAGCTAAATGGATGCCAGAAAAAACAGAACTTTTGTATTGGCCAAAGATGGCAATGTCTATAAAGGTTAAGCCTTCGTAGTACACATGTCAGTTATTGCTCACTTACTCTTGAGGTATATGTGACGTACTTGAAATGTGTTATTATGTAGGTTTAAGTCAGGGTACTGAAAACAGAAAATCACTAAATCTGTGGCATATTATTTTTCCTTTTTAGGTGGCAGATTTTTTAGGCACATCTCGGCTTCAGGGTTATAGTAAAGGAGAAGATGACACTATGGAGGAGCCTTATGAGCTGAAGCTACTGAAGCAGCAGATCAAGCAGGAGTTCAGGCGAGGAACTGAGGGACTAGA
The DNA here is from genome assembly GCA_023373845.1 of Nibea coibor. NCBI lineage: Eukaryota > Metazoa > Chordata > Actinopteri > Sciaenidae > Nibea > Nibea coibor. Next base: position 14,647,788 of record CM041721.1, on the reverse strand, counting down.
ACACTTAACAGGCCTGGGCCTACCCCAGTATCTCCCTAGTGATAGCAGTTTTCGCCACTTCCCTAAAGGAGAAAAATATAGCATCGGCAGGCTTACCCTTGAAAAGCAAGCTGCAAAGCAGCTACCTGCAGCTGTGCTTTACCAGAAACAGATGAAGAACAAAAAGGCCCTAATAGATCCGAAGGCCATCACAAAATTTTCCCCAATTCAGGAGAGTAGGGATGTGGAGCCTGATTTTGGCAGCTACATGGGATCTGGGGCCTCCTCTGTAACCAATCTGGCTGCCACAGCTAGGTTGCTTCAGGACGAGATTACATTTGGGCTTAGAAAGAATTTGTCGGAGCAGCAAAAATATCTGGGCTCTTCCCTGGGGGCTAACCTAGCTGGCTCTCTTAATCTTGGGCAGTCCCTTGGACTGGGATCCACTATCAGGGCCACTGCCCAGGATGATGGCACCTACCCCAGTGGCACCCGTTCCCGCCCCTCATCACGCCCCTCTTCCCGCCCCTCCTCTGTCTATGGCTTGGATCTATCTATCAAACGGGACTTATCCAGTTCCTCGCTTAGACTTAAAACAGAAGGAGAGGTTCTGGATGCAGCATTTGCCCCAGGGGTGGCCAGAGCAAAACCCACAAGTTTACCAATCAGCCAAAGCCGGGGCCGTATCCCCATTGTGGCTCAGAACTCTGAGGAGGAGAGCCCTCTGAGCCCAGTGGGGCAGCCTATGGGTATGGCTAGAGCCTCAGCTGGACCTCTCCCTCCCATTTCTGCTGACTCCAGGGACCAATTTGGCTCTAGCCATTCCCTGCCAGAAGTACAGCAACATATGAGGGAGGAATCTCGGACACGTGGCTATGATCGAGACATCGCATTCATCATGGATGACTTGCAAGGTGCCATGTCTGACAGCGAAGGTAAATGGAGCCTGAGACTGTTGCAGAAACTCGACTGTGTGGACCTGCTTGTCACGCATGCTAATGCTGAGTGGTCTTACTGACTTTGTGCATTAACTGTTTTTTTTTTTTTTTCTCAATGGTCAGTTCTTCAGATAAGTGTTGTTGGTTGTTTGTTTCTATCTTTCTCTCTGTCATGGTAGATGTCACATTAGATGTTTGCATGCTACTTCCTTTGTTTTGAATATCTTACTCACCTATACATAATACTCTTGGCCTGAGTTTATGTATGTCACTAATCAGTTCTATCCATGTTTGTTCTGTGGTTTCATGAGCATGCTTTGTCTTTTTCTTTTATGTTTTTTTTTTTTTTTTACTTCACAGTTAAATAATCACCTTTTTTTAATTAAAACTAAGTGGGAACACAATTGGTATGCACAAAATCGACGGGCTTAAAATTCATTAATTATTGTCCATATTACGGCTGCCTTATTCTTAGTGAGAGCCCAACATTTATCGATGTGAGCAATACATAATTTAAAGATAGACTATCTGCACTGGGCACATTCAGTCAATGCATGGTACATATAACATAGTCATTGAGAATTCACTCCTGCATATATTTATTTTAAGAGATGTTGTACTACACATTAGTGGCATATTATTTTTTTTAACCTTTAAAAGTGAGGTACCCTGAAAAGGTTTTGGCGCAAAATATACAAAATAAAAGTTGTGCAATAATAGAACAATGCAGTATTTCATCTCATATGTGCCTCATAAACATTAATCACTCAAACCTATACTGTATATAAAATATATTGTACATGTTTCAAAATGTTTGGTTAATTGTATTCAGAGTGTTTGAGATGCTGTATAGACCATCTTCCTGCAGAAACCTGTAGTAAAGGACTTTTACATGAAGGTATGACAAGGAGTGTCTAGGGATTCTCTTTTTCTTTTTTCAGTCGTCCCCCACCAATCCACAGAGTAGAATAGTGTCTGTAAGAAGTAGGCCATTGCCTCAAAAAGAAATATATTTACTTTTCTAAGGCACCCTTTCAGCTATTTTGGAGAACAACTAGTACCCATAAGTTTAAAGGAATACTGCTGAATCATGGTATCTGGATGTACCGCAGGTGCAGTCAAGGCATGCACTTTGTTTAGGTACTTCTCTCCAATTCCTGGTAAGTCAGTGTAATGTACCATTTTAAAAAGTAATCCAAGTTACAGGAGATTTTGTACATGTCAACCCATATTACAATGCAATGACTAAAAGTTATGTGTACTGTTTAAAATTACATTTAGCATCATATTATTGTGTCTCATTTGTGTTGTGTTAACAGTATGTCTTTGTTTTTATATATCTTTAATTTTCTATCTGTATCTGGTTTTGCATCCTTGCATGTTGTGCAATACATACCTTTTCCATTTCCATCTTAATAAAGTGAATGTTTTCTGCTTGTTGGTTGTTGCTGTGGATGTCTCATTACTATGTGAGATGTCTATGTCCCCTAGTGACTGACAGCAAATATTGATTCACTATCCCCATCTCTGTAAGTGTGGGATTGGTAGTGTTCCATTAGGTTAGGTAAATCAATTTATGTGGATAGCAATATGTCATATGAAAAGTTAGTTAATTATTCTTATTATGTAAGAGATAAATACATGTTATTGCACTTAGTAGTAACAAATACACACAGCAAAAAATAAAATGCAACACAAATGGCCAAAGGCTCTTGCGAAACACTTGAATGCCTGATGAAATGGGTTTCATGTCATCCACATCAACAGATAAGTATCACAATGCATAACAGTAATGAATATGTTTGGCAACTTTAACTGCTTCTGGGCCATTTATAAAGGAGTACTTAATTAATATAATTATATTCTTGGTAAGAAACTGATATTTGTCCTGACCCCATGTAAAAGTGTCCATTTGCCTTGATTACAGCACTAAGTGAGTCCATGCTGGCTTTGAACAGAGATGATGCCAGAATCTTTCATGAAAGTATCAGACACGGTAGAGTATCTTACAGTACTAGTTAAAAAACCCTCACTTTGGTACTACTATGGCTCAATCTGCCATTAATTCATAGATAGTGTTTTTTCCCTTCAAATGTATTTTGTTTTCATAATGCATCTGCTTAAATTTGTAAACTGTCTGACGGTCTAGTAATGTCAGACTTGTAGTAAAAAGCATGAACCTTACATTGACTACTGCTTTCAGTGCATGTGCTGAAGTATTCTCGCAATACAAATCTAGTCTTACACTTTATGCAGTTTGTTAGATTAATGAAGATATGTTGAACGCATTTCTGAAAAAAACATATAACTTTGTACCCCAGCTGGAGGCCCAAACTGGAATATAGAAGGTGAGACAGCATCTGAATTTCCATGTAGTTACAATAGAGACTGTATGCCTCCATGCCTCATGGTTCTGAATGATTTTGTAAACATCCCAGACGCATTCTGGAATGACCTACATCTCAGCAATATATAATACATGTCATTTAGCAGCTCTCTAGTAGTTGACATGTCAGATCCATTCTGGAATGAACCCCATCTTAATGACACTAGATATATTTATATGTATCATATACTGTAGTGGCTTTAGTTCTACATCATTCTGGAATGAATGCACATCCCAGTGGTTCTGTAAGCATATCAGACCCATTTCCAGTATCCATGTTCATGCACTTTTGCAAAAAAAAAAAAAATCACGTGTATATTGTGTGATCATGCATAAGTGTTACCACAAAAATGCATTTAAATTGTTATACAGTGCAAATTTGATAAGGCTTTTTTTTGGCTTTTTTTTTTTTTTTTTTAGAGATTTCTGAAGGTCGATGTTGCCAATGTTTACTGTTTCCATTATCAGAAAACTACTACTGATAAGTGCTTTTTAATCCAAGATGTTTCGATAACAGGCAACATTTACCTTCAGCATAAATGGTCGTCAGGCCTTTTCTTTTCATCATTCTTTGTGCATCTCCTTGGTGGAATTAGTTTACTGAAAATAACAAAGAGACATTTGGCAGACCCGTGCACATTCTATCCTTTGTGGAAATCTGTTTCATTGAACACCAAAGTGATGACATTTCTAATGCAGAACATTCCCCACCTAACCTGCCTTGTTACCATGGCTTTCGATTATTTTTAACTTATAGTTATTTAAAGTTTTCTGAGCTTTGCAGTCATGAGGCTAAATGTGGTACAAGACATCTAATATCTTTCAAATGTTGCATCATCGTGCTTAAAAGGTATTAGATGTCTGATGAACTTTGGGGCTTTCATAGCACACTGCACTTAGAGTACTTCATACAAACATTAACATAGTACAGAACTATTTTCACATTTTTGTTTCTTGGTTTTGAATTATATTCCAAAAGCTACAGTGGAAGGTAAGGATTTATAATCAGTGTAGATGTCTTCCACATCACCCCTTAATTTATATTCATTAATAAAATCTATAGTACAAACAATTGTTTGGAAAATTACCATATAAATATGGTGTGTAATTCTTATTGTTATTATTATTAGAATAAAAACACACAATGGGACATCTCCAACCCACATTGTTTGACTGAAATTATAAAATATTTGATATATGAAAATGTGAACAGACACTCACACTCAGACGGGGAGAATTGCATGCAATCCAAAGCATGCCGAACCTAAAATGCTCTTGAAATGTATTCATCCTTCATTCAGTGTTTGCAGTGATTATTTGATCTCACACATGCTTTGGATAGGGTGGAACAGAGTTTATACTGTTCTGCTTTCACCTATCCAGTCAGGACAGATCTCCCTGCATTTGTGCAGGGAGATCTCAGGATGGATGGGTGACAAACATTGGGATACATACTAGAAACCTGTTTGCAAGATTACAAGTTATCAGGGGTACATGTTTTTTAACCACAACTTTTTCCTGCCTAGCCTACCACCTGAGGAGAGAGGATACGGATTGGTTTGATAAACCAAGAGAAGGCCATCCGCAGAGTGGAAACATGACAGACAGAAGACAGGTGAGGTCTAAGTCAACATTCATCTTCTGTAAGAAAAAAAAGAAAAAAAATCTAGGAAAAATAAATAGGAAACCTTTTTTTTTTTCATGCAGTACATTTCTTACAATCTCCCGCAGATGAAACTGGTTCCTTATGCCTTCCCTCACACTCGCATCAAGCTTAAGAGAGACCTGAAGGACACCAGTGTGTCAGGTAAGGCAAACACAGAATACACGCAGACATATCATACAGTGATTATGCACACAATCATTTTCTTTCACAGCTTTGCTAATTAGGATTTGCATGTTTACTTTTCCCTCAGGAAATGGACTTGGGATCCGTGTGGTCGGTGGGAAAGAGATTCCAGGGAGTCGAGGAGAGATTGGAGCCTATATTGCCAAGGTTATCCCTGGTGGTGTGGCAGAGCAAACAGGAAAAGTTGTTGAAGGTAAGAGGAGATGGTGGTGGTGGTATTAATCAGTGTTTATGTCCCTGCAGGCTTCTTGTAGTTTTTTTTAGCTTTGTTCTAATTTTATTAAGAAATACAATATTCATTCATCCATTCCATTGGAATCGAAAGAAAAGTGCAATACAAATGTTGCAATAGGAATAGTGAGAAAAAAAATCTACAATTTTCATCATCATTTACAAGAAAACATGCAGCATGTAGATCTTTTGAGGTCTGCTCCCTTGCTAACCTGCTGTATCACAGCCTCCCCCTTCATCTCTGGCAGAGAGATCATGTGGGGCCAAAAGGGTTAATTAGTTGAATGTGTTAGTCAAGTCTGCCTGACTCATTGATCCTTTATCTGTCTGAGGTTTCTCTTTGGACCCAGCCACAGTTCTGAAATATCAGCGGCCTGTGCTATTGGCAAATCCATGTCTGTGGTGCAATGGTAGCAAACAGATTTGTAATTTTTCTTTTCTTTTCTTTCTTTTCTGTTCTACCCTTCTGTCTCGGATCTATAATATGCTGCTGAAAATACACGTCCAGACCAAGCCACCTCTGTAATAAACCATTTAAGGGAAGACAAGACAGATATAGTTTTTACTATAATGGTAGAGGTAGAATTAGGGCCATCCTCCCTGTTAACAATAACTGGCTATTGGAGGTGTATTCAGATGAAGATATTGTACACGATAAGAAATGTGACTTCTGAGGCCTGGGAGAATAATGGTGTAAATGGAAATCTTTAAACTATTATTAACATTAGAGCAGTGTATGCCTTCAGTAGAATCCTTGCATGAATCACTCAATCCCAGATGGAGATGTGAGAGGCTGCTGAAGCCTTCTGTGTTGTGGTCTGTCAAGTCTCATTCCCCAACACATCACATCCAAACACAGAAAAAAAAAGCCTGCTAACTCACCCTCCTCAGCACTGTTAGTCATTAGGCTATATTTAGCATCATTATAGACACACAAAACTATCAAGACAGACATAGTCAAACACACAAATACAGAATAATTCGTTTTTAAAATATTTAAAAATCACCTATTGATTCTATCATTTTAGAAAATGCTATTGATTCTAATGCTTATTGTTTCTACAAAGAAGAGTCTGATTATGAATGGCAATTCTCTCTGTTTGAGGATATTTTTAGAACAAAATTGGTTCTAGTTTCTCTCTTCAATGGGAACTTCACCACAGGGACTACCGTGACTTTGCTATTGCACAAGGGAAGGGTTGAAGGACAGACCATCTAATGTATTTCTTCTCCTACATCTGGTCTGATGTATTTAATTCATTTTTTTCATAATTATTGGAAATAATATGATCAGAAAGATTAAAATGAGTTTTCTTTTTTATAGCATTGTTAGTTAGTAATAAAGAAATAGGAATAGTGGTCAGGCTGGCAGTGTACTTTCTCGCATACGTGCTGAACTGCAGCTCTGCGAATGCGATGTTTACGTCTCACTGAAAGAGAACGGCAGCAGAACATGCCTTCAGGTGTGATGAGAAATAAAGTGGGGGAGGATACAGTGAGTTATATAGAGTGAGCATGAGCACTGCCTCGTGCAGAATCCTTTGGAGTTATTAATTGAATTAAGAATTAATTCAAGCCTTTATTGTCACAGCAGCTGATGAGTTGCTTCCTAAGCAGAAGTCTAATCTGAAGACCAGTTTTCTGTTGTGTAAGTGAGGCCTCATGCATCTCTGGCCTTGGCTTGGAAGTTTGAGTTTGCTGTGCACTTTTTTTTTATATATTATACAATTCGTATACACATTACATATATGTGTTGTTTTGTCTTCTGACATGCCATTCTTTGTTTGATTAAAAACAATTCGGATTGTGTGCAAAACTCTAGTTGTGCTGTGTGTGATGTAGATGGGGCAAAATGAATTTTTCACAGGTTAAAGTATTGTCTAGCAATTAATAACACCCCTTTCCTCTGGCTCTGCTTGCTTGCCTTTATCACATCACAGGAATGCAGGTGTTAGAGTGGAATGGAGTTCCTCTGACAGCAAAGACTTATGAAGAAGTGCAGTGCATCATGGGCCAGCCATGTGCAGAGGCGGAGCTCTGTGTGAGACTGTGAGTTACATCTGTCATCATTTACCCCTCTATCCCACCAAAAGTCCTACATGTTTAGTCCCCATATGGGACACTCCCCACACCCATGTACACCTTCTCCTCCCCCTCCTTTATCTTGTTTTTACTCCACACCCCTTAATCTGATAAATATCACTCTGTGACTGATTACTGCTAAGATACACTGGTTAATATTCCATCATAAATTTCCTGTATGGATCCAAACAGCGACCTTAATATGCTGTCTGACCCTGAGCACCCACAAGCCCTGGAGCACCATGTCCAGCTTAAGGCTGGTATGTACAAGGATTTGTTTATACGTCTGCATGCGTGCACGTAACTGTGTAACCTATTTCACATACAGTAATGCAATGTGCATTACTAAACAAACTTCTCTTAGTAGGCGGGCAGCGTTCCCCTGGTGTGGACCCTAAGCAATTGGCTGCAGAGCTGCAGAAAGTGTCCCAGCAGCAGGCTCCCGGTGTGGCTGGCACAGGGATTGGGCCAGGTGGTTTGGGGGTACTCTCTGCACTTGAGCGCTCTGCCCTCCTTCACTCTGGTACTGGATCAGCTGCTTCCAGTGGTGTGCCAAGCCCTGGCCAGCCTGCATCCCCAGCCATAAACAAGAAACAACGACACAAGGTAATGGATCTGACTTGTTAGCGTGCTTAGGGCTTGCTCTCAAACACACTCTTGAGTTGGAAAGATGTATGACCAATGTAATGACCAGGGGGAACTATAAATAGACAGCAACCGGTCAGAAAATGATATGTTCTGCATAATATAATTTGAATGAATAATACCGTGAACCTGCTTTAAGCTGCAGTCTGTAAGACCTTTTGTGGTATGCGCCTCCATTAGTATTACATCATACACTATAAAGGGGAGGTTGCATGTGAAGGTCACATGGCGTGACTGTGTTCATCATAGAGTGACAGGCCAATTATAATGGAACAAGAAAACTGTGTGGTACAGTGCATGACCCTGGGAGTGGATTCCTTTACATGTGAAAGGAGCGATATCCAGAAGTAATAAGAAATATGAAAGTTGACTACTGTCAAATGTATTTATATATTTTCTGAATGATCTAAAATGAAATATACATTTTTTATTAATGACCTAGCATCTCAAATAATTGATTAACCTTCTCAAACTTCACTGGAGGACTTTTGCAGTCAATTACACGGCTCAGATAGTCAAATCTCTCCTGAGGCTCGTAGATCCGGTGAGAAATCTTTACTCTGCATCTTCTCTACAAGGGGAGCCCATTCATCTGTAAGCTGACAGTAATATATTTCAAGAGTGAAGTTAGAGCACCATTTACTGCAATCTAATCACAGGGTAATGGTTGAAGTCTTATATGAACTTTTTCTTTGCGGGCCAGGTCTGTCAACCTTTGTATGCTCTTCCCCACTTTTTTCGTAGCCAACAGAAGTAATGAAGATTCCTCATCCCATCACTGGAGAAATTCAGGTAAAACACACACACAGAAAAAATAGGAGATATTTTTTCTCAGCTGTCATCTAAGCATTCTCACACAGCCTTCTCCCACTCTTTTTTTGCTCTCCAGCTCCAGATCAACTATGACAGGAACCTAGGAAACTTGATCGTCCATGTCCTGCAGGCTAGAAACCTGGCCCAGAGGGACAACGATGGCTACTCTGACCCCTTTGTCAAGGTCTACCTCTTGCCTGGGAGAGGGTGAGCGCTGCATTTGTTTGAGTCTTCACAAATGTCTGGTCTGTGTCTCCCTTTCTGCTTCTGTGTCTGTCTTGTTTTCTCTCCTTGTATTTCTTTCTTTCTTTGTATTGACTGTGCTCTATGGAACTGACTAACAACTTGAGTATGTATGAGAGAATGAGGCTGGACGTGATGACATGAGGCAGTCACTTGTAGTGTAATTTGATTCAGGCTCTATGAATCGATTCATGGGTGTTTTAGACGTCATACAAAGCTGTGAGAAGAGTATGACCTTGCCATACTGCAGCATTATAATCACAGACAGCATACATGTGTTCACACATACCCTACAGGATGCTGAATTCACAAGGTATGCCCACTTTTGACTGAAGCAAGCATTTTAGGATTGTCCCTGAGTATTATGTCCCAGACTTATCCTGTCTGCTCCGCCATCTTCCCAAGACCCAGTGAATAGCCCGAGAAAGGATCAATACGGCCTTTATCTACTCTGTAACAGTATCTGCTCTTTGATAATGACCCCATCAGACCTGTTTATGAGATTATAAAGCCTCAACCTTCTGTATAGTTTAGAGAGGAAAGCTCCATAAGGGAGTAGTTTTGTTCTCCTGCTGTTTCATTTGAGGAGCATTTTGAAATGTATTTGTCTGCCATTCGCCGTAGAGGGCAGAGCCACGCTATCTCGACAATAGCTCGGAATAATGAATTAGTCATTCACCCATGAGCTAGTTGTAATCATTGTGAGGTTTTGCGTCTTGCGTCGCATACATCGCTCGGGCACAAAAACAGTGATACACCCTGCAGAAAATATTGATTGCCTCAGCTCTCTACCCTTTACTGCCTTTTATTTGAGCTCTCTGGGCTTCTCTGACTGTTTTTTTGTGTTTTTGCTTTTCTTGTTTGTGATATCTGCCCTCCTCTTCCTCTTCTGGACTCCCTCAGCCAAGTCATGGTTGTCCAGAATGCAAGGTAGTGTGGTGCTGATCTTTTGCTTTTTAGTTGGTGTTACGTTTTTCCTTTATGTAAATTATGTCTGGTGGTTTTCCATCCTTTTGTTGTGGCCTTTGTTGTTTGTCCAATTTTCTGCTCTATTTCATGGTGTTTAAGAAAAACACTCCTGTCATTGCTTTCTCTCTCCATGCCTCTCACTTTTAACTCTTCTTCAGCTTCTATGAAGTAATTTGTGATTTTGTCAAAGCACTTTAGTCCAAGAAAGAGAATTTAAAAAGAATACGTATGTTTGGATTTGTTTCTGACGTCTCTGTAACAGGAGATTTGCTATTTTATAAACATCTATTCTGTCTGCATTTAATGAATATATCACAGTTTGATGGATGTTTGCAGGGAAGAGAAATTGCAATGTATTACTGACAACCATTCATTCTTAATATCATGACTTATCAGTGCTGATAACAAGAGGAGAACCAGGTATGCCCAGAAGACCATGAACCCAGAGTGGAACCAGACTGTCATCTACAAGAACATTCACTTGGAGCAGGTACTGTACAGAATGACACTGACACACGCGCATGCATGCATGTAAACGTACGCTCTGTCTTGCTTGTGCAGTTACTGTATTTGCTGTGGGTACTTTGGGTGAAGTGGATGTCTTATTAGCATTCTGTCCTCATGTCTTGTCCCCAAGGCTGTTTTCACCATCCCTGTGCAACCTCTTATCAGCACTCCCAAGACTCAAGTTAACAACCATCATTTCTGCTCTCGCACGGTCTGAACACAGACAGCCTAACTGCGTGTCATTTTAACAAAAGGAATGATAGAAACTTGGTAACCATGTGCCAGCGTGCTTGTCTGTCACTCTGCAAGTGTTACTGTGTATATAGGCGTGTGTGTTCTTGGGCGTTTGTGTTTGTTCAGAACATGTGCTGCTTATGACAGAGACACTACCCAGACAGTAATTACAACTGTGCGGTAGCACAGACGCGGTAGCTTTAGTGGTCAGAGAATAGAGGCCTTCTGTGAAGGCAGAGGATTCATTGGCTCCTCTGAGGCTGCCTTCTGTTAATCACGTCTCATTGCTGTCTTAGAAATGCTGCAGCGTCGCTCATTCGCCCACTCGTCCCCTGAGATATGTTTGTGTCTCCTCCCACATGTCCCTATACACACGTAGACTTTCGCAGATGCATGCACACATGCATGAACATATATTGGAACAAACCAAACTCTCTAATCTAACTCCTCATTCCCTTCCTTGTTGATTACAATAAATGTCCTTCTGAGTACTGTGGTTTTGCATTCATTGATGCATTACACATGCAGCGTGTCTGAGCTGTTATATTTCATGCTCCCTCCAGGCGCGCTCATGCATGCTCATATTTTCTCCCACATACATGCATATGAACACAAGATCTGTCATTCTAATCTGTGCCCCTCTTGCCATCCAGTTAAAGAAAAAGACGCTGGAGGTCACAGTGTGGGACTATGACAGATCCTCTTCCAATGATTTCCTTGGAGAAGTGAGTGCTTTTGGCATCTGAGTCCACTGTCGTAAAATGTCAGCTGCATTTAGTATTTCCTCATACTGAAGGTTTCTGCTGCTTTTGTTTTCTGATGGGACAGCTTTTCTGAAAACAACCTAATGACATTACTCTTATCTCTCTTCTCATGAACTCTGAAGCTTAATGCCTACACATTTGTACAGTGAACTTTGTTATTTATCTTCCAAATGCAGTACGAGCTACATCTCTTTAGAAAAACAGACACATTTTTATTCTTATTCTGCAAAGTCTTATCTGCCTTGACACATTCCTCTCTTTGTTCAGGGAGTCTTTTTCTCTGTGCTAGTGTTTTCTTTCCTTCTCTCATTATCACTGTTAATTGTGTCTCAGGTGCTGATTGACTTATCAAACACCGGCCAGCTAGACAACACACCTCGCTGGCTGCCTTTGAAGGAACAGAGTGAGAGCATTGAGCACAGCAGAGCCCACCATGCTGCTCAAGGCCCACCAGGGTCTGGGTCAGGTCTGGGTCATAGTCAGATACATGGCCAAGGGTATATGTCAGTGCCTGGGATGGGGCCTGGGCATGGTATGGGACAGGGTCAAGCATCAGGACAGGGAGACGGGAGTCACGATTCACCTAAAAACTCTGTAATCAAGAGCAGAAGCCACGGGATCTTCCCTGATCCAGCCAAAGGTAAAAGAACACACACATGCTGTATACTCAGTTTACGACAAGGTGGCCCCTCGTTTTCATAGAACTAGAGGCTGTTACCATAGGAGCATAAATTAATACTGTTGGATGCTGTTTCATTTTATATCTCTTGTACCACCTTCCTCCAGACATGCAGATGTTACCTTTGGAAAAGTCACACAGCAGCCCAGGCAGCTCCAAATCTTCCTCTGATGGTCAACTGCGCTCCCACGGCCCCTCCAGAAGCCAAAGCAAGAGCAGTGTCACTCAGGCCCACCTCGAGGATGCCGGGATAGCCATTGCTGCCGCCGAGGCTGCCGTGCAACAATCCCGCCTGCAACCAAGTAAATCCCGCCCCTTCCCATGATACATTTCCTGTGACATGCTTCCTTTTTCCTGTGCATGTAAGCTTTGTTGAGATTGTCTGAAGAAATCCTGAACTGCTCTGTGTTCACCTCCTTTACGTTTGACCTCAATCGTCTGCTCTCCTCGTCTTAATTTTAATCTCAAAGGGCAAAGTCATTCGTTTTGATCAATAATCCTGGTTAAGTTTCTGCCTCCTCCAACCAAGATCAATCTTACTAATATAGTCACAAAATAAAATATGAGGCAGATGAGAAAGACAAACACCTGAGATATATAAATATACATCACATTCAGTGCACTTGAATATTTCAATATAGTATTTCACATTTTCTGTTGTCTGTTTAAATTTTATGCTGCCATTTGGGTATCTTAAGTAGGACATAAAGTCGATGTTATTATGAGTTATTAAAGCAGAACAGTTTAACAACTTAAAAACAGTACTAAGGAATAAATATATCTCATAAGCTCCAAAATAAGAGCCCCCGACCCTTCTGTTTCTACATGAATTTTGCATGCGCCAATCCCAAGCATATGGTTTCTACAGAACCCCAGTGTGGAGATCCAACCCCAATATAGAAACCAAACCGGGATGGCAATCCCACACATCTGTCATACTAACTATGATATAAACACTATCCATTCATGTTTATGCCTAATTTTTAGTGTGATGTCCTCAAAATGAAGAACTATGTTGTCATCCCTTCCTGAGATAAGTTAGCTCAGTGTCAGAGCTATTTAAGCATGCAGTTGCAGCTTCCTTGGCTGCTGTTCCTCAGCCACCGAGGACTTTGTGATGCTGCAGTGTCTCGCTCTCTGTGCATGTGTGTGCCATATGAATGAACCCTAAAAAAAGTCACAAAAACAGACACAGACACACACACACACACACATTTATGGCACAAAAGCTCCCCTCCCTACCCGATCCTCTCCCAAACCCACCACCTAAAACAAAGGGGACACAAATGTGAGGCTGAACCAGTCAAACCAGGAAACACAGACACATCAGGATGTTCAAAAGTCACCAGGAGGCTCACTCTGCACTCATCGGCCAATGAGAGTAAAGCGGTCACCTAACCGTGAGAGGAAAAGAAGTGTCAAGGGAAGGTGAGGCAACATAGGAAAAATGTACAGATAAAAATGATTAACTTAAAAAAAAAACTTAAAAATTTAAAAAAGAATAAAACATAGCTAAACAAATTAAGTCATATTACCAAATGTGTAAATAACTGAAGTAACAAATGAATTCTGATTCAATTTTCATGCATGTAAGACTGAATATCTGCGAGTGTGCATGAGTGTTTTTTATTAGTTAGTTTGTTTTTTGTTATTTTTGTTTTGATATAATTATCATGGTGGAATTCCCAGCTATTGCCCTTAAATCATAAATTTTGTTTCACATATTATCGCAACCATGAAGGCAAAGAATTTATCCACTGTTATTCTAGACAAAAACACACACTCCCTGAACTAATCATCTCCTTTCATAAAGTATGAGTATAACTCAACAGCAGCCAGGAGAGAAGAACAAATTATTAAATATATGAAAGAACATATTGCCTCAATTAATTTTCATGTGTGAATTAAACTTAGTGACCTTCATTTACTTCTAGTGAAGGGATTTGCTGTGGCTTTTATGAGTTAACTGAGGTTACATGCCGCACAACTAAATGCAAGGACAGGATATCATCTTCATTAGTCTGATCCTCCCCTGATATGCCGTTATGTGATGCTCAGTCAAACGTACGTGTTATATGAGAGACAGCGACGCTGTCAGTGATTGATAGCTGGGGATGTGAAGTAATTCACCGTATCTGTTGAACATGCATGCGTGATAAAAGCTGAGTTAGTGAAGACTGCCTGTGTTTGTTGAAGCGTACATATCGTTTTTGCAAAGATGATAGATAGATAGATTTCTTGCCACCCTCAGGACCAGGACACCGACTGGGTGATGTCTCAGGGTCAGTGGTGCTGTCTGCCCCGAGTCTTGTAGGAGACGCCTACGGAGGTCTGGATGGGGAAGAGGGGCCGGGCACTGGAGTGGACAGTGCCATTTTTCAAGTGCCACGCATGTAAGACCATTTGTTGAATCTTTCTTTTTTTTAGAACAGCGTGCATCTGCTTAAGGCTGGCAGCAATGCCGAGTATTGCACTGGCATTCAATACGTCTAATGATGTCACATGGTTTTGTGAATAAAGCAGCGCTCATATGTTGTTGTTGTTGTTTTTTCTCACAGTGGTAAGACTATTCCCAACGGCACTGACAAAAACCAACTAGGGACTCCAGAAAATGAAGGCAAGTTCCAGAAATGTCTTCAGTTTACAGTAAAAGCAAATCTCGAGGCTGTGGAAGTGTTGAGTTTTATGATTGTAGGTCTCCATCTGCTGGATATTTTGTATAATAACACGATTTGTTTTCATTTACACATTTAACCACCTCTAAACTGTGTTTTCATAATGGCCAATGAATTGTGGTGTCAAATGCTCAGTCAAGTGCTTCTTGTCAATTAATGACTAAACCTAATGACTTAATGCATGGCTCGGGATGGTGGAAGAGAAGTGGATGTTACACAATCCTACCCACTGTCATAACTATATCTACGCTTCATGTAGCTCAGGTGTCATGATGCCTCCCTTCCATCTCTAGTTTCAATTTGTAACAAAGAGCCCAAGGTCATCTTAGGCTGTAGCCTAGCAGCTGTTACACAAATGAGGGTCAGGGGGTCATTTCCATGGTGCCTGACGACTCATTTAACACATTTAACTCAGCCTGTCTAAACCATTACACTTCACTAAGACACGCGACAGTTGATGAGACACGCGCAAAAGTGCAGAGATGTTCCCTGACCTGGTTTCATTCAGCTATGAGCTATATATAAGTGTCAAAAGTAGATAATCGTTTGTGACATTTGGTGAACATGCTGTGCTTAAAGGAATATGCCTGCGGTACTTAGAGCAGGGGTCGGGCAGAGCTATCCAAATATAGAAACATAGAAATCTTTATTTTAAAACGTACTTCTAAAAATGACACCTCCCTGTCATTGTATGTTTAGGTGGTAAAACGCAAGTAATGGGGGAGATCAAGGTCGCTCTCAAGAAGGAGGTGAAGACAGAAGGAGACCAATTGGTCTTGGAGATCCTTCAATGCAGAAACATCACTTACAAGTTCAAGAGCCCAGACCACCTACCAGGTCTGGAAGTAGTTTGTATTCGTGAACATGCATGGGTACTGTATATACGTGTTTTTATTAACTTTTAAACAGTTTGCTAATCCATGTCCGTCATGTTTCAAATATTGCCTTCAGACCTGTATGTGAAGCTGTATGTGGTGAATGTAGCCACTCAGAAGAGGATCATCAAGAAGAAAACCAGAATTTGTCGACATGACAGAGAACCCTCTTTCAATGAGACCTTCAGATTCCCCCTCAACCCAACTGGACATTCCATTCAGGTACAGTACAACAGGCGCCCAAATAAAACAGTTAGCTGGATAGCTATGGAGCTGGTTCTATCCACCTGTCAAACATGATGTGTTTGGCTGTCGAACAGCTCAGTTGGTAGAGCATCTCCCACATGTACGAAGGCTGAGCAGTGGCCCAGGGTTCAAATCTGACCTGCGGCCCTTTGCTGCTTTCCCCCGTCTCTCTCTCCCCACATTCCTGTCACTGTTCAGCTGTCTCTGTCAAAAAAAGGCCAAAAAATATCTTTAAAAACAAAACAATATACAAACAAAAAACAATACTGCTTCACATTTAATACACTTTTTACATATTTAATTGGCCTGATAATCATACAAAATGAATTCCATGTATAATTTTGTCGCAATCTGTGTTCTTTCAAGTTCTTTCAAATATTCCAATTCAGTTCATATCTCTATTTAGCTTCATCTATTTTTTTTTTTTGACAAAAACAGACTCTCCCATAAATCTAAGAATGGTCCATTACTGCTAATTTAAATGGGAGGCTTATAGTCTTAAAACTTATATTGGGTTTTATAAACTGCTTCTCTGCACCGTGTAGCAGCTGTGAGATTAAGCCACCTTCTGGAAAGCTGCAGGATATGAACATCTAAAAGTCTGGTAGTATCTATAAAAGGTTAATTCTACACAGACAGTAGAGGTTTAATAAATGCTGACAAATCTTACAATCCCATGCTCACTGACTCCTGTTTTAGCCAAAAGCCTGAGGAAAAATGAATGGAATAATAATAATAATAATAATATGTCCATATTTAATCCTGATTTAAAGGACAGACCTTCTTATGCATTCCTGGATACGTATGCATCGAGCAGTAGATCAGACTTTGTTGTCTTGTAACCACTTTGCTAAATGGCATTTGCATTATTCATGCTTGATAACATGCTTTTACCCATGCAGTTTTCCATCTGGAACTGGTGCATGAGCTAAACACTAACACTCAACAACAGAATAAGCCATGACACAGCTGTTTCTCTCTCCAATGTATTTCTAGTTGTTCCTGGTGTCCAATGGAGGCAAGTTCATGAAGAAGACCCTGATAGGGGAGGCCTACATCTGGCTGGATAAGGTGGACATGAGGAAGAGAGTGGTCAGCTGGCACAAGTTGTTTGTCAGCTCCACTCAAACCAACCCGTGAGCACCACACCAAATAGAGATGGCCATGCGATAGATCAAGAAAAGGTGAAGCTAGAATGTGCTAGTTCATAGATCTGATTTGGAAAAAAAAAAATGAATAAGAGAAAAAAAAAATCAAGAAGAGGAAAAAAAAAGATCCATTTCCAATTCCTCCGTTCATTTTTTTTACTTCCTCAGTTCATAAGTTAAAACAAGGAAGGAATGATGTGCTAATACCATAACAACTGTATCAGTCCAACACTGCCAGCACACACGTCCACCTCCTCCCATGTCGAGTCTCCGCCGGCTCCGCAGACTTTGCTTGTAGGATGCAAACATGCAAACACCACAGCAGGCACTGAAACAGTCTTAGCAGCAATATGGCTTTGAGAGCAGCGACGTCTTTCTTACCATAGTTCCGATTCCATGATCAACACGAGACTTTGTTGTTTTTGGTGCTGTGCAACTAATCTAACATATCTATGAGAGTGAAAGATGAAAACTAACAAAAAAAAATCTGACTTTCTTCATATGGGAGTCATCATTGTAATGCCCAAATGATGGTTGTGATGTGCGTGGACATCAGTGGTTTTGAAATATTAAATGGAGGAATGCGTAATGTTTTTTTTTTTTTTTTTGTATGATAACCTTTCAGTTTCATGTATAGAGAAAAAAAAACAAAGCCTATCTAGGAGAGAGTAAGACAGTTGACTTTTGCTATGAGATGAAGATAAATTGTACAGCACTTCAAGATTGTAGATATCACACATATGAAGAGCATATCAGAAAGTCACATTATGCAGTGTGATGTTTATATAATATACAAAGATATCAGATGCAGAATATATCTAAATACAACATACAGTATAAGAGTTCTCTTGTCACTATATATGAAATCAAATATAGACATGTGATCTCTGTTAGATTGAGACTGTGGGTGGTGCACTGACAATCCAGTAAGCTTTGGTCTGTGGTGTAGGCAGTCTTAAATAGCCGTTATGTGAATGTGGACCTACGTGAGCTCTAGGATGTTTATGAAAAATAGCTCCTTTGGTCCTCTGAATACACTGATGCACCACTAGATATTCAACAGGGCTGTGATAGATTTATGGAACGTCAGCATCCAGTGACAGATTGCTATTTCACTGGCATGCTGATGAGCAGGGCAGGTTAGAATGACAATAAAAACGAAGCACGGCATTTTGTGTTTTTGAAGTCCAAAACACGTGCTGTGTTGAATGTTACAAGCCAACTGAAGAAGATCGTATATCATATCCGTGTCATGTGTGCAACATTTTACTTCAAGGCTGTTGTAGTTGCTCAGAGTATGCTAATATTTCTTTTTTTGTGTGCGTGTGTGTGTGTGTGTAGCCCATCATGTAATTACACTGCTGGAATGGACATGTAATTCACACAAGCTGTGTCAAAACCATACGTAGATCTGCAACTGGCATTACTTCCGTATGACAGATCTGCTTTCTGTGTATTAGTAAAGCCCCCCTGGTCTGAGTTTTATCTAAAAATAATTTCAAAATGAAAAAAATAACAATAATAATTCTTACCAGTCAAATGTCAAGGTTCCTCTGTGTGTCTGGCTGTGCTGTAAAACTCACTATGCTGTTTTGTGTCAGTGACTCCTGTTGCAACACAGTGAACCAGCCTTTCACTGCCTGTGACCAAAACACTCACTCAGGCCCACTCAGTCATATTTAAGGCAGAAGAACACATGGGGGCCAAGTCTTGGTACTAATGTGGAGCAGGTGAACCCATATAACCCATCCATGTTTTGCCACCATATCTGCAGATTTAAAAAAAAAAAAAAAAAAAAAAAAAAAGCACTATCAAATGACCGTCGGAACTACTGTCAGTGTGTTTAGGCATATCACAGGGCTGATGCAATTTTTGTAAGACTTAAATATGACAAAGGAAACAACACACACACTTAGAACAAGATGTCATTCCAATCTTATAGCAAAGGATAACAAAAGGAGAATTTAAACGAGGGAAGGAACGTGGTTGACTTTTCAGATAATTATTTTGCTGTGCCAATCTTGATTTTTTTTTTTTTTATTTGATTTCAGACCCATTGGTTCTTAATTCTATGCAACATAGATGTGTTTGAATGCATATGTTATTTTGGAACTAAATGTTATTTATGTGAACACATGATCGAAAAAATATGTCTTATAGTAAATATAACTTTAATTTGTATATCATTGAAATGAAATATTAACTCTATTGATTTTTTTAAAAATGATTTTAATATGAATCGATGTTAACGGCTGTTAACATCTACATGGAGCTTGTGCACTTTATTATGGCATTGTTAATTTCCTTGTCTCGTTTTAACCGTCATGACATGCGAGGTTACGTGTTTTGTGTTTCTGCACTGAAATGGACTGAGTCATGATGTATGTGGTGGCAGAAAATATTGTGGTGTGCATTTTGTATTTATGTGGCAAAAAGAAAAAAAAAACGTTCAGACACGTGGGGGGTTCCTAAACACAATGCACAATCTGGGGAGAACTTACCTTATTACATCACGGTCATAGTCTACTTAAGAGTCTGTGTACAAAGTACAGTAAATAAGACATATCCCCTCAATGCTCAGTCATGACTGTTTGACCCCCCCTCGTGTTTCATTAGACTTCCCTCAAGCTAAATACTGTTTGCTCATATCAGCTGTTGCCTGTAATCGTGAAACCATCCATTCGTCGTTGTCATGAGGGGCGTGAATGTGACTCAAGTCGTTTGACATGTGTACATAAAGTGTTTATTTTCTACAAAGATTGAATGTTTATATTGTCCGAAGTTTGAGCATGTGAGTGTTGGAAAAAAAAAAGAGGAGAAAAAAAAAATCACAAAAGACTTACTGTACAGCACTGCGTGTCTATAGTTGTATAAGGGGAGTTGACTGTGTAATCAAAACATGTGCCGTCAACCAATGACTATCTGTGCAACAACGTCCCGTATACGGCTGAAACAACACAAAGGGGAAAAAAAAGAAAAAAATCTATTCAACTTCAATAGTTGTCTGAGACTTTATGTTTTGGATGTTGCATGTTTCGTTGATGGTTTGTCAGTATATTTTGCCTACAGATTCTGTTTAAAAAGAGACAATATGTATAGATTTATCTGTATGCTGACTGTAAAGAAATATGCTTGTAAAATTGTCTTGTTTTTCACTCTGTGTAAAAACAAAGAATCTAATGTTATGGTTTTGTGGTTGTACACAGGATGTGTTGAG
The DNA here is from genome assembly GCA_023373845.1 of Nibea coibor. Classification (NCBI taxonomy): domain Eukaryota; kingdom Metazoa; phylum Chordata; class Actinopteri; family Sciaenidae; genus Nibea; species Nibea coibor. The sequence continues at coordinate 14,627,308 of CM041721.1, read as the reverse complement.
ATATTATGCAAATTGTGCTGTAAAAAATCAGCTGTTTCCCCTCAGTCTAAAGAATAAATATTAAGAAGAGCTATATTACACTTGCAGAGTGGAGCATCGTTTCTTCTTACACAAGGACTAAGCTGCTTGATTGTAGGTGACAACAGTTGAACAGACAATATGATCTATCATGGTAGGAAAAATATCAAAGCACTCTGGATGGTTTGCTCCAGTGTTATTCGTGACGCTGCCACCAGATGGTGCCAAAGTAATGCACATTGTGACTTGAGTCTCGAGATTACAGTTTCTCACCACCCTGGTGAGGGCAAGGTACAGGGAGTCAGTTTTGATGTTGATGTCATGGTGTATTGTAGGTTTAGCTGGGAGGTGTACACAATATTAAAAATCTAAATATTAATGTGTGGCAGACCTAGCCTAGATGCTAGTTATGCTTCATTAGTTCTGATTTATTCTCAGTAATGTAGTATGGGAATTGTTTGTCTTTGTAATTATGGCCAATTTTCTCTTTTAATTATATTTTTTGAGTGAAATAAACATATCTATCAGCCTTAGCTAAGAGGTTTAAAGATGAAAAGAAGACTAAACAATCTGTACCTAGCATACCTTGCCTTTCCTTTTATTGCGTTTGAAGTCGGAGCTTTTACTGCTGTTAAGTAGAACCCGAAACTAAAATGTCAGACTTCATTTTACAGCAACATACCGAGGCTTGGTCCTGCCTTTGATGCTTCATTTATCTGAAATGTGACGACATGGCCTGACTGCGACTGGGCTGCTGGACTGTTATAGAGAGAAGCTTATAAAAGAAGTGGATAGTTTCAGTGCAAAATAAATAAATAACATTCTTAATAATGTGTGTGATGTGATGAGCAGCATGAAGCACCACAATGGTTTAATCAGCAACGTGTACAAACCGCAATTGGGCCTATGCACAGATGTATTGAAGTTCTATGGTTAGTGCCGAAGTAAAAGTTTGTCTGAAAGAAAGGAGAAGCAGTGAATATATTCTCAATACAATGTACATTCAAATGTATGCTGATTTCTTTAAGATGGGCCTTTTTATGTGGATAAAATATATTTTTCTGCTGACCCTGCCCACAGCAGTGCATAGCTCTGCCTCTATAGTGGATCTCTATCTTCTTCTCCAAACTGGGGGATACTAACTGCTTTCTACTGTAGGTAATACACTGACTTTGCATAAGTACCTCATGCAAGCCCACTTTAAAAACATTGAACAATCCCTTATATAACAATCCCAGTTCGCTGAATATGACCAAATATATCAACCTGTTAAACATAAAGTTGCATGCTGGTAGGATGCTGATAGAAATAGATGATAAACTGAATTGGAATATGAACATAATTCATAATACATAGCAACACAACATCACAAAATGTATTCATAATCCCTTCATGAGTCAACCGGGAGAGCGGCACATTGCCCAGAAAAAGGGACCCTTCCAGGATCCAGACCTCGGAGGGAAGCATGGCAGCGAGAATCTAGTGGCTGGAGCTCAGTGACGTAGTCAAAAAGCTCTGCAATGACAAGGGACTAGGTGTGGATGAGATTTACCCTGAGATGGTGAAGTCTGTGGATATTGCCTCTTCTGTGTTGTGTGGACATGGAGTATAGTACCCATGGAGTGGAAGAACGGGGTAGTGGTTCCTACTTTTTTTTTTAAAAAAAAGGGTAATAATCGGAGTACCACTCTGCTTGGCCTCTCATTGAAAGTTTATTCCAGGGTGCTGAAAAGTAAGCTCTGACCAACTGCCAAACTGCAGATTCAGGAGGAGCGATGCAAATTACATCCTGGCCATGGAACAGTGGACCAGTTCTTTAATCTTGGTAGCTGAGTTACAGGTTGAGTCTGACCATATAACCTACATGAGTTTACGCTTAGAACCGTGTCCCCTGGGGGATCCTGTGGGAGCATGGGGTACTGGAGCCATTGCTGCAGGCCATTCACTACTTGTAAAAAGCAAAGCGAGAGCCGTGTCCATATTCTCTGCACAAAGTCAAACACATTTTTTAAGGGTGTTGGACACTGCCAATGTTGACCCTTGTCTTCAATCCTGTTAATAATATTCATGGACAGGATCTCAGGGCGCAGCTGGGTTGAAGATAATGGTCGTGGATTGTTCGCTCTGGGTCAGGCGTGAATTTAAATATTTTGGAATCTTATTCACATGTGATGGTAAAATGGTGCATGTGATGGGAGTACAGCAGAGCCACTGTACCTTTGCGTCAATAGGAGACAGCTGAGGTGATAAGGAAGCCTCCTGGGTGCTCTCTTGGCTTCCTTTAGTAAATGCACTACTCCCCTGGTTTTAATAATTTAAACCAGCTGGATGAGCCCAAAAATCCTCCACAGGAAGACGCCCAATGGCCATCCTTATCACATGTCTTCTTCTTCTTCACATGCGAAGGAGCACCAACTCTGCTCTGAGCTCCCACCTGGTCTATGGCCAGGATGGACTCTGTATTGCTCCCCTGGATCTGAGGCAGAGCTCCTCCAGGTCCTCTGGGTGCTAATAGTGAAGTAAGGAGACCTGAAATCAAATTTTTATAGCTTCATCAAAATGAACATTTAGTTTATTGAACTGACTTAATTGATTCTACTTAACCAACAACAATGCAGTTTAGAGTATGTGTATGTGTAACTGGTTTAATCAGTCTATATCAATATAACAATTGATTCTTGTGACTTTATTGAGTTACCTCCAGGTGGCAGTATCCTCTTTCAAATAAACTCAACTATCACAGTGTAACGGATGCAGTGCTTTTGCAAATTATTATATTAACATCATTCCCAAGGATGTTGATATCTACAGGTGGTTCAATCTCCTGAAGCCAGGATTGGCCTGTTATGCTGATTTAAAAAGGGTTTGATGCTGATTAAAAAGGGATGATGCTTATTCATTCTGTTTTCATTAAGATTCATCAAAATAGTTATGTTTATATTGCTTGGGAATAACCATTGGAGAAAAAATGTTTACATAAGTGAAATTAATCTCACAATAGTTGGTAATTTGAGTCGGGTAAGCATGTGGGCTATGGATTATATTGGTGTTCAGGTGTCTCAGGCACTAGACAGAAATACACCATCTTCCAAGGTCTGTCTGACAGTTGCTATTAGTTTTTATTCTGGTCTTTTACTAATACCCATTTCTCTATCACACTATATGTAAGGAGAGGTGTCGCAGCCCGGGCGTTAGTCTGACACCTCTTCCTCTTTGGGATGTTGTGTGAGATGTTCCCAATTAACTGAAAGAAAAAAGTATTGAATGAATGGGGGTGTCTGCAAAGGAAGCCTCCACCGCTCCATCCTCTCCGTGCTGCTCTCTGCTATTATGCTATCATGTTCCTCCACCCCACACAACCTCTCCAGTTCTCACCATTCACTTACTTTTGTCTGTCCCATCAGCAGGTGAATCAGTTCCTCTGCTGGGGGAAATGAGTGTGAGGAAGGTATAGCAAGAGAGAATGCAGAGAGGCTGATGTGTCGGGAGTGTGTGTGTGTGTGTGTGGGGGGGGGGGGGGGGGGGGGGGGTTGACCCAAAGGGATGAGAATTGTGGTGTAAACTGAGGAGGGAAGAGCAACAGTGCAGTAGAGTGAGAGCAGGGGGAGAGTCGTGGATGGGAGAGACAAAGATAGGGAGAGAGGGGGGTTGGGGTGGTGGCGGTGGGGGGAGAAGAGGGGAGGGTGAGAGGACACTAGAGATGGTGTGTGGTTGCCAAGCAACGATTGATAACCAAATCCCCAAGCATCCTGCTTCTGCTGCCCTGCCCTCCCTCCAGGCCTGAATTAAACACACACACACACACACACACACGCTCACAGAGGGCTTATGTTCTTGCATTGTTATTCAATTATTCAATAAATTCAAAAGGGTCGATGCTCTCTTAATTTAAAGTGATGACACAAACAGATTTTTGACACTGCAATGATACAGACAATTATATGTATATCTTCTATAATTTATGCATTAACGTTAGGAGGCACAGCACATAGCCGCCAATTCAATCTCATGAAACCAGTATGATTGATGGCACTGAGATTTATTGGGCTTTTACTGTTACTTTGCTCCTAAGATTTTTCACTATACGTGTGAAATCAATAGGTCTGTGTCACTCTACCGTAGCGCTGATTCCCACGTGGGACAGTTTCTCCGCTTGCTGCCACTCATGCTACCAGTATGACTTATAGCAAGTGGCAAAGATTGTGCTATCAAAGCCAGTAAATTCTCCCAGCCCTGCAAGTTGTAGGAACTGAAAGGTTGTAGGGCATCTTAAAGAGCCAACCCTACATCTGTATTCAGTGTGCATACGCTTGTGTGCGTGTGTGTGTGTGGTACCTGTAGTCAAGTCACATTCCATCCGTTTCTTTATAGTGTTTTTTTTACGCAAAATATGGCATGCTGTACACCTGGAGGCAAGGAAACACATGATTTGCTTTTGATGTTTTCAAGACCCAAACAAATATCACAACTTTTTTTTTTTAATATTACAGATTGTTATAATTTATAACACTACATTAGTAATAGTATTATGATGTACAAAAATAGCCTAAAAATGTATCAGGTCAAGTCTACAGAGCATTGCAAGAGAAAAAGAGCATATGTGATTTTTCTTTTGCTAGATTGAAAAGGAGGGGGGGGCAGAGTGTGTGTGTGTGTGTGAGAGAGAGAGAGAGAGAGAGAGAGAGAGAGAGAGAGAGAGAGAGAGGAGGGAGAGAGAGAGACTGACTGACTGAAATATCCAGCTTCAGTACCTGTTAGAGCGCTGGATGGCCGGGTGATCAGATTAGAGGCGTCAGGGTTCGTTAATCTGTGAGGGAGCGACAGACTGCCACTCAAGCTGCTTCTGCACGCCGCTCCCATTCATCGGCGGCGAAGGGGAGCTGAGCACGTTTGGTGTTGACGCGCGTCGGGGAATTTCCCCTCCTTTTTTTTCTTTTCTTTTTTTTTTTTTTTTACAATGGATACCTGCAGGGTACGAGCCTGGGTGTTTCTGCTCCTCTTATGGCAGGACGGGTCTTTGGCATCGCAGTTCCCGACACAGCTCATGTAAGTACAGCACCCCATAATCCAATTTCTGAACAGCAAATGTCCTCCTTGGTTCAAGTACTCGTCGTTTAGAGACAAGTAGCTCCTTACATTAAATGAACCTCCATCAAGGTGTGTGTAGGCTGTACAGTAGCTGCGTGCGCGCTCTTGGGGGGGCTGGGCGGGGGGGTTGTGAGAGTCGTTTCATTCATGCACCAGCGGTCATCGTGAGGGAGACACGTTTTGGGGTTAGACACAATACTGGGGTTGGACCCTCCTCTGGCTGTTCGCCTCCGGGTGGTGATTAATGTTGGTTACACCATCATCAGTAGTTTGTCGCCTGCGGATGGGTTTGGCCACGGAGCGCGATGACAGCTTCTCTATGAAGTTGCTGAAGAGTTACAGTGGCTTCGCCCGGTCCTGTTCGTATATGAAAAATAAGAAAAGTTTTTTTCTGTGGCCCTGCGGTTATGGGGTTTATTATTCGCCCTATAATAATAGAATAACAAAACAAACATGGCAAAAAACTAACATCCTAATATTCATTTGCAATTGGTTTGAATTTTAGACTTGGAGTTCTTTTGAAATCCAGTTCACGTTCAGGATGTTTGCATTGTTGCACCTGGACATCTAATTAAGAGCCACCCCAGCAGTCATCTGTCAATTTGTGACAATATGAATCACAGTTAGTCACCAATAGAATATTAGCATGCTGACAAATAAAAGCCTTTGATTGCTTTAGAAATAATCGGCTGTTTGGATCAGTGCTTAATGCAGATAACCATATATAAATATATATTTTATTTATATTTAGCAGGACTATGTCCCTTAGAAGAGAGGCCTCGCCAAAGTGAGAGCATAAAGTAAAACAGTGCAAATTCACATTTGTTCAGTTACCTATGACCTCAAATATTTTTATTAGATTTTTACTTGAACTCAAAGTGAGGTCATCAGACCGGGCATCCGTCAGAGATCTCTAAAAATTTGTCAAACCCATTGATGTCACTGTGAGTACAGAAATTAGCATCATTAGAAATGCATATCAGTGTTATAGAACAGCACCAACAGAATGGGGATACAGAGACTCTGTTGTCACGCTGGTATTCAAACTCCGGAGGTGAAAGTCACTAATCCATCTGCTTCCACTGCAGATTGTATTGCTGTAGCAGAAACTAGTGTTTCTGTTTCGGTTATTCTTCGGCACACACGTGTAATGACAGAACAAACACTTGTATTAACGCAGCCTCTTGGCGAGAGCAAAGAAGAACTGTACTCAGCAGCTAACATCTGCTGGATGCTCAGCATGAGTTCAAAGTTAATTCCATTAGGTGTTTTGTATTTACTAAATCCATCTATCATCTTGCAGATAGAATAGAGTTTTGTGGTATAGACAAAAAACAAACATTTTAAAACGTTTAGCCATATGGCTCATGTATTTTTTTATATTCTCTAGCATGAAGACCTTAAAAGCTTCTCTTGGATTCGAGTGTTAAAAAAATAAAACCCTCCAGGCTGTAGCATCCATCCTAATTGCACATTGCACTGGAAGCTGACAGCCTGCCTTGGGTTTGGTAATGGTGACCATTCACTATCTTTATATTTCCATGTCCTCTATTCCTTTTTGAATGCTTGCTGTATTCAGTTTCTATTAAAAGTAGAGGGGAGTTGCAGGGGGCTCTTCTTTTGAATCCTTTGCAGAGGAAAATCTACAGCCTGGATCATTTACCAAACAGTCCATTTCATACATCACTGTTGCAGTCCAAGAAAAAAAACAATCCTGATCTCGCTGGTCAGTATATCAGCTCAAAATAATCAGCATTCTTGTCTGTATGCATGACTAGATACCAATATATGGGTATGATTATGAGTTGCTATGGAGTGTTTGAACACAGACACAGCAAGCCAAACGAAATTAAAATGAACTGGATACAGCACTCCATTCATCATTCAGTCTCCTGGATTACACTGATGAAATGGATAGAGAGAAAAATGCTGGTTATGAGTACGGTTGTTTTGCAAAGTGTAACCAGCTGGTTTCGTGTTGCTTTATGATCTTAAACGGCTCCGTTTTTCAGGTCAGTACTCTGGAGACGACACATTTTTGTAATACCTTGCATATTTAGAGCAACATTTCAAAGTGAATAAAACGAGAATGCATCTCATGTGGGACTTTTTGAGTTTGTGACGATGAACTTGTGTTTGCTGTGCCAGAATTATTTCAGAATGAGATCGCAAACGACCTGCAAATCTGTACTAATAATTATCGTCATAAAGACAGACTGTGCTGAGATGAGCATAGATTGATCCGAAAACCCTCCCTTTTATATCAATGTACTTTTAAGTATCTGGACCGGGCTGGAGAAGGACTGAATTGGCCACTTGGGTGTATAGGCTACAGAGCGTGAGCAGAGCACCGCGGGTTATTTTGGTGCATTACTGTTGGTGCTTCCATGCCTCATTCTGCTTTGCTGTCTGGAGTGAACCGCTTCTGTCTTTGTCTCTGTAATGATGTGTAATTAGACTGTAGTTTAACACAGCCGCCAACTGAGATACACGCTACGGGCCAGCTCATTACTCTCTTCAGAGCCAAAGTGATGGTACCACAACATCTGTCTCTCTCTCTTTTTTCGTATTGTCTCTCTGTCTGTTTTGCTTTCATTTGCTCTTCCTGTGTCTGAAAAACAATGTAGGGCAGTGTCTGACCCAGTTGCCATTTGTATGTGCATTTGTGTGAGTGTGTATGTGTGTTTAATTATCCAGCATTGTACCAGAGGCTGCAGTAATCAAACCCCAGCAAACAGAGCAGAAACATTTTGCTACCTCAGCTCAACATCAGTGACTTTATTACTGTTTAGGCATCTCTGAATCGCCATATTGTTTTAGCCATTAGAAATAGCTTACATTTCACCGGTTATAACACTGGGATGATATTAAGAAAATAAGCATCACTGTACTTTTACCTAATTTGTGAAAAAAGCTAACATATGTACGTTACACTCATTAGAGGAAGAGACCTCACCTAATGGCGTTGCCATTATACTAGGTTGGCACCTCAGTGGATGGTTGGTAAATGCATGATTAAAGGATGAGGAATTTACATGTAGAGGTTTTTCATGCCTATGGATAATACAACTCACAGTGAAACAACAATTAAATAAGAGGATAGGAGGACCGCAAATATTCATTAAAGCATAAGGCATACAACTTTGGGGTCCATTAGCATAACTTTCTATTTAATGGCCCTTTGCTGCATATAATAGGCCATGTGAGCACTTTACAGTCACAACTTCTTTGTGTCATTGTCATTCAACGGGTTCAGTATGGTGATACAGCTATTTTTCAGATGAAAAACCCATGAAGCCTACGTATAAGCCTGAATGTTCTAAATAGAAAATAGATTTTGGAAGAAAAATAAGAGGGAAAAAAGTCAAAGGCATCCACCTTGGATGTGATGAAGAATACAGAGGCCGAATTCTGCGCCACAGCCTGCGTTGTCTCATCCATTTGTCAGCACCTGAGAGTTTTTGTCATAGAGATTTACACTGGTAGCAGTAGATTGCACAGAAGTTAAACTCTGGAGAGAGACGGCCCTCTGCTTCTCTGAATGTCAAGTCCCTAGAAGCACAAACACACACTTAGATGCACAAACACACACCCACACACATAAACTCTAACTCACAATTGACTTGTCAGTGCTTCAGGCTTTAGGAGCTTAGAGGTCCAAGGTCCTCTAAAATGCCTTACAATCAGTTTGCTGTTACTAGATATGGGGACAAAGAAAGGGTGGAGTAGAGGAGAGGAGAGCAGAGGGTCGAGAGAAGGAGTGAAACAGAGAAGAGAGGAGAGGAGTGAGAATTTCTTATGCGTAGTTGTTGGTCGTCTGGTAGCAAAATCATAGAGAATTTGATTATATGTTCCCAAAGATGGAACCTGACTGGTTGTGTTGCTCTTAAATTTATTTGGAATGTATATATGGTTCATGTATCACCAGCAGAATACAAGAAAACTGTAAGTTAACAGACTAACCCGAGGGTTAAAGCGCCGTATAAAAATACGATGTGAAAAATAGATGTGTCAATATGAGGAGCGAGTGTGTTTACAAGTCTACAAAGCAGACTGTGACACATTGGAGTTAGTCATGAGTGGAAATTTATATGTAATCATTTATAGAAAACAATCTCACCACAAGGTCTGCTTAGTAGTTAGTATGGAGCTTCTAATCACTTCACATACAGTAATCTTCATCTGCAGATGAAGCCACCTGAATCGCTTTTAATATCTACAGATGAATAGAATCTACAATTGCAATCCTTGTATTAGTCCTTTCTTTCTAAGATTATATGAAGATTTACTTTTTCATTAGTAGTTTTCATAGTAATTGATTAGTGTATGTCCCGTAATAAAAGAATATACCAGTGATTTAGTATGATATTTTCACAGAGTTAGTTGCTTGTCTGGGTCAAGCTCCAAAAACACTCAATCCAGCAGTTCCTATTATCCAACTTATGGCATGGCATTCTCATTGGACACTTTTGGTTGCACACATTTGGTTTGCGCATTTCAAACTCCATGCTTCAGTTTGTAACACTTGGCTTTTTGTCTCTGAGTCTTGCTGAGATAACCCTGGCAATATCATAGATAATGTAGCCTGACATCATCTTATCACGGGAATATTAACATTGGCGGATATGTTGGCCACTAAGAAACTAACAAACAATTTAAGTACAGAAAAAAAATATATGATATATTACGCTGATTTAGAAATAGTGTCAACATTACTGCCAGAGCAATGCCAGAACAATGACATATTTATTGTTCAGCTGTAAAATGTTGGGAATGTATTTATGTTATGTTCATTATGTATTGATGTGAATAAATACTATAGCATTTCCAAATTCCAAATACACAATATGTAAACTTGGTTCTCCAGGACAGCACCCGGTCATTTAGCACTACTGCCCCCTTTGCATCTGTTAGGAGCTAAAAGACGAGCACGTAAACAGCACCATTTGGTGGGCTTAAATCACTGTAACATACAGACGGACGGTAACTGGACATCTATGTTAGTTTTCCTTCACATTGCTATAAACTTCTGCCAAGTCTCAGTCTGTAGCGTTGTCCACCACCCTTAAACCATCTGGCTTTGGGAATTAAGATATAGCAGCTGAATCATGGCTGACCCTGCTCTAACATCTCCACCTACCCTCTCTTTTCCTAAACAATTTCACACTGTGTATTCCCTCTGGCATTCCTGCTCTTACAAAGTGCCTCATCTTTCTCCACAGGCATACTTTCTCAGAATTTTTCCCATCCATCGTGGATTTTGTTTTCCCTTATCGTCCCCATTTCTGTTTTGGCTTCTCGATCTTCTGTTCCTTTTTTTTTTCTTAATTTGCATCTTACCACCTTTCCTTGCTCTATTGAGCTTCAGAGTCTGTGTTTTGCACACATACTATACTTGCATCATGTTATACTGCAGCAATGACAATTTTTGAAAGATATTTTCAGAGTATGCTTATATTTCTTATATGTTTATTCCATTTGGTTTATGAGAGTATAACATGTCACTTTGCTATTAAGGGTGATCACAGCTGAGTCTGTGTGAATGCATCACAATGAGAGGATCTGTATCCAATGCCAACCTGTTACCATTCTCATAAAATATTAATGGCACTGCCTCTGTATGCCTGGATATGTGCGTGCATGTATGGCAGCATATATGTTGAATAATGCACCCGCATGCGCACAAGTGTTTTGCTCCTGCAAGCCTCTGATACAAGGTACCATCATACCGCAAGGAAATTCAGATTATTCCAACAAGTCGCCGAGTAACTTAATGCATAACGTCTCAGTTCTTTTTCATTCCTGTCTCGTCTCTCTCTATCCATGCTGTATTCAGGAGGCATGAAGTGATATTCTATGTTGGTATATTATAATGCATGCTAGAAGCTTAGTGTGGTCTGACAAAATGACTGGAGGAGGATGAGAGGAAGGCATAATCTAGTGTGTGGCACTAGCAGGCTGGACGGAGCTCTTTGATATACAGGGAAGCACATCAGTCCTTGCTGCCTTCCACCTCTTTCCTGTCCACTCACATCACTGTCACTAGTCACAACATTGGCTGACACTTATCTGATTGGTTGACTTCATGTTTGAACCCTCAGAAAGTATTGGTTGACAACCAATGACGTGTTTGATTGGACGACTTCGTATTTGCTCCCAGTGATTCCAGTGATGATTGGTTGACATTTTAGCCTGACCCTTTGGAGTGGTTTCTTTTTGGTCTTCTTTGTGTTTACACTGTGAGTCCAGATGGTCTTGTTCAATGATTGATGTAAGATAACAATTCATTGACAGTTTAATTACATTGTGCAATGCCTGTGATGTGTCTTCTAAACTGGTCACATCTAAGTTACACGATTTCTTGTGTCGCGTTGCTTTGTCCAACAGGATTAAAGACTGGGTTGATCAGATGCAGAAAGAGCTTGTCACCCTGGCAGACACAGCCACAGCTGGGAAAAGCCTCACTGAGGTAGGAACACCCACACAATAAAGACACACACATTAAAACAATTGAATCCAAATTTAACACTGCTATGAGCCCCCCACATTTATCAGTGTCAAAGAAATTGCATTATGTTCTTGTTTATGTTCTACTCGGTTGTTGTGTGGTTCTTAAATTATGTCATTCTGAAAAAAATAGAAAAAATTATTAGATTGTTTAAAATTAAATAAGCCAAATGTATTTCTGACACGAGTATTTTTTTTAAAACATCCATTATGTGTGTAATTTTATACGTTCACTGCTTCATGTTTTTCTCTAGATTTTTCAGAGAAACCGACACCTGTACACTGTGGAGCAAAACGACGCAGAGGAGCTGGTGGCCAGAGCAGCCACCAAAATTGAACAGCTGCTGCGGAAGAGGTCTGCAGCCTTGGAGGTGAGACACGCCTCATTTAGAGGGATCTACTGTCAGTTTTCAGTTTTTTTTCACGTCGGATTTAAAAGCTGTACAGGACATCTTTGTTAACCAGGCCTACGAAAGGAAGTTTCCATCTGCTTCTTGTTAAGACATTGTAAACTTGTATTTATAACACGTGAATTTAGATTCAGTTCATTTTAAATCAGCCGATTCATGTGTTATTGAGCCAAACATAAGGCATCCTGTTCCGCCGCCATCTGGTTATTTATTTTGAGTATTCGTCTGTCCTAGGTTTCACACTAATTTAGCAAGTGTGCTAGCAAGATTGCACTGAGTTTGGTTAAAATGATTCTTTTAATGGAGGAAGTCACATTTGAAACATTTTAATGATCTTCCAATCAAAAGGATCCCCATTCCTTTTCTGTACTTTGATAAAATATCCCTTAATTGCATTACTTCATAGATTGTATGTGCAATAACAACAGTGGGAAAAGCATGCACAAAGCGGAGTATAAAGCAAGGACTGAGATCTTTCTTCTGCAAGATTCAATGTGATAATGAGAGCTTTGACCCTGGGGATGTTCTCTCTTTCTCCCTCTGTCTTCCCCCCTTTTCTTTCTTTCTTTTTTTTTTACTCAAAAGTGGGTCAGACATGTTCATCTATATCAGTTTGAACTGTTTTATACATTCAGACACAGTCCACAGCCCCACTTACCCTGCCTTTATAAGGCATTACCATTGTTGTCTTATTAGTAATGGAGAAGGGAGTATTTATGAATGTTCATAAACACATCTCCTGCCAAGTGTCTGTCTTGTGTATGTTAAGTAAACACCCTGGTGCTCTTATCATTTTTCCGCTGCTGGTGCCATAAGATGCGTAAGCACCGAGAAGAAAATTGGCTTCAGTGTATTGTCCAAGTGATACAAGTGAGAGATGGTTGCGGGGGTCGTGTATCTTTGTGTATGTGTGTTTTCTGAGTGCGTTATGGGTAGGTGGTAGGTGGTGGGTGTGGGGTCAGCTAGCCTGATGCTGACAGTCCATCCGACCTCCGGACATCGATCACTTCTCACTCTTTATTGCATCTTTGTGTCTCACCTTCTCATACGAATAACCTCAGGGCACAGTGATATTGAATTCTCTGTCCTGAGATATATGGATGGGGAGATAAATACGTGGATAGATGATGCGAAATGAGGGCAAATGATATGATGGATGCATGGAGTGATGCGCAGATGAGCAAAGGATGATGGGTGCACGGGATGGTACAGTGAGGAAAAGGACAATGCTTTGAGCTCAGACTGTAAGGGGTGTCAGTGTCAGGGAGTCTTTTAAGACTTCTAGGGTTCACCACATGGCAGTGACAATAAACGGCAGCAAACTCAAAATAGAGCTTAAACATACAGTGTCCCGGTAGATTTTATAGCTGTGCTTTGAGCTGATTTTTGCTGACCAATCTCCTAAGTTAAATGAGGGTGTTTGGCTGTAAAGTCTTTGAGACAGAATATAGACAGAGAATCTTCACTGCAGCTGAGAAATCCTTTCTTGTTCAGTGCCTTTGATATAAGGTTGGGACTGACTCTCAATGTCAACATAATTGGAGATAGCCCAAGGAGCCACTTTCACTTAGTTGTCAACTGCTTTCAGACTTTCATCCACCCTTTGCCTCTCTTTCTCTCTCTCTCGCGCTCTTTCGTCCTCTCTGTTTTTCCATCTCTCATCTCCAACTCTGCATGATGGATGACCTTTGAAAGGCCACAGTTTACCTAGCCACAGGTGTGTGTAACAAGTGTATCTACTTTGTGCTTCCATAAATAAGTGGGCGGCAGAGTGTAACATGCATTATTAATGAGTACTTGGCTGTACATTCTTAGGGGATATCACTTTATCAAAGGTTTTACAATGTACACTGGGCTTTGATCGCAACAGGAAACATGCACACGTTTGCGCAGGAAGGGGGATGCTGAGGGCTTCTGCCACCACACCCCAGCTGGCCAGAGTGAAACACAGCAGAAATATTTTTATCCTGTAAATCCAGTGTTTTCTTATTAGGTTTCATCTCTGTTATCTCTTGTGATCCGGGTACAGAGCAGAGAGTGGCCCACTAACAATCTGTGCAGGTAAGGAAATGCTGTGTGCAGACAAAGTGCAGACAGCTGTTGGTGGTAATCTAGCAAAGAATTATTAATTAATAATTCAGAACAAAGTGAGTGGTAATATGCTTGTATGAGATAATCCTTCATGTTTTGCAGTTTTTATTGTAGATCATACGGCTCATACAGTTCGTCCTGCTGTAATACTCTTAACATATTTACAACTTTGAGATATAACTAAAAAATGTCAGTTGTTTATTCCAAATAATTATCTGTGTCTGCATCTTACGTAGCTGTTACCTGTGTAAAGCTAAAGTGTAGCTTTATGCTACAGTAATGGGTGCCTAGAGGTTCAGTAGTTCTACTGCTTCACTTAATAGCTTAATTTATATCATCACATTTATATCTGTCACCTCAGATCACTAACACTGTACTTTCCAGAGTTCCATACTTAGCCTTTAATATAGTTTTTATGAGATCAGGAGCATGTCATGTGGCAACAGACTGTGCAGAGAGAGAGAGAGAGAGAGATGAAAATGTTTGTCGAAAGTAGTTGACCATAGTGAAACTGCGTGATGTGCCTGAGGCTAGATCCAATTACTTCAGCCCGACTCTCCCTCCCCCACCTCCAGCCTGTTCTCTCTTTGTCTTGCTGTCTGTGTACAGTGTAATTAAAAACTTTTTTTATTGGTGCAGGACAAAATGCGAACTGAGAAAACATTGAAGAAGGATGTGCATGCCCACATATCAAAGTATTGTTCAGGATCCAGCGCTTTCTTTGTAATAACCAGCAGATGTGTCTGCTGCAGTTGCTTTCTTTTGTTTGAGCAATCTGCATGAGGTGAGTGCCTGTTCCTCCGTGTACTGTACAGTATTGTGTGTGTGTGTGTGTGTGTGTGTGTAATTCCCTTCTCTTCTCCTGGGGTGAAGGGCTCTATCCAGTGACTAATGAGCCAGTCTATAACATTACTTATAGTAATACCTCAACCACTAAAACTCTACAGGATACAGGTGGCCCAGTACTGCGTGAGTGAGTGTGTGTGCTGGTATATGTGCAGACGGACGGAATATGCATCTGTAGGTTAAAG
Organism: Nibea coibor; assembly: GCA_023373845.1. Classification (NCBI taxonomy): domain Eukaryota; kingdom Metazoa; phylum Chordata; class Actinopteri; family Sciaenidae; genus Nibea; species Nibea coibor. Next base: position 14,612,163 of record CM041721.1, on the reverse strand, counting down.
TGTGTGTTTTGAAAATGACATAGCTTCCTTTTCCCACGCTGGCAGCACGATTACTGTCCATTACTGAAATAAAATCACGGACTTATGAATCAGGAATGCTTTACTGGAGGCAATCACCTGGACGCAAAGCTGTAACTATAATGTAATAGTGGCTTGAATGCAGCCGGTTAAAGTTGATGAACATTGATGATCCATTTTCACTACAACATAAACATATCAAATATATCAAAATCCACTGAAATTCCCAAACCTGTGTGGCAGAATCTGCCTCTCTCCTCTTGATGAAATCAGTATTTGTAGTCACTAGACCCTCAGTCAGTCATCAGTAGCGTATCCATGCATATTAGATATTTCTGACCTCTTTCGAAAATTAATTCTAAACATTACTTTGAAATCCTGAGAAGTACATTTGCTCTCATTGTACTTTCATGTATTCAAGCGAAGCAGGGAGCATATTTAAAGATCCAGTGTGTAAGATTTAGGGTGCTTTATTAATAGAAAGAGGTAGAAATGGAATATAATATGCCATGTGTAGTGTATAATATAATAGCAGGAAAATATAGTTGATTGTGTTACCCTATGAGCCTTTAATTTCTATAGATGACACAGGCAATGTTGGGGGTTACATCTTTCAAAACTAATATATTACTTTTATCAGTAACAAGTAACAACAAGTAGAGTGATACATTATGTAATAGGATTTCACTAATATTTTTACATTTACTTTGTCAAGTAAATGCTTTATTATTTTGATGGGTGGGACCATTTTGTGATCTAATTTAATCGTCTGAAAGAACGAGAGCACTGATGGACTAGAGCGCATACGACGCCGGCTGGGAGACAAAAGTGTATAGAGCTGCAATATTTTTCACAGCTCCACTGGACACCGACTCCCAGGATGATGAAGGCACGGCAGGGACAGGCCCAAGACAGAGAGGTGTCATGTGGGTGAGGAACGAGAGGGAGGTCAGGCATCAGAGAGGCAGCAACAGCACACATAGCCAGAGTATTTTTCACATCTAGCTCGGTGAATTAAGGATTTATTTCAACCAAATGAGAGTTAGTAATTGTTGGTGGATTGACAGCGGAGTGCTATTCGAGGTGATTTTCGTAGTTTTTATTTTATCTACAGTTGACAATGACAACAACAAATAAGTTGTTAGCTTCAAGAAAAAAAAAACTCTTTTGGATCCTAGGTAGCAAACAAAAGTACTTAGTTTGAGATTCAATACAACCAGCCACCATCAAGTGTGCCGGCTTGATAATATCTCCACAAAGTAATCAGGTTAGGGGGTGGAGTTGGAGATTAATCTGATTCTGTAGAACGGGTGAACTATGAATTACAAACTTTTGGCTTGTTGCCAGGAGATGGCAAGCTAATCGACCATTACTCTCAGGATGGACTGAGCCGTTTGCATTAATGAGGAGATGTGCTTTAAAATGCCAGCATAGATATTCCCTGGGTTGACTAGGGAACACGTGCGTATGTTGTGTGCTTACACGCACCCCATCACTACATTATTGTACTGGTGGAGTGACTGCTGTTGCTGCACAGCCATTCAGCCAATATTGGAGCCAATACCCTCCATTAACAATATATTTTTTAAAGGTCCTATCGAGACCAATGTATTGACCAAATACCAACAAATGGTCGACCTCTGCTCGACACCGCTGAATTCTATACACCAGTCCTTTCCATGCTTCACCTGTCCGGCCTCAACCCACAACATCAAAGCCTTTTCTGTAGTGTCTAGTTCAGCCACATGTTCAGTATTACACACATTTACATTTGTAAAAGGCTTTAGTTTCCTCTATACAAGGTAAACTTAGACGTATGGATACCTCTGCCATATTGCACCATCATGTTTGTACATTAGCCCAAACAGACAAACTTAAGCGCTGGCTACAAATAGGGCCTTTTTACATTTTTCACACATTTCGCAGCCACCGTACTTTCTCCTCCATACTTGAACCAGGAGGATGAGCCGTGATGGTTGCAATTAGCAACTACACTGACCACTAAGTCCTACACACTGATCCTTAAAAGGGAAACATAATGTGAAAACCTGACACTGTCAAATGTGCAAATTATGACATAAAACAATCATGTATTGTGGTTCTATGTTTAAAAAACAAAACAAAACAAGATTTTTTTTTTCCCATTTATAAAATTATCATGTTCAAGATTCCCTCAAATGATCTTATTTATCTTGTTCCCTTTATTTACAGATGTGTGTTAAGTATTTGGTGGGTTATTTGTGCATGTGTTTAATAGACTCTTTGAGCCCCAGGTGTTGGACCATATTTTTATTAATCTGTTGCCTGCTGTCACAATGTTATAATAATGAGCACAAGATGTGACATTATGATGTTTTCGTATGTGTGTGTGTGTGTGTGTGTGTGTGTGCCAACATAATGCAGTAATGAACAGAGGCTATGATACGATCAGAGATATTCCAGTCTCCAGAGCAGATGTTACTCAACCTCCCATCTCTGCTCTAGGCTGTTCATGCAGACAAGGGGTGTCTGCATGTGTCTCTGTCTGTGTGCTTGCATTCATGTTTATGTGTGTGTGTGTGTGTGGGATAGAGGGAAAGAGAGAGAGAGAGAGAGTGGGAGGAAGCGGTGCACTTGGGGAATTCTAACTAGACTTATGGTAGGCCAGGGACAAATGTCTAATACATTTATCAAAAAGAAACCCACACTCTGTTGGGGGGATCAAAACATGCGTGTGCTTCCTTTTGAATATTTGATTTGTAAACAGACACGCACTTTTTCATATCTAATAATTATAAACATGAATTAAACGTGACACGTGGTATTTTTCAGAATCAATATTGTGATACCATGTGTTATAATTGTAGTAATCAAGATGTGACAACATAATTACTAGTCTCTCTCTCACATCAGTTTGAGATAAGGTTTCTCAACCACAGTCTGCATTAACTGTGTTGCTACTGCATTTACTGTCAGGCCTTTCCACGTGTGTTATTACTGTTTATCTTACAGAATATTTGTTGGAAATCATTTTTCCACTCGCATTTGTTTTTGTTTCTTGATACTGCTTGCCAAAAAAGGCAGCCACTATAAAGATGCTACTAATGGCTTTGATGTGTAATAAATAATTTACTAATCCTTCGCTAATGCTTTACACATCAGTTAAAGATCCCGTATTTTAGACTTTTCCCGTGTTTTATTTCAAGTTTTGAGATCTCTAAAAAGATACAGTATATTTGTGATCTTCAGTATCAGGGATGTCATTTAACGAAACTGCTCTATTGGTCCTTTAAATGAAGTAAAAGATCTGAATACTTCTTCCACTAGTGCTTATAACTCATGAGTTTAACAAGAAGATGTATGATATTCCTTCCTTCAAAAAAAGTCTGTAGCTTTTCTTTATCATGAGCCGAGCTAATTGAAATAGCTTCTTTAATCTCTTTGATGAAACAAAGGTTAATATCTGTTCAGAGACTAAACGTCAGTTCTAAAAATCTATTACCACAGGGTTAAAGATAAATTACCATTTTAATTGCAGACGTGATGGCTGATTAGAAAGTATAAAAAAAAAACAAAAGAAAAACATTTATTTACTGCATTATTACCAAACAGCATGGATGAGACAGGGTTTTCCACAAATGTGTTATCGTGCTATTCATTCATCAGCCCAGATCTATTAGTTACGACTTATGACCTACGACTTTTTTAGAAGATGGTCCCGTTGTCATGTTTCCCATGTTTGTGTTGTAAAGAAATGCTGCAGATTCCTGATGAGGTCTAAATCAGGTGACAGACAACGTAAAGTCTCATTTCTGAGATACACACAAGAGCCAAAGTGCCAAAGAGAGTGAATGAGACGGGGAGCAGCTGTAGATTTACCGTCCCCATCGGAGGGTTTGGCCTCTGAGAGAAGCCATGTGGAGCAGCATGGCTTTCCCCTGGGTTCTCACAACTGCAGATAACTCTGCTCTTGCTCTCCCTCTTTACTCATCTCGCCGCCTCCCAGCCTTGTGTCCCTCTGTTTCGTTTGCCTTCCTTCTCCTGTCTTTTGTATCTTTCCTGTGTCCAGCTCATGACCTTTTGCTTGTCAGTGCTCTGTCAAAGTGGAATTTGAAATAAACCTTGTATCTTCTAACCTGATCTATCTGTCCCCTCTCCCTCCAACTCTCTTTATTCTTATGTGCTCTTTTGTATTGCTTCTCTCTTATACTTGCTTCTGACCCTGTCTGTCTCCTGTATTCTCCATTTCTTGTTTCCCCCTCCTCTTTTTTCTTACTTGTCTGTTTTGTCTTGTGTTCTTACACCGTACACACATAAACTGACACAATATATTTACACGTAGACATGCACACGGGGATGTGTTGTTTTTTTTTTCCTTTTACCTGGAATCACATTTCTAGATAAAGCCTCAATCTTTCTTTACTGAACAAGTCCAGCACACCCTTTTATCAATCTCTTTGTCATCCCACAATAAGCTGAGTTTTCATGAGAACTATGAAAACTGCTCATGCTCTGTCAGAGTATTGTTTTTCTTTCCTTGCACTGTCTTTTCCATCAATCCGTCCGCTTATAATTTATGTCTTTGCCTTTTCAGACTCCTCTCTTTCCTGCTTCTCATACTGACCCTTCACATCTCCCCCATTTTTTACTTTCTTGCCAGCCCTTTGAGTTGGGACTCATTATGGCGAACAGGTAACCAGCATTCATTAATGTGGACTCGTAAGAAAAGAGGAATGGAAAGATACGACTGGATGTGGGTGTTAATGATCTTTTAGACCGTTACTACTCTTGTGAGTATTGCTTTGTTGTCTGGGGGAGAAGGCAGTGTGCTCTGAATGGCCCATTGATTTCAGGCATGTGGAGCCTTTAGAAATACATGCGCACAATCACATGCACGCACACACACACACTCAGGGAGTCTGGGAGGCTCTGGGAGGTTTAGCAGAGCCTGTCTCATCTTCCCTGTCTATCCCTTAAGCTGTGCTCTGCTTTCTCACTAAATGCATGGTGGGCTGCTGGGCTGCCCTGGCAGAATGACAACTAAGACTGGTGAGAGCAGGGCAGAAATATCTCTCTGTGGGGCTAGCAGGTAGGGCTCCACTGCCATCCAACACTCAGGCCTGCTCCAAATGTTCCTGTGCTCTCTATGGCAGTAGTGTAATGATCATATACATCAGTGTGCGTAAACAGTAGGAGGTGCGTGGAATGAGAAATATTATAGTATGTGCCCTATTTGGCTGTTGGAAAATTGATATGCTCAGCAGTCGCTGCGGTCATCATTAGGCCGTTTTTATGTTGAACTGGGATTCACATATAGCTAATCCACATGCATCAACAATGCTGCCTGCAGATAGTACCGGATGGTTTTGCTTCGCTACATTCAATTTCATGATTCTTACAAACGGCTTCTCCTCTTTGCTCCCTTTTCTCACTGAAAAATTCCTTCAACCACCCCACTTCCATAGATCCAATTCCCAGTCTCCTCGTATCCATGTAGTCCCCCCCCCCATTAAGACTATGGGGGAGTGGTGGCTCTCTCCCCAGGTCCCTAGTGGCCATCCAGTGACAGAGTGGACTCATTATGGTGTAGAGCTGAGGTATCTATACCACAATAACTAAAGGGGAGACTAATGAGCAGTTAGATCTACGGGGAGTGTGTTGTGCACACCCATTAACTAAACCGTTGTAGTGCTAAATTTGTGCGTTTCAACAGAGCAATGTTGGCCTCTAATCAATTGTCAGAAAAGGCAACTTGCAGCAGCTCTGTAATGAACTGTTATGCCATTTTGGAGAGGTTAGCTGTCACTCAGGGTGCAGTCTCATCAAATCAAGGCTCTGTAGTTTAGAGTGGATTTGATTGCGGCATTGCTTTCTTTGGATAGCCCGATAACCTCTCTGTGTTTATGGGTTTGACAAACAGATAGAAGATACAGAAAACAAAAGAAGACAGAAAAAAGAGAAGGGTAATTAGGTATCTTTCCTCACACACCCATCCTCCCCCTCCCCCACATCTCCCAGAGGGGAGAGGAGCCACGTCAAAGCCCTGTCATGAATTTTTAACAACCCTGTCAGTCTGCTCTCTTAGGAGGTGTGTGTGTGTGTGTGTGTATATGTATGTGTGGGTTTGCATGTGCATCTTCATATCCAGGAAGTGTGTGAGGGTATATTGACGCCAAATACAGTCGTCCTATAGTGCCATTAATGGCACACAAATTGCTCGGGTGTATGATGCATGATGTATCAAGTATTGAGCAGCTGTTGCTTATGTCCATGTATCATATCACATACAAAATGATGCCACAAGAGAAATCCTGGACCAAAGGGGAGCTCTGTAATCAATATCCATATGTTCATAGACTGGTATACTATACATATGTATTTAGCAACTTAAACATATTTTGAGCGATCGTCTGGATGTATGCATAAGTAATGAAACTCGGTGAACATTATGTGATGTTATTAGCTGACATTAACCTAATGACAGGACCTCCTGCACTTGGCCTTTTCAGCATGGATATAAACTGTTCCTCTTGTTTTCCCTCAGGTAACACATTGTTTCTCTTATCTTTTCTTTTTACCGTGACGAACTTGTGGAATGAAAATTTTGTCAAACCTTGAGTGCCTTTGCAGCTGTGTTGTGACGGAATTTAATAACTAGAAATAATAATTAGAAAAAGAATATTTTTTTTCATACAACCAACCAATTTCCACGCAAATGAATTTGAGAAAACCTCTGAATACACATTAAAACAAAGCATTCTTGTACTGATACTTGTTTTCACAGGGTTAGATCATGTTGGTGCAAAGCTACCATGTGGCAGAGGGGCTTGTATGACCACCACACGATTACTCATAAATTGTGAAACTTTAATTAGAACTATTGATTGACAGAATATATTTAAAATAGTTTAACGCTGTCAATATCTGGCAAAAACAAGTGTTGAGCATTTGATGGACACAATTTCTAAATTGAAAACATGATTCAGTACTTGATGTTGTGATGGAACTTCTTATTATATTTCAGTACATGGTAAACGTGGTGAATAATAATTTCCTGATCATTATTTTGTGTTAGTCCATGGTGTGTGTGTGTGTGTGTGTGTGTGTGTGTGTGTATGTGTGTGTTTATGGCTCAGATGGGGTGTATATTTAGCTGCTGACAGCCAGTGCAGAGGAGGTGGAAACTGGTCTGGAACAAAGCCCAGGACTGGAGGCCAAAGGGATAGGACTGTTGATCAAGAATGGAACTATTGCCGACAGCAGACACATGGTCATAGACACACACACATTTATACCCACACTCGGTAAAAGTGCAGAATGACATACATAAACATCTTATCAAGTTATTGCTCATGCACGAATCATGCATGCCTTGATATATTATTCTGCACGCAAAGCCCAACAGATGGATATTAGAAGGAGATTCAGTTATAATTCAGTTCACTTTGCCCTCAATTCTGATTGCTTCAATTAATATCAAATATATCCCTGAGAAGGGTTTCTCCGAGGCTATAGCAACCTTGCTGTTGTGGAGGAAATTGGTATGTCAGACAGGTGGGTTTACTTAAGGGCAATCCTTTCCTCCACGGGGTTGTCATTACCTGGTACAGTCAGTGAAGGGCAGGCCAGGGCCAGGCTAAGGTTTGATCTGTGAGGATTTACCTGGGTGAACATATACACAGTCTTGTGGCATAGTGTCAGTATCTGTTTGTGTGTCTGCTTGCTGTCTGCCTTGGGATCTCGTTGCTCTTTTATTCTAACCCCTTACATTTTCCACACTGCAAAATACAAAAAAAAAAAAAAAAAACTCTACGTGGCTGTTTGACTTCAATCAAGTAAATGTCACTTGCTTTTAAAAGGCTCACTTATTTGGAGCTATGTTTAGCATAGCTCAGGTTTGCTATTGTGCTTTGACACACTTATTTATGAATCAGGTTTCAGACTGCATGATGACAATTCTCAAATTCATTTCAGAAAAATATTTCATTTTTTTTAAGGTTTAGACTTGAGCCCATGTTTACAGGCTGCACCAAACAGATCGGCACCAAGGCCAGTAATCCAATTATTTCAATGATGTGCAGTTCTGCACATCAGATTCAGGATGACGATTGCTTATTCTCACATACCTGCTGCATGTGTTTCTACAGTGGTGTTTGGGATGGCTGTTATATATTATTGTATGCTTGGTCACAACACATCATTTACTTTTGTTTACTTTTAGTTTTGTTATATATATATATATATATATATATATATATATATATATATATATATATATATATATATATATATATATATATATATATATATATATATATATATATATATATATACACACACATATATACATATATGAATTTAGTTAATTTTCTCTTAGACATCAAACAATAATTCATGTAACTGCTCCATGATTGGATCCACTGCTATATTTAATGGGCTCTTCCTTGGACCATGCTACACACTTCCACCATGTTCCAGGAAAACCTGGCCAGTATTTTTACTGTAATCCTGCTGACAGACAAACAAACAGCACCAAAAACATTTTATATTTAGTGCATCATATGGTTTGGTTCCCATTCAATACTATACAAACCTATATAAGTATTATCATCACTAATAGTTTCAGGCAAAAGAAAGCTCATATGTAAAATACTTGCCCCTAAATTCTACTGAGTATTTTAGCAGTACATCTCATTGCATTAGGTATTAGTAGTAGTATTTAGTCTTTAAAAATGTATGCGCCAGTATAATTGGCTCACGAAGATCTCTGTCTGTTTTCCTTCAACAATGAGTAACAGTTTTCTCGTTAGTGTTGACCTCCCTTCCCCACGAAGAAAAGAATCAGGATGACAAAGAGAGGCGGTGAACGCATGGCGCAATTGGAAAGCGATATCTAAATATCACAGTATATTCACACAGTTTTAAGTGCAATTCCAACTTCATGCTGTCTCAGTAATAAATAAATACCTCCCTGGATGTCTACGGAGCCATTAAGGCAGTCAATCCCAGAGTGAGAAGCATGTGCTGTTTATTTGCGCTTGCCCTTTTTATTGCTTATACTGCGTAAGAACTGTTTAAGTGCAAATGAACTGCTCTTACCACAAATTCCCTTTTTCTCTATTGCTTCTCAGTCTGAGTGTGTGTGCATATTATAGAGACATGTCGAGAAAAGCTAAGGTTAATTACGTTTATATCCCCCAGTTATTTAGTGATATCCGATTTGACTGACAGCCTCTCACTTGGTAATCCATTTGCACTTGACTTTATTCAGTCATCTGTCATTCCTTACACCACTGACCCACACTTTTCTCTTCATTTCCGTCTCTTCATGCCCTCTCTCTCTCACACACACACACACATACACACTCTCTCTCTCTCCTATACAACCTTTTCATTTTGACAGTGTGACAGTCTGTGGCGTGGCCTTTAGCGGACAGTGCTGTAGGAACGCGGCAGCCTTGTGGTTTGAGCTCTGCGAGCGAGATCAGCGGGCTCATAATCATTTCTCCGTCTCTAGGATGGTCTCCATCGTGATTTTCAACATACTCCCTTTTGCTCGAGTTCTCTATAATTAGACTAACGCTGTGAAGCAGGCATACCTTGTGCAGTTTCCAATCTAAATCCCTGTCATATTTCACTCCCCAGAAACTGGCTACAGCTGCTGAGAACTTCCAGATGGAGTATCAGTGGAAAGACGAGTTTGAGGTAACAGAGAGATACAAAATTACAGAGTGCAATGGAATTTTCCAATGTACTACTTTTTAATGTTGTGACCTATTCAGTGATAAAGATGTGTAACCTGTTGATGCTCTGACCTACTGGCCATCTAGACAGCAGTAAGGAACATATACCACACAATCACATTCCATAGATGTTTGCAGAAGTTTTTGTTGAAAGCATTCTTATAAATGTAGAGAAAAACACTTTCCGGCAGGTGTGTTTTACCTAATTTGACCTTGCGGTGCACTTTCAATCGCGAGTATTACGCCCAGCCTAGCTGCTCTAGCTGCAGAGACTTCCTCTTTCATAGCCAGCGTCTGCCCCTACGCCTGTATAAGTATCACCTGCATACACTCTGTTATCGAGCTTCACTGACAGACTGCATGTACGCTCTGTTCCTGATTGCTCCTCTGTGCAGAAATAAATCTCACAGAGACACACGTCGTCTCGAGATCACTTTTTCAACATTCATCAGACCTTGATAAGACAGAGATCTCCACGACAAGACACACAAGCTTGCAGAAATATATCTATTTTTGTGTGTTTGTGTGTATGTATATTGTACACTGTATGTGGGTAAAACACAGGGAAATGCACAGATATGCAAACATTAATGGTCATGCGCTCAGTCTGGATTTACTGGCCATAAATTAATTTCATTGTTTGAATAGGTTTAATCTGTTTGCGTCTGTGTGCCATTAGCTGTGATTACAGCTCCGTTTATAAATAGGTTTATCGCACATTATACACGGCTTTATGACGCATTATGTCCCTCATTTCAGATGACAGATCCTCTCCTCTCTAAGAGCCACAGTGGCAGACAATTAAAATGCAGAGTAAAGCGGTGGTCAGGAAAAACACACACTCTTATATATATTGTATGTGTCTTAGCTGTGACTTACTATATTGCTTTCCAAATGGTAGGGAAATGCTTCCCTGGAGAATTGCAAATGGCTGTAGGCACGCAGACACAGACGTGAAAAGATGAACACTCAGCTTACTCGTACAGTATTCATTCGATTAGTTGCAATGACCGGTGTCTTCATTAACATAAAGCTGAAGAATTTACTAAGTTGTCTGGCAACAAAATGAAGAACAGTTTGAAATGGAAAGCATTTCATGATTACATAAATGTTACACTTCCTTGTGCGATGCCCCAAAGCAGCCGCAAGATTATATTTGTGCTTCTGTTTACAGGATGATGAAATCGCCTACTACAACGCAAAGGACAATGTGAGTGTGTGTGTTTTTTTTCTTCCTTATGCCTATTTGTTCTCCTTCCTTTTTAGCCCTCGCAAACACACAGGTCACACTCAGACACGGGTGGGTAATATGCTTTTTGCTACACAGCACCCCCTCTCACTTGCTTTCCCTTTCACCTCCTCGTTCCCCTCCCTCTCCTCCGTTTTTCTTTTGCTATTCACCACATTTCATGTCTTATTCTTTTTTTCTTCACCCTGGCTTTTTTTTATCATTGCCTCAGCCATTTACTACAAACCCCTCCCCATGTTGCATCTTCTCCAGGCTTTTCTTGCAGAGTAGCTTCTTCTACCGTCATCCCTCCCTCCTCCCACCCTTCCTCAGGTGAAGAGGTTTCTGCCATGTTTCTCCTCTAATTGACAGATGAGATGTATGAGCTGGCTACACTGTTGCTTTATTAGGAAGCAACTGTTCACACCCTTTCTCCCTCCCCCCTCTTGCTTCTCTCTCTCTCTCTCTCTCTCCACCTCACTACCTCACTCTCTCTTCTACACTGCATTCTTTCCTCCGTATCTCATCATGCTTTTCTTCATATATCTCCCTGTCTGTACTGCTCTCATTGATGTAAATTGGGGAATGCACGGTAGGAGTTATAATCTCCACAGGGGCACAGACAATCTGGCTGTCTCCTTCTACCAAGCCAAGTGAAACTGATAAGAAGGAGGAAAAAAAAAACACAAGATATCATTAAGCATATAGTCGATGATGCTATATCTCCTCGAATGAGCTGGGAGGGTGTGAAAATTGCAGTGATGACATTATCATATTAGACAGGAGTTGATCAGGATATATAGTCGTACTGTCTTCCAGGTCCTGTGCTTTTAAATAAACCCACAGACTGTTTTTCGTGCATGCAATGATGCTTCAGCAAATAGAATAAAGAACCTTTGTATGATGCCTAAAACTCGCGCTCAGCATTACTGTCTGCATTCTAATCTTTTACTTTTTTTTTTCTTCCACCCTCAGCTGGATGCAAATGAGACAGAAGGAAGGAAATACAGGATTCGACCAGACTTTAAAGAGGACCCGTCATTTAAACGTTTGACTGATCACAACCACACGGCTGTCCACATCCCCACTGACATCTATGACGGCTGTGAGTGCATGCGCATACACGCACGCCGACACACATACAAACCCAAATGGTAACCATGGTTACAACTGACACACCAGCCTATTATGAAATGTTGTTTACAGATTGTGCCTTCAGCAAATTTGCCCATGGCCAAATGATGGTTTTTTAAAAGTGATACAGCATAATAGCATCCTGCTCCTTCACTCTGCTGTCTCTTGGCTGAGCCGGATGTCCTTGGGATGTAAATAAATAGAACATGCTTACTGAAATGAATTGATGTATGTCTTTGGCTTTTGTCTGAGAAAAAGCTCCAAACATGAGGCCTTCACTCTTCTAATTTATTTATTTCTTTGATTTGATAATGAGTTATTTGATTCAACCTTTGTAAGCGTAAGCCTAGCCATCAGAGATTGAGTTTCAGACCATGACGAGACCAAGACTTTGAGGAGCTAAGGCCAAGTTAAGACCAAGATAAAAGCATTGCAAGGCAGAAAGAAGAACAAGATCAAGGAGTATATAGGCTACTTATGTAGCTAATGTGTTGCTAATGCATGTATTTGGGAAATCTCTTTGAGTGAGGTGCTGCCCCGGCCATCTCATTACTGCTTTCAGAATTTACGTACTGCTTTGTGTTTTATTTTAGGCATTATTTTGTGATTTGGGCAGCCAAGTTTTATTACAAAAGATATGGCTAACATCTCCTCCCAGACAGCCCAGTTTATTCTCCTGTCTCACACTTTCTTGGAGTGGCAACAAAAAACGAAAAATTCAAATTGGAAATGAGTCACGTTTTTTGGTGTAGTGGTTACATGGTTACAGTCTTGACTGGCGCTGAATTAAAATCCTTAGTAGTCTCTGTCTGAGACAGAGACAAGACAAAGTACAAATTCAGTCTATTCTGAGACCAAGACCTTCAAAAAAATGGCCTTGAGACCCAAAGACTACAACACTGATCACGTAGTGCTGAATTTTCTATCCAGTTCTATCTACTTCTAGTAGAAAGTTTTATTTTGTATAGTATCTTTGTTTATACCTATGCATAGTTGCATTTTATAATGTCAAATACAATGTGGGTAAATTTTTGCTTGGTGGCCCCGTAATGGCCAACCTCATTTCTCCATCACTCTAGGAAGGAGAGGGCGAGGCAACAGCAGCTTCACCGCTAGATGACACTAAATCCAACACACTGGTTCTTTAAGATTATACCGAAACATATGTGCATTTCTTACAGAGTGTGTTTGCCCCAATTGTTACAAAAGTACATGTCTGATCATTTCCTCATCATGTGGTGACATTTACCTTGAGTACTTCAGAATAATTTGATTCTCTAGAGTCCCCCTGACATTAGCACAGCTCAAGTTGAATGTCAATGACTTAAGGATGGTCTGTTGAATATCTTAACTGTGGTCTGAATTATGCATTATAACGGCTTTCTTTTCTGCTATTTTTACATTTGAAACTTGTGGGTGATGCTCCGATCATAGGCTCACAATGAGTGAGCAATAAACTATTCAGTGCCTTGCTCAAAGATACTTCACCGGGACACATGCTTCATGATGGTTTTTAACATGAGTCCAATTACAGATAGTTTTTCTACCCAGCAGGCTTCGCTGTTGCTGCTTGGCTTATGCTTGTGTATTTTTATCTGCGGCTGTGTGAGACTGGGTATCTGTGCGTGTGTGTTCTGATATTCACTAATTAGCGGACAGTGGGATGTGGTGCGTCAGCAGTGACTTGGAGGGACAGCAGAATGGAGTTACATCCTCAGCATGGCCCTCAGCCTGCTGGGAAACCGTCTGGCCCCAAGGTTACACACTTCACCTTTCCACTGACCCCGCATACAGAAATGAGGGATGAGAATGGGCACGCACTGTTGTCAGGGTTGGTTATCTGTAACAGTGCAATGCCGGTTTATTAGCATGCTTTTGAACTCGTTGTGACTTTGTCATTTTTTTTCCCTGAGACACCTCTCTGGCTATATTCTGGGCTGGGTGCCATAACTCCTTACACTCCCTTTCTCTCAAGGATGCTGTTTATTGGTAGCCTCTAATGAGTATGCATAGATACGCTGAGCTGCTGGGTCCTCTCCAGGACTGAAGTCCGATCTGAGTGAGATATAAGAAACTAGAGTTGGGTGTGGATGTGTGTGAGAACCTTCATCTTGTAGCACAGTCACATAGTCTGCTAGTTTATTTTGAGGCTGAGACAGGGTCCTAGAATTTAGGTTAGAACTGGCTAGAGTTAGGGTTATGATATGGCATTTAGTGTTGATGAAAAGGGTCCCCACATGAAAAAAATTATCTGTTTGAGAGTGCATATATATACACACACACTGCCAGATATGGGCACACATGCAGGATTATGTATTTTGTATGCCTGGAGAAAAAAGAGACAGAGGATTCATACGTTATTGAGGTCTCAACTCTCCAATTTGATCTCCACCCTATAAATGTTCCAGGAATAGCCTTTGCTCAGCTGGAGAAAATTGGATTTTCGGGGTAAAGTGGGAGGCAAGTTTATGAAATCACCTTCTATAGGCAGCAGCACGTCACGTGTGTGAGATGAGTGATAAGAAACAGAGACGTTCGAACGACAGGAAGATCACCAAAGCCACATCTGCTGGTCCAGTGAAGGACAGTCTGAGATATGGAGAAAGATGCACAGACAGAAAGGTAAAGTGGCTGAATACAGTGGTGTTGCTTTTGGATGGGGTGCAGAAGCTAAAAATGTATGTATACAATATATATGAAACCCCAGGGCAGAACACAGTTAAATAAATCATTTTGAAGTGGATATATGATATTCCTTATCTTCATGCTTGCTGGTAGTTTTTCTTTTCCAGAAGAACAAAACAAAATAACTGTCAAAAAAGACAGCAGCACACAGAGGGGGAGAGAGATAGAAAGAGACGATTTTGTTATGTTTGGGCAGAGCCATGATTTCCCAATTTCTAGTCTTTGTAATAAGCTAATGGGTGCATGGTTTTAGATTTAGCGCACAGACATAAAAGTGGTGTTATTATTATCATCTCTTGACACATTATTGTTTGTGTGGATGAGGTTGTAAGTAAAACTCTCTTCCGTTGAATTCATTGTCACTTCTGGCTGACATGCATCGCTGTCAGAGTTAGCAGAGCTAAGTTAGCGTTCTTTTCAAGACACCAAGACATGTTGTTCCGAGCTGATCGCTTGACATGCATGAGGAGACTACTTATCTTTATCTAAAGCAGCGAAAAAATAATGTATTCTTTAATGTTTAAAAGCTACTTCATGTTGAATTGGTTTGTGAATTATATTGTACTCCTGATGTCCCACTGAGATGAAGTCATCTCATGGTGTAGATTCAGTGTGGCATCAAAGCCATGCCGAGTGCAGCCAGGGAATTCATTAGTGTCAGTGGCAATATGGGCGACTAGAGGATACTGTATCCCTTATGAAGCAGCTTATTAAATATTATGACTAACTCAGGAGTACTCAAAACCAATGGAAAAATATTACTGCTGGGTTAGATGTTTATGATTTGCTCGTTTAGCTCCGTGTTTTTGTTGGTTAACCTAGAGTACAAATGCGAGTGTATATCCTCTGCGTGCGTCTCGCTATTTAGCTCATTTTGTTCAGATTCTTTTTTTTACATCCATACTGTAAGTATGCGTGGGCTTGTATGTAGAGAGCCATCCACCTACTTGTCTGTCTTCATCCTTCTTCATTTAGAAATCACACACACAGTTTGTAATTTTCTCATTACCTAACAAGGGCTGCAGTGTTATTTTGTCCGTTTCCTTTTAAAATTCTACACTTAATGAGGGAAATACATTACTGCGCGCACACACGCTGCCTGCTCTCTCTCTCTCTCCCTGTCTTTCTATAATAAAAAAACATGCACTCCTGGCAACCGAGGCTTCATTAACTCTCCCCTCTAGAGGCATGCATGCAAATGAACACTGTTTGCTTTGCACATCAATGGGCCACGTCACACTCAATACAGGATACCAATCCATCTCACTCACATGCTCATGCACATACAGTTATAGGTAAATGTACACATAAAAGCACATATGCAGAACTACATTAGTAAAAAAGAAAGAGCATGGAAGGAAAAGGGGGAAAGGGGGAGAGCAGGAGAGAGACCGAGCAAAGATAGAGCTGGGGCAGCATGTGCCATGTCTCCATCCATCATAGTGAGTGTTATGTGGCTCTGAGCTGTCTGGGTGCTGTGTCATTACATCCATAATGCCTGTTGCCTCTCACAACATACACTATCAATCACACGCATGCACACATATAAACACACACATGGATACTCAAGTTGTTTCAGGTAAAAACAAAAAATTAAACACAGCTTGATTTTTTGCCAGAAAGCCGCTCCTCAGTATTTCTAAATACCAGCAGGGTGTGCTGACCTAATATTTACTCGCGTGTCCCACAGGATGAGTGGGCTGACACTGAGCAGGCCTGCGTGTGAATCTCAATAAGTGTGTTCATCTGGGATGTCCAGTTGTCTTCAGAAGTCACCGATGACTTGTTGACCTGCACCGCCGTGACCTTTGATCATTATTGCAAAATACACACGCAGACACAGAGTTGTGGAAAACTGAGTTCTGATTACAGTAATGCTTTTTTTGTGTGTGTGTCCAAGATACATTCATCATTTAAGTGTCTTTTAAGTTGTATTTTGACATGTCTGTCATCTGTGTTTGTGTATGTGTGTATGGATTTCTAGCCACTATTGTGCTGAATGAGCTCAACTGGACGGAGGCATTGGAGGAAGTGTTTAGAAAGAACAGAGAGGATGACCCAACCCTTCTCTGGCAGGTGTTTGGTAGCGCTACTGGCCTGGCTCGCTACTACCCAGGTAACAAAAAACCAAAAAAAACACAACAACAACAACAACAACAAAGAAAAGTACATTTGTCTTTGCCAGACCTTTTACACACAGGAAAAGCCCTGGATTATCCAGCCTCCTAATGTGTATCTGTTTAGTGTGCGCGTTTCTTTCCTTATCAAATCAGAGAGCACTCATCAGCCGATTATTACTTGGATGACCTGAGATACAGCATGTGGCTTTTAATCATAACTACAACCATCCAGGGAATATATTCACAGGTTCACACCACACTGAGCAAATAAACTCGATAAATAATCCCCCTTGTCTACACTGGTTCTATGTGTGGTGCCACAGTGTCATAGTAGCTTTAACTGCATTACTTTAGGATTGCTTTTTATCGGGAGTGTTTTCTCTGCCAAGATATTTCTATTCATAAGATTCCCTGTCATCACAGACTCCATATAGCTTTATGGGAAAAGTTTATGTCTAATATTCATGAATTTTTATTGGACCTGAATTGATTCCTCTTTGTTCCTTTTTTTTTTTCACCTCTTAGCATGCATGATAGGCAGTCGCACACTCTCATACCGGCTTGTTTTCACGGTGTCCCTCACTAATAGGATACAGATAGAAAGCAGCCGATTATTGTCAAAGCAATTGAATCCCGTGCTCCATGCCTTGCATTTCAGATGAATGTTTTATCTTATTTCCCTGTTGTTTACCTCTTTTTTATGAATAATTTTAGTGAACATTAAAGATGTTATGGTGTGGATGGTAGAATTCTGTCCAACAAGCCAACCGTCATTATGTTACAGACGTCATTTCTTTCTGTTATAACTTCCAAAAATGTGTCTTTCTTATCTGTAAAATATGACAGCAACAAGATGCTGCCGGGCTGAATATGACGCTGCATATTGCCTAGATATTTGCAGATCAACACTTTAGTCTGACAGTCAGAGGTGTTAGGAAACAACCGAAAATAGGCATTAGTATGTTATTCCCTTTAATTACGAAACCCTGATAATCAACACATATCTAATCTCCTCCTCAAGCCTCCCCCTGGATGGATGCCCGCAAGACCCCCAGTAAAATTGACCTGTATGACGTCCGCAGGAGGCCGTGGTGAGCAAACTGCTAGCAGCAACATTTATTCAATCCTGGTTAGATATGAAGCATGAATTTTTTATGAATTGAGGCGTATTTATGATTGTTTGGTTTTATGTAATTGCTTTTTTGGTAGTTTAGGTGCAGGTGTTTATGGTAGGAAATAAAAGTGTCTTCTAGTTATAGTAACTGTAGTGAGTCTATGAAGGGCTGGGTGATAATTCAATATTATTGCCCATCAACTTTCAGCATTGTGTAATGATTGTAAATGTAGTCTAAAGCTCTGAAATGTTAGTAAGAACACTCTGAGTCAAGTCAATGTCTTTACAGGTATTCCTAATTAAATTCTTTGAAATATTGCATAGCCCTAGATGCACGTAACACCATGACTCAAAGTGTCTAAGTAATGTTCATAATAAATGATTATGTAAATCATTGGTCAGTGTGTGTATACGTGTGTCTCAGACCAGCTTGTCTTTCATTCATTAATGTTCATCTAGGTACATTCAAGGAGCCGCCTCACCCAAAGATATGCTAATCCTTGTGGATGCGTGAGTTGTTTTATAACCTCATTGATCCATAACCTTCTTGCATCAGTCATGATTTCCCCTGATTATAATACATGCCTTCTCAGATTTGCCACATAATGTAATGCATTTCCCAAGGCAGGAGCATTTCTAATTACACTGAGTAAAATCTCACAGGACAGGAACTGAGCTGACAGATTGCAGTGAAAAGCTGTCAGGTATTTATTTATTTATTTTCGTCTTCTTCTTGTTATTGTGGCAGAAGCGGGAGTGTGTCTGGCTTGACTCTCAAACTGATCAGGACCTCCGTCAGTGAGATGCTGGAGACTCTGTCTGATGACGACTACGTCAATGTGGTTTATGTGAGTATTATGAAACCCTCCGCTTGCTAAACGTTGGGTGGTCTGTTTGTACAAGGCGGCGGGGTGCATTGATGCATGCTGAGAAAAGGGACAGAGTGGCAGACTGATTTAGAACGCGCACGTGAATGGCCTCACATGTTCGTTGTCATGTCCATTCATGTGCTTTTTTAGGTGGATTTGAATGAAGGCACACGCATGAAGACGTTTTGCACATGCCCACGTGTACACAACACATGCCCACACACACACACACACACACACACATATACACACATACACACAAGACACAAGTAATGAAATATGGATTTCTCTCAGGTCTAGCCACCCTGAAACAGACCTTTAATGAAATACCCACTGCTCTATTTGGTGTACAGGATTAAAACTCTGCACTACATGCCCCCACTGTACTGCCTCACCCTTGGGTGTGTGTGTGTATGTGTGTGTGTGTGCGCGCATGTGTATACTGTACATTCCCACCGCTCCTAAAGGAATTATAGTTGCACCTCTGACCGGCGTGAACCCTAGGAAACACTCATTCATCACCCTTTTGATCTCTCCATCACTCTTTCCTTTCATCATTGAGTCGTGCAATTACTCTTTCGCGTTTCACCATATGCCTCCATTCATCTCTTTGTGTCAATGCATGATCTCCCCGCACACTGTACCCCCCCACGCCCCACTCCCGCCTTCGATATACAATACCGCAACTTTCCTCCTTTCACTGCCCCCATTATTTCTCCCTTCATTTTTACTTTTCTCGCCCACCAATCACTTCCATCGCTCTCCCCCTCCACCTTTTCATTCTCTGACCATCTAACCCAGGCCCTCCATGCTTGTGATTACACTGAGAAAAGAGCCAATCAGGAGGCGAGTGATGTGTAGATGGGTTGCCTGTGGAGGTGTTTATTGAGATGGGTCTTTATAGAGATTGGAGCTGTCTTCGTTTTCCTTGCACAAAGACAGCCATTCAGACTCTGTTTCCTCTCTCCAGGGACCCTTTGTCTTGGGCACAATGTATTCCGTTTCACGGTGGACTTGTGATTCTGCAAAGATGTGCAATTATCGGAATCTGTCGGGGAGCTCAGTGTGTGTGTGTGTATTTGTGTCTAAGAAAGTGAGACAGGATGAGAGAGATTAGTACAAAAAGTTCAACTCAGTTTTGACTTAGAACTTTTTTTTGTTTGTCTGCTGTTTGAATTGTTTCTCTTCTACGTTCTGAAACCATCGTGCTGTGGGCGCTAATGCATTACTGGTCTGAGGAAGAGAACCACAGATGCGGTTGTGCTGGAAAAAAAGGGATAATTCGTGGTTGTTATAATTTGGGTATTATCTTTGTATCTTTGGCCAACGTTTCTACTGGTTACAGTAATACAAATTTGGGAATACAGACACATTGCAACCGTGTTCGACAGTGTAATGAAATTGGGCCGTGACGATGACAGGTTGTTTAGCCAAGCGAGTGCACCTGAAACAAACCCTCGTCTGCACAGGGAAACTGTGTGTGCGACTAAGGCAAGTAAAGTTGGTCAAAGTTAATTCGTTGAGCTCTGTTAACTGCGATGGATGTTTGCCACAGACAGTTTGGGTTGTAACTGTAACATTTACTTTTCCAAATAAGTTTGCTTGACCCGGGGATGTGTTTGCAACCTGCATGACGGCGATTGCTTCTTTCTTACTCATCTCGACTCGTTTCTTAGCAATGTAACTGGGTGTCCATTAATTGTGTTGCCAAAACTCATTATTCACTGTCTCCGTCATCCTTGCACTCTCTCTCTCTCTATGTTTCTTTCTCTCATTGACTCAGTTATCCATACACAATACACACACACGCACGCACACGGCACCCTCTCTGGTCCTGAGGGTGTTGTAACCTGACACTAAATCATTAATCTCTGATATTACCCATAAATCCCTCCTCATTAACCGTAGCCCAGGGACTAAGTTGGCATTTGGTCATGGAAGATGCTCGCACACTTCCTCAACAGCTGCGGTGGGTCAGAAGAATGCTGATGGCTGTTCCTTCCCGCTCATTCTTCCCCACTCCCTGTCCTCATCCTCCCTATTTATTTATTTTTTTCTTCTTCTCACTTTCGTTTCCCTCATCCTCTCACCTCACTAAGCCGCCGTCACTTTTAACCAGCCGGTCATGTTAGCCGGTGTCAGTGCTGTTAGCTAGTGTCAGTCCAGTGGGCAAACCAGAGTAGCTGGAGTAGCAGAGTCCAGCGGGATTAGAGCTCGACGATTAGCCTTCTCTCTTGTGTCATCACTAATCCATTCCCAAGGCCTGAACCATCATACACACACGCATGCACACACACACACGCACACACATGTGTTGTAATAGGATCACAAGGGAACAGTGGAATTTTGTAGTAGATGGTATTCAAATAAAACACCTTCTCTGTCTCCTGCTTTTGAATCCTGCATTCACACCCCTCCCCCCTCCCTTTCTCTTTTTCTGTCTTCTTCCTGTCACTTTCTGCTCCTCACCCTCCCACATTCCCATCTCACCTTCCTCACTTCTCCTCCTTTTAATAGATTATGTGATAAAAGAGGCTCGGCTGCTCTACGGGGACAACACGTGAACTTCAGTCGTGTTAGTTTGTGTGCGGGTTTGTGTGTGTTTGTGCGCTGTCGCCTTGATCCGGCCTTTTTTTTTTTTTTTTTGTCAAACCACACAGCTGTTGTCATTTTGCCTTTCAGTCCAATGATGGTGTACGTCTGTTATTGTCAATTTAAAAAGGAACTTCAAGGCTGTCAGGCTCATATGGAAACACTCACGCAACCGCACACGCGCACCCATGCGGTCAGGGCTCCTTTTTGCCTCCTTGCCTGTCTGTGTAGATCAGTGTTTTCAGCCTCCCCATTGGCTGTCTTGCAGAGACACATTGATTAGTTGAGATCGATGAGGTGCAGTATTGTTTTAGAAGAGTTGTGCAACACAATAGATGTGCTGGTTTACTACACTGCTGTGCCGTGTCCTTCGTGCACCAGTATTATATATTCTGTTATATAATTTATTCTGTCATTTGTACTCATGTCATTGGAGGCTCTGTCCTTTCTGCTCGCTCGTGGATTATTTAAAAGCTTCCGTTCACATACTTAACAATGAAAATAAGAAATGGAAGTTGGACTTGCAGTTCATCGTGGAAGGAGGGACACAGGTGTGGTTAATGTTGGGTGGCTCGGTGCCTATATGTGCTGAGGAGATCTCACCTATAAAAAAAGACGGTGTTGCTGCCTAACTTTGTTCTTATATAGCAGAATCTTGTTTCCATGGGTACCAAATCGTTGAGCTCTGAGGATGTGAAGCAATTAGTGGGGCTTGATGAATGTGTCTGTTTACCACTGCTTGATAACAGCCAAGGCCAGGTGGGAGTGTTTGGGTGTGCACGCTGCATTTGTATCATTTGTTTCAGATGCACACATGTTGTGGATGTATTAATAATTTGCGGGTCGTAACTCCTTGCCTCCGTTTCCAAGTTTAACACCAGGGTGAAGAAGACGGCGTGTTTCGACCATCTGGTTCAGGCCAACGTGAGGAACAAGAAGCTGCTTAAGGATGCTGTGCAGAATATCACAGCCAAAGGAATTACAAACTACACAAAAGGCTTTGAGTTTGCTTTTGAGCAGCTCTCCGCGGTAAGATTGTTCAGTCTCCTGAAAAAAAAAACCATGCCATTTTGTCTCTTGTAAATGCAACTGAGAGTGTAAGAAGCTTAAAACAAGTATTGAATGAACGTTGCCGTCGATACCGCCATAATTTAAGCAGCAGCAGAACACTGTCTTTCACTGCCATCTGCTGGCAGAATGTGTTACCTCAACTCAACCAGACAATGAAAGAGATGTTGTTACAGACTATGCACCCTGAAACGGCAAAGCATTATCCTCAAATAGGGTTATATGACACAGCTTAAAGTAATATGTGTAATTAACTCTGAATTAGGTCTTCTCCAGAAGAGTATTAGGTTAAGATATGTGGTGTAATTAGGTATGATTTGATTAAAAACCATTAACAGTACTGAGTCTGAAGCTTTGCCAGAAGCTGCAATGTTCATAAAATCCCACAGTTTGATTGTTTTCTATTGAACAAACAAGGATGACGCTTGAGACCACTGGTCTGCCCAAATCAAAAGGTTGCATCTCCTTTGGAGCATGGATGTGTGAGATGGAGATGTAAGGACACTTTTGGAGGTTATCAAGGATAACATTTTGTGCATACTTAATGGCTGCGAGCCATTACTTTCTGAGATTACTTAAGTAACTGTTCTGACTTGACGATGGCACAAGACAAGGTCATCAAAACATCAGGTATTCTGAGGTTTATGACAGCGTGAACAGGCATCTTTGTCTGGGCCAACAAATGTGCTAGGACCAGGAAGACCGACTGACTGAAAATGTACTCATTATACCTTGCTGCTGCGTGGATGAAGATAAATTACACACGAATGAGAAATCCCTCATGTTTTCCTTCAACTAGACTAATGTGAGCAGAGCAAACTGCAACAAGATCATCATGCTTTTTACTGATGGAGGAGAGGAAAGAGCTCAGGCCATACTGCAGCAGCACAATGCTGACAAAAAGGTACGCTGATGACACACACACACGCACACGCACACACAGTGTTTACTTTTATCTATGTGGATGTGCTCCTATTGTAAATTTTCATCAGACTCAGCTTTTTGGAGCCCCCTTTGGGTTGCAACTTCCGTGTGCATATCCTCACTACCCAAGAGTTTCTTCAGAAGTACTACTCTACTCTACTCACACACGCAAATCACAGCTGTACACATCCACAAGAATCAGGACATCAGCAAGTTGTAGAAGCACTTCAGTGTCCTCTTTGAATATTAACTTGACAATATGACATGACAATATCATAATATATCATAAAGTATATAATAACAATACATTTAGGACAAGACAACCAAGCTAACTCAATGACCAGCATTAATTTTAAATTTAGTAAATGAGATATCTTGCCATTATTATAAAGTATGTAATATGTTCTAACATTGTAAGAGATTATGTCATGATAAATATTGAACTGAACTGAATCTTATGCTCCAGGTGAGGATCTTCACCTTCTCCGTAGGACAGCACAACTATGATAAAGGACCCATTCAATGGATGGCCTGTTCCAACAAAGGTACAGCACGGATCACAACACCCATCAGTACTGAGTATTGTTATCAGTTTGTCACAACCTTTGTATTAAATAATACGTGCTTAATAGTAGACAAGATATTGGAAGTGATTTCAGATCTATTTCAGACTGTTTCAACCTGCTCAGGTAATCTAACAGCGGCATAAAATAAAGACTGTTTAGAGCCTCTTTGTCATCTGCCCTGCTGAAATGTCCTTGGCCAAATGTTGAAAAATATTATCATCACAAATATAACTGCAACTATGCACAATGACTCACCTCAAACTAAGCGAAGAGTCACGATGCGGTAGACTACGCCACAGAGTTGCAGGCTGTGTCCTTTAATCCTTGCTTTCGGGTTGCCATTTAGTTCCTCCTGTAGTTACGTTATCATTGTGTGATTGTGGCATTAAGTTTTGATTGGTACCGACTGTCTGATCATTTCTCCAGGTTACTTCTATGAGATTCCTTCCATCGGAGCCATCAGAATAAACACACAGGTTGAAGAATTAGTCATTATTTTCATATTCGTGTACCACTTAACATTCTACCAGCACAGAAGCATTAATCAAAATTATGTCAAATTCAGGAGTACTTGGACGTCCTGGGAAGGCCAATGGTTCTGGCAGATAAGCAGGCCAAACAAGTCCAGTGGACTAATGTATACCTTGATGCTCTGGTATAACATTTTTTGTGTATTATAATTGATTTCACAAGTTAAATGACATAGAAATGTTGTTTGTGCCAAATTAATTTTAACATGATAAGATTCCTGAGTTGAATAGTGCGTTTTTCTGACTCTCCATCAGGAACTGGGTCTTGTCATCACAGGAACTCTGCCTGTCTTCAATAAAACAAAGACCAAAGATGACAGGAACGGCGAGGTGCAGTACATTAAAGCGCTTGAACACATGATGAGCAGAGTCAGCAGTAGCAGGTTGAATATATGTTTCACCTTATCCTTTTTTTCCTCCCGTACTTTCAGCACCAGAATCAGTTGATTCTCGGCGTAATGGGGATCGACGTGTCTCTGGATGACATCAAGAAGCTCACACCACGCTTCACAGTGAGTTTGACGGCCCGCACGTCACCACGTGTACGCAGACAAATACATTTATCAAACCGAGTCTTGTGACTTGCTCAGTTGTAGAGAACTTGCAGAGAATTTTCCCTCCGGTGCAATTAGTGATTAGAGATATGATGTCTATATAAAATTATCTGCAAATGAAAAATCTCCTTGTCGTTAATTACAGCCCCTTTGTTGCATGTTTTTTTAAGGACCGCTGAGGCTCTTTGACACACATTTTCACAGCCATTAATAGTTGTCTAGCAGTTATATGGTACACGCACTGGCGTCATGTGATGTTCTGGACACAAAGATTTAATTGCCTTCTCCTTTGTTCATGTTTTCCTTCAGATTGGTCCAAATGGATACTACTTTGCCATTGATCCTAATGGATATGTCCTGCTGCACCCCAATCTTCAGCCAAAGGTATGGCATCTGGCCCTGGTGTCTTGACGCATTCCATTATATTCTGACTATTCCACATGGGTGCACAATAACTGCTGAATAATATGCAGGCTAGCAGATGGCGCAGGCTCTTTTCAAACTTTTCCATATGCTGTCACCTCATCAATCTCCATGAAGAGAATTCATTCCTCCGTTAGAGTATGACTTGATATCATCAGTCCTCAGATGTCGACGAGAAGGTCACTCATTACCATGTGAGATAAAATAGATATGTAGACTTGGCAGCGGACTGGCATATATGTTTAAGAATGAAGGTGAAATGAGGCACCGTGGCATACACTAGAGATAATGTGTTTTAAAGCGAAAGTAGTACACCGCAGAATATAATTTAATTTGTTACACCGTGGGAATATGTCATGCTGCTGCTGTTTGTTTTTTTTCTTATTTATATGATTTTTCAGGGCTACTGTATATCGATATCAGTGATTTTTTTTTTTTTTTTGATAACAGTATGTACACAATAAGGCTCAAAGTTGAAATAAGAACGAGAAATCCAGCAACTAGCTGCCTGTCTGACAACTGTGGTCTTACAACTCCCCAAATAAATGCACCAGGATTTCTAGCCGCGGGCAGGTATTAAGATGTAACCTGGTTAAAAGTAGCCATTACCCCCCACAAGTGGATACAACCCACTACCTTTAACCTGAGGCAAACCGGTTCTGACAGGCTAAACAGTGACTATGTGCTGCCCAGGAGTTCTCTGTTTGTGGGGTCGTGATGTTCAGAGGGGCGCTTCCCTGGATTTCAAACAGTGGATTCTTGGCAGACACACACTTACATCCCATTCATCAATCCACAACTCTCTCCACAATTATGGATCCAATTATTTTAATTCTTAGTTTAATAGGCTTTGTTAACTTGGTAATTCACATGCCATCAAAGCACAATAAATCGTGGATTAGTATAAGCTAGGACTCTTGGCTCCTGGAAGTTACATAAAAAGAGATGTTACTCATACAGAGCCAGTGGTGGAAAACTGACCTATAAATCTTAAACAAGGGAAGAAATAAGATGATGACGTTCAGTAGATTATGGTAACTACAGTAGGCATGCACTATATTTAGAGAATAACCTTCGTGTTAACCTTTTGATGCAGTGGTAAGAGGAAGCTGCGTGTCCTTCCCTTCTCTGGAATAAAGGGGATTTCCCTCTTGACATTCGTCCCCTCCCAATTTTTTCAGCCAGATTGTAACACTTAACTCTGTGTCTGCGTGCGTGCAGACATACCTTTCAGAGTGGTTACTGAGTTGCTGCTGCTGTTTCATGCAAACACACAGTGTGAAATTTTTGAAAGTGCTTCTTTTCCTAATTTTCCCAGAAAAGGATTCATAACAGGAAGCTCAGGCTCAGTAATAAGTATGCTGTCACTTTTCACGAGGTGAGACAAAGTAGAAGTACTGTAGATTGCAGTTCCTAAGGGTAGTAATGCAGTAATGTAGAGTTTTATGTATTTTAGTCTTATAGATACCATTTTCGACAGATAGAGTTGCAGTCATTGTAGGTAATCGTTGCTTTTTGCAGCAGATATTTGCATCTCTTATGTGCTCCACAACCACCAAGTGATGGTACATTTTTCTATTGTGTGTGTGTGTTTGTGTGTGTACTGTTCTGGTCATGTAAATGTCTTATAAATGTATGAATATGCTTTGTGACACATGCTGGTGATTTGTCGGATCATAGCGTGTACCTAAATGAGAAACATTTGATGATTGAACATCAAATAACTTAAAAAGAAAAACAGAAATGCTGAAGTTAATGCACCTGAAAACATTTGCTTGTTTTGACTTTTCCAACACTATGCTGTGCATATCAACAGGTTTTTTAGCTCAGCCTTTATCTCCTTCTCTCCACGCAAACATTCCTTGTTCCTTGTTTTATTCCAGAAGTGCGGCTAACGTGGCTAACACAGTGGAAAGATGATTGACTTATGATTGGCTTATTGTACTTCGTGGTTCCTCTCAAATGTATCCAAAGCAATGTCAGCTGAGAGAAACCACAGACACACACACAACAGCGCACTGTCAGAATCACCTCAGTTTAATGTAGCATTCAAGACAGACACCATTGTAGCATTGTTATTATTATTTTCTCGCCGTCGACATTCTTCTTGCTGTGTGTGTGTGTGTAATGCTTGGAGGCCTGCATGTCAATCACTCATTGTCTCGTTGAATCAGCCAAATGAAAGATTGTGTGAATACTGATGGTGACCTTGGGCCTTGTGAACATTTCATATGTCTCATCTCTTTATGCCTCAGCACTGGCTCTTTTTTTGTATTTGATTATGTTTGTACATATTTCATATTCATCACGCACATCTCCCCGGTCGCAGTAGCATTTTTATTTCGATCTCACAACCCAGCTCACCTCAGCAAATCTCAGGTGACATACAGTAGTCTCTCGTTCCTTCTTTTTAATCTTGTTGCTCTTCTTTTCTCACTCCGTATTTCTTATATGAACTTTTTTCAAATTTGCTTTTCACACCATCCATCCCATTTTCATTTTTCTCATATTCTCTCCTGTCTTGCTTATGCCTGTTTTATATCTCATTCTGTATCACCCAGTCTTACATATCTTAATCCTTTGTTCTTTCTTTTCTCATTTTCATGTTGAGATGCTTCATCTTAACCTTCTTCCTTTGCTACTCCATTTCATTTCACTTTTCCATCAAAAGTAAGGAACTCTGTACTGATTCACACTTTATGTACCGGCGGTTTATTTTGATATTTAAGCTTTGCTGTAACAATAACTAAGTTTCATTCCTTATTCTCTTGCTTGCTTTAAGACTGAAATGCATATTTATTGTTATTGTATTTTTAGAGTCACTGCTTACATCACTGCTTACATTGCATACATCAACATAGGAAAAACACTGTATCACTGCATCACCCCACATTTTGAGTCACAGAGTGAACAAATGCTGTGGAGGACAGGCTTGTATCAGATTCCATGTACTGCTGTTTTATAGAGAAGCACTAGATTACTGCTACCATTTTATATCACCATAAAGCCACTCAGACGTATAGGGTTTTTAACAGAGGACATTAATAGGGTCCAGTGTCACTTTGTATCAAATCTGATTCCGTGGTGTCTCGTGTCACAGATATGTTGTCAAAACGCTGCCATATGGTACCCTCTGTTTTTTTATCCCATGGATATGATTAGATTCATATGTTTGGAAAAACGATGCCATTGCTCCTGAATTGAATACAAAAGAACACTGTGGCTCAAATTATTAAAGCCCATTATTTAATGCAATGGCCGTAAGATGCAGAGGGTTATTCCCCTCTATGGCTGATTGCCATAGTAAGAACTCATCTCTGAATAACAATTGTAAAATGGTCCACTGCATTTTATATCGTTTTACTTTATCAACTCAGCAGGCTCCAGATAGAGTGATATGAAAGAAAGTTATTACATAATAAACTCTGCTTCCAGCCAAACGGCTAAGCCTAGAGTAAAGGTCCCTTCTTTGTTTTCCTCAAATCGATCCCGTTATTTATGTCGTAATATTCAATTGTGTCACACTTCAGAGTGAAACATCATCTTTTCCACAGAATCCTAAATTCCAGGAACCTGTGACCCTGGACTTCCTGGATGCTGAGCTGGAGAATGACATCAAAGTGGAGGTAGAGTGTACATATCCCTACACACAGACACACACTCAAACAAAGATACAGAGGTGCATTCACATCCAGCCAGGTATTCAGATGCCAGATGTCTCATGTCTCCTCATAAAACCATCACAATCAGTCCCTGCTGAAGATTTACGTGGTGTCCCTAACTTGTTAGTATGAGGTTATTTGACAGAATGTTTTCAAATCAGCTAATACACAGTGAATCAGATCCAGTGAGGTTGGAACTACATCTATACTGTCTGTTTCCTCCCTGCAGATCAGGAGAATGATGATTGATGGTGAGACAGGCGAACGGACCATTCACACTCTAGTGAAAACTCAGGATGAGGTAAGAAAAAATACTGGACAGGGCTTAACATGTTACACTAGAGTATATTGAGGAACTTAAAATGTAATGCTTCTGTAGAGGTCTCCTATCATGCTTCTGATTTGCAGCTGCAGTAATGCTGTTTTCAGACATTGTAAAAGAGACAGACTTCCAAATATGTTCAATGCAACATTTGAGCCATTATACAAAATGAAAAGTGAGACTGCGCCAGTCATATTATTAAATTGCTGCCACTATAATAAGGTAATTTAGCTGAGTCTTAGTAGCAGATAGTTTGAATATTTAATATCTGACATTTGTCAGGCTCGTAATTCACTGTTGTTTGCAGTAATTAAGATCATCTTGCAGCATAGCTTTGAATGTCTGTCCGCTAATATAAAGTGAAGAGAAACATAGAGAGAACACAGAAATGAGTTGCTGACTATGTGCCAGACTGGATGTTTTTATATAAATATTTTTAATTGCATTTTTCAGATAGTTTTACTATTTATTGCTGATTATATTCTGAATTATTTTGAACAATAAATAATCAAAACTTAGATCAACATTACATACTTAATACTTAATGCCAAATTCTGTGTCATCATCCTTGACAGAGGTACATAGATCGAGGAGTCAGGACCTACACATGGGCTCCAGTCAATGGAACAGATTACAGGTGAGCCATCTCAGCAATTCTGTAATATTCGTTAATTTATTGTTCATTAAGCTGTCTCAGTGTCACTTCAGGTAATTTACTGACACTAACTACTGTGAGCACTCCAGTTGATGGAGGACACTACTTAAGCCAACAGGGGTCACTCTCCTGTTTCTAACATCAGGCTCTGCTTAGTTAATGGGAAAAACATTTAAGATTATTTTTATGCATTTCACTGAACATGCAGAGAAGCATGACTTCTGAAAAACATAGAAAACAAAAAAGAATAGTACATGATTTGCTGTAAAAGGCAGAATTTATAGACTGTGCAGCAGACTGATTTTCCATAGCGCCCAGCAGTAGACTCAGGATTGCGTTGTTTATTTGTAAAGTTTAGTCAGCATGTGAGTCTCATGTTGTTGCTTCACGTGTGAAACAACAACTCTGCTTGGCCTTGTCCAGACATTATCATATAAAAACGGCATTCAGTGTCGCTTCCTCTCCTTCAGCACTGTGAGTTACCATGGTTACGGGAAACTTTGTAATGATTCTCAAGAAGCTTGTGGTCATTATGACGGTACAACAAACTACAAAACTGAAAAGTTCTGTACATGCCTGATTGCTGGAGTAAAACCTGAAACAGGCTTTGCACAAAAAAAGTTTGACTGGATTGACTGTGTCATTGAAGTGTCAGTAGAACAGCTGTTCACAAGCATCCTAAGAAAACACTGTTGGTCAAGTATACTTGACGTCTTCATTAGAGAACATGGCTATGTGTGGAGTGGTACTGAATAACTAAATAACTAAGGGATTGACAGTGACAGTGCGCGTGCCCTCCCGTTTGTCGATCCTGTTTTTGCTATATGACTAGAGGCAAGTTGTGTTGAGGTTTTAAACAACATTTAAAAGGTATAAAAAAGTTTTTAAATGGTATTAAATTTAACCTCAGGATTCCTGCATAAACCCTGTCTTGACTGATCATCGCAGAATAGAAAAATCAACACAGCTGAAGAATTTAAAAGTACTCAGGACATTTTAGAAAACAAGCTTTAAACTGGAAGAGCTTCGGTTTCCTGAAACAAATGATTCAGTCAAATGACCTTCAACCTCGTAATGTATCATCAATGTTACCGTGATTGTTTTTTTTTCTGCAGCCTGGCTCTTGCTCTGCCTAAATACAGTGAACACTTCATCCAAGCTAAACTGGGGGATGACATGAAACAAGCTATGTGTGAGTATAGAATACGCCCTCATGATAAACAGCGTGCAAACAAATCAATCAGATTTAATTTGGCTGGTGCCTCACAACCAACTCCCATGCATACTTTCTCCAGGTCGTCCTCTCAAGTATCTCCACTGACTTTGTACTACTTGTTCCTAGCTGGAACCACAACCACTCCTTTGTGTTTTCTGCACAGAAAAGCAGATCCCCTCGGTGCTTTTCTTTTGTAGTGTAACCCGCTGGTCAGTCACCCTACACTCCCACACACACTCATCCACATGCTGTCCTTCTCGCAGGCCCAGCCCAACCACTAGCTCTTTTGATCTTGTCTGCATTTTGCCCTTCTCTCCGTCTTCACTCCCCTCTTCTGGCCTCCTTCTGGCTTAGGAGAAGACGAAACCTCCCGCACCCCCTTCTCCATGCTCATTATCACCTCTCCAAACGAATGGGTGTTTTTTTTTTTTTTTTTTTTAGTGGCCAATTCCATCTCTCTGCCTCACTGTCCATCTTTCTTTTCTAAATTTTTCATGGGGTCGATATACTTTACTCTGATACTCTGAAATGTTTTCTCTGACTGTCTCTCTGTTTTTCTGTGTGTGTCTCTCTCTAATCTGTAAACCTGTCCTCACCTCGTTCTCTTTATTCCTCCTAAATTCCCCCTGCCCTCACCGTTTTTTGTTTTTTTTTCTTTTTCTACAGCTTATTTTCTCGGTCCATTTGTGCTCTCTCAAGGCTGTGTCTCTGTGTGATACACTCTGGCTGCTTCTCCTAACAAGGACACCACTTATTCATATATGCACATACTGAATCTGCAAGTGTCCTTTGAATGCTTTGCATATGAATTCTGATTCAACTTGTTCTCTTCTGTCCTGCTTTCACGCTGGGATTTTACAGCTTCTTCTTGGGGCAAGTATTCCCTATTAGCATGCGTTGCTATTCCACTGTATAAGCATGTTTGTCCTGTGTCTTTGTACGATTATAAATGGATGGATGGATGGGCAGACAGTGAAGTATGGATGCTGAGTCATGACTTTATAGATGCGTGAGAGGATAGTCACTTTGATCAAGGGATATAATTAGTAGAAAAATTCAGATTCAGCACATAACCATCTGCCTTCAGTGGATTTTTCATAAGTTTAATGTGACGCCACAAAGCATAAATGGCTAATGGTGCAGTTATTCCAACAGATGAGATTTTGACTGAGTGTTTCGGCCTCTGTATCACTCCCTCTATGCCATAACGAGTCTGTCACTGTGCCATAAAGACTGTCAGAACGTTTACAGGCCTGTTAAAGAAAGTAACACAACATGCCTAGCTGCCACAGACTACTCCGATAGGGAGTTTGGGACTCTAAAGTTCTCTGTACAGCCATATAGAGTTTCACACTGGAGCCAGACCACCAATACCTCGATCCATCTTACCACTCTCCTGCAGTAGGTGGTTCCTGCAGCCACTTGTCCTCTTAATACATTAGGAGGGTCCCTTGCCAAGAGAATGATGGATGGACATTGTTTTTTTCACCCATATAGCAGGAATCCTGCATGCATTGAATAAATGACCTAATGCTGGGGTTGAAGAGATGGTGACAGAGAAGTAAAGAGAAAGAAAAAAAGAGAGAGAATGTATGGTGCGGAAAGCAGCAATTGGACATAGAGACACCCTGCCCAGTCTATAGAGACAGAGGGACAATGAATCTGCCCGTTATGTTTTATGTGAAGGACATTGTTTCATCCTGCACCAGATTTCCATGACCCCAAGGAAGCTCCGTGCTCAGTAATTTTTTTTGCAGACTGCACCACACGACTCGATATGTTTTAAAGGCAATGTCCAAAATGTCTTCATTTTAAGAGAGCAGTGAATGATGGCCATTGATGCCTGTCATGTCATTTATGAGATAAGGATTACCAGACAGTGTTTTAAATGAAATCCAGAGCCAGGATATACAAAACAGAGAGTTGAAAGATTTTTTTTTTTATTACTACTGTATGTTTACATGTTCTTTCCTTTCATGCCCACGCTGAAATTCCCCTCTCATCATTTCCTGTCCTGCATTACTAAAATCTGCCTTCTTTTTTATATCTATGTCTTTGAGATGTGAGAGATTTGAGATTTGTATTTTTAGCATCTTTTCCAAGGTATGACGGACGATGAGTGATTTTTTTTTTATCACCCTTTGTCTTTCCTACTTTCTCCTGTCCTCGCTTCTCTCTCCCTGGGGTCACAACAGGGCAAGAAGGTAAAATATTTCTCACTCAGTTATCCTCTCATGCCTGCTTACTGCGACTCCATCCACACTCTCTACCTTAATCCATCACCTCATAACTGTCCAATACTTTATGCGTCTGTTCGTGTTTGCGCGCATTTGTCATGGGGCCTTTCGGCTAAGAGTACGTGCACAACTGTGTCTAT
The DNA here is from genome assembly GCA_023373845.1 of Nibea coibor. NCBI lineage: Eukaryota > Metazoa > Chordata > Actinopteri > Sciaenidae > Nibea > Nibea coibor. The sequence goes on along the minus strand of CM041721.1, from coordinate 14,578,384 downwards.
GCATTGCCCATCGGCATTTCTTAAAATTTGACATAACTGTCCACTTGTCATGTATTTCTGGATTCACATAATCATCTAACAGTACAAATACCAGGACATTTACATCATTTTAGACTCAGAAATCATTACTTACAAGCACCTAATTTGCTATTTGGACCATCCACAACCTTGTTTCCTATGAGCTTAAACTAGGTGTGTTTTTTTTTATGTGTTTTCAAAAGCCATGCAAACCATTCAGCTGGAGAGGTTTGATGAGTTTGGTTACACCTACATCGCTCCAAGGTAAGTGATCATGACACAACTGTACAATGCAATTTCACTACACAGAAACTCAGAAAGGCCCTGAGACTGAAACTGATCAATGCTGTTTCTTCAGGGAGTACTGCAAAGAGCTGAAGTTGTCACTCAACAACACCCAGTTTCTCCTCGACTTCAGCCAGTACATTGACAGAAACACTCCAGATGCATGTGAGTCATGCGTCTCTTTCACTTGGCGCGCTTGAATTGGTTGTGATGTCAGTTTGCTGTGCTGTTTGCATTGTGTCAGTATTAGAATACCACTGACATGCACAATGTCAACCAAATCAATATACACAGTGTCGCAGTACTTTGTGCACTGCTGTGAGAGTTTATGTGTGTGTCTGCGTGTGTGCGCGTACATGTATGATGTGTTTTACTGTTAGTCATCATGGAATCTTTCCACTCCGATATCACGATGGTCAGCAACTGAAGGTCAAAACCTGACTTTGGTCATTAGATTAGTACGATCTAAGCAGAGTGATGTCAGCCTGATGGAGTAAGTTTCCTAGAAGCCCGATGCTGTCATCCTACGAAATGACTCATGATGTTTGATTTGTCATCATCTAATGGACCCTTCCAAGTATATAGCTTACCACTATCATCCAGCTAATGGATCTGGGTATCCCTGATCCATTTCAACCTGAGGTCAAGCTATATACTTGGGAAGTAATGCTTTTGCTGTTGCTGTTTATGCAGTATGTTCTCACAGTATATTTTAGTCTTTATCCAAAGTTATGGACATAATTGGAAACGAAAGCTACAGCTGTATTGAAACTGTGTGCTAATGTTATTTTCTTTTGAGAAAGTACTTTTCTTGACAGTGGGGTTTATCTCAGTACCTTGGCATCATCTGTCTCCTAAAGTTACAACGGCCAATACTTGACAAAGTACTTCCCGCTGCCTGTCTGTCTAATGGTCACTCAAAAAAAAACATGTCTCCCTGCTGGATGATTTTCTGACAAGTGCCATGAGATCACCCCTTCTCTATCCAGATTTGTAAACAATACGCTGACATTGCTTTCATTATCATATTTCCCCGCTAAGCAATGTTGTAATGTTGTCGTTATGTAAACTTCATCGTGTCTTTAATCCATAGGTAATGTGTCTCTGGTGAGTCGACTAATCCTGGATGCAGGCCTGACAGCTGAACTGGTTAAACTTTGGAATGAGCAGACAGTGTGAGTGTTGAACAAACTTCCCTGTTCAAAACTACATTTGAAATATGGAAATATGCATCGCATGTGTACACTTTCACTTCATGTACAACCGGAGCTGATCCTCATTTCATGCACAATTTACTAACCGAGCCAGAGTTTTTCTTTTCTACTCTGCGGCGATTCGATCACATCTAACTAGTGAAACGTGATGAAAGCAAAGCGCAAAATGCATATCACACCCAACCGCACCAAACTATGCCAAGACATGCTGTTTCGAGGGAAAAATAAAATAATTACATCAGCGCGTTTCCTTTCATGGGATGCCCACTTGTCTAAAATAATCCGAACACACAATTACACACATGCCGCAGCATATCTGTTTAACATTAGGACATATAGAGACAAGTGACTGCGGGCATTAAACGATTTGTGTCACGTCTGCAGCTTGGACCCGCAGTTCACAAACACTTTTTTCTAATATGTGTGATTAACTTTAATGTTTGATCGGTTCTTGTTTTTCATGTTTTCAGGGATGGGATAGTGGCCAGGTTCGTAGCCACAGATGGAGGAATCACGAGAGTCTACCCAAGAAGGTACTCTTCCTCTCCGTCTTCTCGGTTTCTCTTCGAGCGTTTTAGCTCTGGCGTTGTAAAATAGTGCTGGAAGCTCTGCCCCAAATATCTAGGGGTGTAAATGTGCGAGATGAAAATGGATACAGGATGTAATACGCTTAGGCTGATCGCTTTTGGCCGCTTTACTCACCTGCTCCACTGGGTTATTTTCCAGAACATAGAGGATTAGACACTTTCAGCTGAACTCTGAGAGCTTGCCAGGCCAGAAAAGGACATGGGTCAAATCCACAGATCCAGCAGCCAAATGCAGCTCATTTTCCTAAATTTCCTTGCTGCTACTTTTGTCTGAACTACACTTGGGGGTTCCTCTTGGTCAGGATATAACATTCCAACTGAAGATGAATGCGTATTCCTCCTGACAATAAAACATGAAATACAATCAGTTATTGCTTTTACTGGATCATGCCCTTGACATATATCAAGTGGATTGGGTGTGACTCTTATTTCGATGACTAACATTTGGCTGTAGATTAAAATATAAATTGTTCAGATAGATCAAACACATTTTCTTGGCATTTTATGCCTATAATGGTCCATATATAATATTACGTGACTGTATTAATGTTTTCAGTGCTGGGGAAGAGTGGACTGAGAATTCGGAGACATATGAGTCCAGCTTCTACAAAAGGACCCTCGACAATGAAATTTATATTTTCACAGCTCCGTCTTTCAACAGTAAGTTTGCTGAAAGGTTTGAATATGTGTGTGTGCGTGTGCACTTCTCTGTGCGTGATGGTCTTCAGTGTGGCCTGGCACCGAGCCTATCCTGCTCTCTGCCTTTGGACGTCATCCCAACTCTGCTGGCAAAGATCACACTCTCAGGCCTCTGATATCACTCTCTTTATCCCTCTCCTTTTCCCGCTGTGTCTTTCAGCGATCATCCCCACCCTCCCTCCCTCCTGTCTTGTATACTTCCTGTTATCTGCACTGATCTCTCTAGCAGACATCAGGACAGGCAAACGTCAGTGTAATGTAGCCGGGCTTACAGAAACACTTGACTGGATTAACACATGTACTGTCTTCACAGACGCACACTCCACTCGCGTACTGTATATAAGCTAAGCAGCTAAAAATGTATGGAATTTCCCACAGCGGACACAGCGATTATTAACATCTAATGGGATTCACATTCTGAAATGTTACTTCACTTAAAAAAAATGATTTCATAATGACCGTATGGTGTATCCCTTCTCAATTGCAGCAGAGAGCAGGGAGCCCGTTTCTGAGTCAGGCATTCTCGTGAGCAAAGCAGTGGACCTCACAATCGACGAAGTCACACTTAAACCAGCAGGTCAGTCTTGGTTTTTGAGGCACAACATAAACAAAAAGGCTCACTGGCTATTCATCGAGTTCTACCTCTGTCTGTTTTGTGGTTTGTTCTATAGTGGTGGGAGTGAAACTCAATGTCTCATTCTGGATGAACAGTTTCATGAATGCTACACTCAAACTGAATGTAAGTTGTGTTAAGTCTAAGTCTACTTAGGCCTTTATTTATTGGTGTGCAGTACTAATTTCTTCTTTGGCTTACTTTTTACTTTTTAGTGCAAAGATGAGATCTGTGGCTGCCTGAGGAATGACAAGGTACAGCAAACCGAATCACTTTCATGCTTAAACATTGTTTTTCTTCATCTTTAAGGTGTTAAGCCTTAATTAGGAATCTTATGTTATCTTACAGCAGACAGCAAACCATTATGATAACACAGTTGCTGCCAGTGTATTTATGTATTTAAGCTTCATTAGTGTCTTTTTTAAAAAATACTGACAAACTCGCCACATTTTTATCATTTGGATTAATCTTTCTTTCTATGCAGCATGTGGACTGTGTGATCCTGGACGATGGGGGATTTCTTCTCATGTCCAATCAGGACGAGTATATCAACCTGGTGAGTTACCACTAACAAGTTGTTTATCTCATCACGACCACGTATGCTTCATTTCTCCGGCGTCTTTTTCTAAATCATCAGCAAGTGATCATAAACCATCGCACAGTACAAACATCTGTAGTCACATAGTCTGAAAGGTTAAATCAAATACGCCAAGCGTTCATATTTCTCACTTGTCTCTACCTTTTCCGCGTACCTTGCTCATCTTTCCTTTGTCAGGGATTCATCAATCTTAAACAGGTCAAATAAAGGGCTTATGACTCAGCTAAGTTATGAGAATGGTCTGTTAACTCGGAGCTGTTTGAAAGCTCCTGTAGGACAGCATACATCCACGTCTCTGGTAAAGTAAAGCACTAGCCACTGGAGGAGGATCAAAGGAAAGGTTCTGATGGGTTTTAGTCAGTCATGGAAGCTGTAGCGGAGTGAGTCCCCCGTGTATGCAGTCAGCTCTGCTGTGTTAACTCCACTCCCCTATGTGTCAGTGGTTGGATATACTGTGGGTTGGGAAACATATCATGTCAGTCATGACGAGACATTTGCTGTCTTTGATCCACTCTACCATCACAATGTCTGGTATAGTGTTTATGGTCAAGCATTTGAAGGCACGTTCTACCTCTTTTTCAATTCTTGTGATGCATTTGGTGTCCATTGGGATCATGCAAAAAAAAAAAAAAAAAAAAAAAAAACGTGGCTGCCCTTGTGACCTTTATCAGGATTCAGAGCACTTAACGTGCTCAGTCAGAATGAACTTGTCTCCATGAAGTCCGCCCCTGTAAAAGAAGAGCGATCATTCATTTGCTCATCCGCAGGTGTTCAGCTACTTGTAAAACTACAGAGTGACTGCCTGACTGTTCTGACTGAAATTATAGTATGAATACCTCCATCCTGTGTTATAGAGGCTTCACCTTTAAACTGGTCTTTCGGCTCATAACATAACATAAGCTTGACTGACTGTACAAGCAAGGAGAAGGGTGATGTGGCGGCTGTTTATATGTGCTGCTACAAAGTGGTTGTAAAGGCTCATCCTGATTAGCCAAGCATGTAAACACAAATTTCCAGAGCAGTGATGTGCAGTGGTGAATGGCTAAGCCTGCAAACCCCCCCGTCCGAGGAAATAATACGCAGCGGTGTGTTTTGCTTGTACGAGCGGAGTCTTACACTGCTTTTATTGTTTGTTTCTGAAATCCAGATAGGTCAGTTCTTTGGTGAGGTGGATCCTGTGCTGATGATCAATCTGGTCAACACCTCCCTATACTCCTTCAACAAGACCTACGACTACCAGTCTGTCTGCGACCCAGAGCGAGACAGCAAAGCTGCAGCAGGACCCCGCTCTGTCTATGTTGTGAGATGATCCCTCTCTGTCAGACAATTTTTTTAAATTTATGTTGATACAAAACTGAC